>JABSTQ010011346.1:0-367500 GCA_013358835.2 Ixodes persulcatus | reverse complement strand
GACGGCGCTTCATGGGCGCGGGCGTCCGCCCATATGCGCTCGCCTCTATATGCGGATCGCGCACTTCCCCCCTGGGATGGCTAAGCTTAAGTGGAGGCTGACGAGTACAGTGTAAGTCCTCTCACAACTCGCAAAAAAAAAAAAAAAAGAAGAAAACAGCTTTTTTTTTTTGTATAACTGGTTAGACCATCAACTCGTGTCCAGTACATGCTCAAAATATACGCCCAAAACAATGGTGGACTTGGATAAACGGCGGAGCGGCTACTTGATGGCGCCGCACGTTTGAAAACGTTCTACCGCGTGTCCCAAATAGCGGCCAGGCCCTTTAAATCGACCGCAAAAATCGGTTTCTCAACCAATCGCGTTCCGATTTTGTTCAGCGTTGGCCACAGGTGGTGCATTTTTTCTATAAAATTCGCAAAGAGCGAACTTACCCCAGGGAAAAGTAAAGAAAGAAAAAGGCTCAACTCGTATGAAAACGCAGTGAAGCCACCGGTCTTCAAACCATAGGGCGCCCTATGGTTTGAAGACCGGTGGCTTCGCTGCGTTTCCATACGAGGTGAGACTTTTTCTTTCTTTACTTTTCCCTCGGGTAAGTTCGCTCTTTGCGAATTTTATAGAACAAATGCACCACCTGTGGCCAGCGCTCAACAAAATCGGAACGCGATTGGTTGAGAAACCGATTTTTGCGGTCAATTTAAAGAGCCTGGCCGCTATTTGGGACGCAGGGTATTGCAGAAGGGTTGAAGGTCATTCATTCCCGTCCTGTGCGACGAGACGCTGAGGGAGAGGAGGAGACGAGAGCTGGCTGGTACGCAGTGTTGCCAGGGGCGGATTTATGGGTCAGGCCTGGGGGGGGCGGTAGGCCTTCGGCGGGGGGGGGGGGGTGGGGGGGGGGAGTCGGGAGTCTGCTGAGATATGACACGGTCCAAAAGTTGCCCAGGTCTATTTTGTTGACCAAATATTTGCTATGTCGCCAAAAACTAAACTTCTGGCTGGTGTATATCAATGATTTTATTTTAAAAAAAGTTGACCTTGGGGAGCTCAGGGTGGGCGGTCGCCCCCCCCCGCCCCCCCGCTAAATCCGCCCCTGAGTGTTGCAGAGGCGTTACCGAAAAAAAAGTAACGAAATACGTTCCTCGTTACTTGGAAATAAATGGAACGCGTTACCGACCTACCTTACCTCAAAATAAAAGGAACTTGATACCGATACCGTTAAAAAGTAACGCAGGTTACTTTTGGGTTACTTTTTTTTATTCATGATTTAACACGCCTTACTCTTTTTGTCGTTACAGTTATGCATAAGCGCCATATTTCAAGAAACATTATGTCTCTCCAGAAACTGAACGTAATTAGCTTATCTTTTTTAGGGTTCTACCTAAATACTCACGGAAACAAAACCCGCAAAAAGAACGCTAGAAAACTGAAAAAGTTAAATGGCTTGGCGCCTAGAAACACAGACAAAGAAATTCATGTGTGTGTGTGTGTGTTTTTTTTTTATCTTGAGAAGAATGTGTAACGAGTAACGTTAAATCAGAGCTGTTAGTCATCTTTTATGTCTCCATTCATTGTTTAACTCAATGATGTTGTTTTCTTCTTACAAACATTTGTTTTTGTTGACGCAGTCGTATACCAGAGGAAAACTCAGCTGCCGCTCAAACTCGTTCGAAATCAATTGCGTTAAGACTATAGTTGAAGATTAATTCACTCCACTACGTAGCACGTGGTTGTTCGTCTCACGAAAGACACACGATTGGTTAGGTTGGCTTCTGATAGCACCCAGAAGTCAAGGCCTGCGCACGGCGTCATCTTTAGCGCATCCGCGACCCACCTCAAGCGGCAAACGGGCCGAAGCCTGGAAAGAGACACCGAAAACTGGCAGACGCGTCCGTCTTCGCGATGTCGCCTGCTATCGTCGCGCTCGATATGAGACGCTGATAGACGCACTAGCGGCGTCGGCGCCGACGCAGGAAAGGCGGCGTTGCGTCGACCCACTAGCGGTGACGTTTTTGGAGGGGGGGAAAGGCGCGGGTCCGGTGTCTACTATAGGTGGTATTGTCTGTAGTCTCGCGGCCTTGGTCTTTCTCAATAGGCCGTTTGCTGACTCGCGCACGCGAAATTAGAATAATCTTAGGACGAGGCCGCGAGTCGGGGCAGGGAGAGCGCCCGAGATTGCAAGGTAGGCAGGTCCTTTATCGCAGCCAATCAGAGCCGTTTATGTTGCGGAGGGAAGGACAATCTTTCGTAGAGATTTCTTCACACTCGGGGCCGCTCTTTTTTGTTTCTCGGTTGTTCTCTCTGCTTAAAGGTATTTCGGAAATGATTGTGCGGCTGTAAAATGGTAAAATGTTTGTAGACGATTGACTTTGCAGTCGCCGTGTCTCTTGCTTGCGGTGATTGGCCGGGCAGAGCTGGGCTACGTTTTAACAAGAACCAGGTGACGTACGCGATTAAAAGCGTCGCTGTCCATGAATGACGGAACATTCGCTACACTCTTAAAAAGAAAAAAAAAAGATCGCCTGGCTTGGATATCCCGTCAAATGCAGCGAAGGCACAATAGAACTGGACGGGGTTTTTAACGAGCAACATTCGCCATTGAAATGATCTTCAATGTGACACGTGGCGATTGCACAAGGGACTTTTTCATTCATGCACCTCTTCTTTGGGGTCACTTCATAATTTTCTCAGAAACTCCGCCGCGCAGCAATCTGACCGTGAAATGCCTCAGCACCTGTCACCGGCAGGATCAGAACGCCAGGGAGGGGTATCAGTAGTCCTTCCTCCGGCGCGAGGTTTCTACCTTCGATGACCCTTCGGCACCTCGTGAGCTCCTTGCGCGCATGCGCCGCTAAAGCACGACGAAAGGCAAAAGCGCGAGCTGGAGGCCGGACGACCGAAAGAGACGCTCTGACGTTCTAATCTTGTTAATGATTATAAATAACACACAGTTTCTACAGTGCTTCGCAACTACGATGGAGGGCGGAGTGCTTTAGATCAGCTCCAGCCCCCCCCCCCCCCCCCCTTTCAACAACACGTATATAGTACACACGCCGCGCGGTATATACGCCATTGGTCGCGCGAGTTATGACGTCACAGTTAGGAAGAGAGTGTCAGCCATGACACAGCGTCAAACCATAAAGACAGTGTTGACATTACTTACTGACACTGAACCTTTCAGTGCCGTGAAGATCGATCCACCATCCCGCTGTGCCGGGGCAAGCGCATGGTACGTGCGAGAACTAATTATTGTATTAAAATTACACACGTTAAAAATCATCTAAGATGCAATTAACAACTTGGTCGAGCAAAAAATAAAAATGGACATTTGCGCTGTGACGTTTTCACGCACTTAGCGTATAGAGTGCTGGGTGTGGCGGTGCCGGGTGCAGTTTGCAGAACTGAATTTCAAGGCTGCCTACTCTCCGTAATTTGCCGAGTTCCTATCGCCCGCAGCAGAAGCGTGACAATCATCTACAATGACAAAATTCAAACCCTTGACCTGATATTGTAATAGGAATTCTTGAGATTGCATTTTTTCCCCGGAGATAAAAGGGATACTACTTCAATCGCATAGCGTTCTCTACAAAGATTGTTCCGCGCCAAGAGCGAGGCGACCCGCACACGGCGATCAAAGCTCACGGCCCTGTTGAGTGGAGACGTAACAGATGCTACTGGCTCGCAATATCGAGAGAGTTTCTTCTCCGTGCTATCTCGATGGTGGAGAGTTCAATAACGTGTCGTCCTCGTCGGAGTCGTGAAGCGACAAGTTTACGTCGGACACGGTTGCAATTTCGTCCTTCCGCGGGCTGAAGGCTTGGCGCCTCGGTGGAGTGTCGCGACCAGCGCGGGGAGTGTCGTCCGAGTTAGAGCCGGCTGATAGAGTTTCCATCGTGCGTTTGACAATAACCCCGCGCCACATTTTTCGCAAGTGCTTAACTTAGTTTCTGAAACTTCGTTTCCGAGTGAACGAGATCGAATCAAGGGAAGCGAATGTTTGCGGCAGCCACCTATTTGGTTGTTCCGACCAAAAATAACACGTGCACGGGACGGAGCTAGTTGATTTATTATTATTTGGTTAAAACGCGCTGCTAAGGTTTTTAACATTGGACAACATTGTCATTAGCAAAAAAAAACAAAAAAAAAACACGACGTACAAAAAAAAAAGCCTACTTTTGTACGTCGTGTTCTTTACTAGTCCTCATGTCATTATTTGCTAATATCTAGCAGCGCAGTTTAATTAAACAAAATTTATTAGACAAGGACACGTTCGAAAATGAATGTTGTCACGACGGGCTAATATTTTTATCGTAATGCATTTTACTAATGTAAGAATTTTTTTTTTCTCCTGGTTAAAATATTTATTAGATGATAGTCTTTCAGACTATCGTGCATGTCTTAGGAAAACGCCTGCTTATTACACCTCGGGTGAGATTACGTCGTATCAGGCGTTTCTGAAGCAAACTACCGCAACGAAGTTGTTTCAGGATTAAAGAAAGCTCATGACCATACTCACCTATCTTTTACTCAAACTTATTTCGCAGAATTTTTATTTATAGTTCGACAATTTTTTTTTTTTTTTTTTTTAATATTAACGTAAAGATACCCGAAGAACCCATCTCCCTCGATGAGCCAGCGTCGGTCTCAATTTTGAGGCTTCTCCCCGATGTCGCTGTTCTCGGATGTTTCTTCCCGTCCGTCGCTTCCTCCTGCCTTACTTATACGTCGCATATTAGGACAGGGCGTCTCGGTTGCTTCCGCCGCAGTCTACCAAGAAAAAGGTAGCGCACTCTCGCGACGCAATCAGCGTACTCCAGGACGACGCTGCAGGCGACGTGTCGTGGCCGTCAAGGCTACCGCGGCCGTCTTCAACGAAGCTGCTTTTACCTCAGAACACGCGTGACGTACAGGCAAGCTCGCTCACATGTCCCCAGGGGTATTCTGCGCGAAGAAATGAGGGCGGATACGACGTTCGGACGGCAATTCATGCCCCACTGAGGAGAAGGAGAGAGGGAGGGAAGGAAGAAAGGGGGGGGGGGGGGGTGTAGTGAAACCGTGTGTGTTTTCTCCTTTATTGCGGCGTGGCCAGTATTACCGCTAGATTTTGTTTTCAGTGTAAACAACACTAATATGCAGTCTGTTGTCTTGTGTAATTCAGCGTAGGCCTTAGTGACTTTCGGTGTGTACGTTGGAAATTAAAACAAATAAGAAGCTAGAATAGACAAATGGAAGTGTAGCAAAAGGAAGAAAAATGAGGGTGACAGATCAGCTCGAAGATACGGGATAGGGGCAAAAATCAAGTGTTTCCACCGTCAAATTGCTAAACTTTTCTCTTTTTTTCTTTTTTTTTTGTGACGATTATTATTATGCCGGGGACGCTCGCTTCACTATTGTCCTTGGATGAGCATGGGGAAACTGTCAAAACGCCATGTTGAGCTAACATGATTTGCGCGCGCTTCCAGAACCAGTTGTTGTGGTGGTTTTTTAAGATAAACAAAGCGCGACTTTTATGAAAGATCTCGATGCATTTTTGCTGACCCCAATACTAAAAATGTCACGTGTAAGCAAATACTACAAATCTAGGTTTAAGAAAATAATTTAGGTTTATTTGACTTATCAGCCTTATTTGGTTTAAACCAGATTAATTTTATTTAAACCACCGCAGATAGAAAAAATATGGTATTACTATATGCATTTTTATACGCGGTAGATTGATTAACCAGTCGATCATATTATTCAAAACAATGCGGTCGAAATAATATTGTTCATTTAAAGTACACTTTAATTAGCAACTTTTAGTCATGCATATCCCGCCGTACTAGAACCAACACTGCTTCTTTTTTTCACTAAAAAAGTTTTAATAACATTTCTTACGTTTTCGGTTGCCTGCAATTTGACATTACATTTCGTGCTTTCGTTTCTTTCTTTCGCGTTAGGATTTGCTTGTAATAAAACACGTAACATAGCAGCAATGTGGACGGTAGAAAGAGAGCTTAAAGTTCCGATTTTCTCAGAAGAGCACCGCTTTTTTCCTCGTGTTCAGCCTGATACAATATTTTCTTGCTTGATGATTATTTGATTCAGGGACAAAATAAAATGCCCACGAAAAGCATCAAAGAAGAAACAAAGTGTAAGTAAAAAAAAATATTTTGAGAATGACTTGTGAGGGAAAGGTATGATCTAAATTATCACAGCAAAACCCAACGTGACTTAGGTCATCACAGCTAAAGTGGTCTGGTTTAAGGCTGGTTCAAACATTTGCAACGGTTGCGTTCTCAAGCAACCGAAACGACCGTAACGACCAAAACACCGCAACAACCCTGGCTCATGAATCGCTTCGAGGAGCTACCACTTGCATCGCTTGCCATGCTGTGTACGGTGAACAATTGTCCCGGTGACTTTGTCGTTACGGTCGTTTCGGTTGCATGCGAACGCAACCAACGCATATGTGTGAACCAGCCTTTACATCATAATATGAATCACGATTTAAATCATCTCGAGTTTAGGGGCGAAGCTCCTTAAAGGGGTATTCACACGAGGGAGAAATCCCGGGGATTTCTCCCCGACACGCGCGCCTCACGAGATGAAAACGCGAGGCTTTTGCACATCGCAAAGCCTGACGTTTTCGTCGCTGGATGCGCGTGCCGTGGAGAAATCCCCGGAATTTCTCCCTCGTGTGAATACCCCTTTAGGGGCTAGCTAGGGTGCCTCAATGTCTTTCTGTTTAGGGTGATGCCACCCTTTGTAGTACCCGATGCCGACAGCACGGGCTCACGGGTAAAATACAAAGAAATCGACGAAAACAAAATGTCGCCATAGCACAGTCAGCGCCACAAACGCGTGCAGGGACACGCTCTTTCACGCGCTTCTGAACAAAAAAGAAAAATAAAAGTGTGGGACAAAATGGCCACATGTCTCCACCCTAAGCAAAGCGCACATGAAGGCACCCTAGGACTAGCCATGTCCGTATGTCCGTCCGCCGTGGGCCGGCGTCGGTGCTCGTGCTTCTGCTCGTGAGATCACGTGCTCACGAGCACGTGAGCACATGCTCACGTGCTCGTGTAGGGCAAAAAAAAAAAAAATTGGAAGAAAAAGATGAAAAAAGTTATGAAAAAAGAAAAAGAAGAAAAAAATTTACTTTTTCACAGCACTACCTTATTAGGGGCGAAGCTCCTTAGGCTAGCCATGTCCGTATGTCCGTCGGGTGCTCGTGCTCCTTCTCGTGAGTTCACGTGCTCGTGTAGCGCAAAAATAAAAGGAAAAAAAGATGAAAAAAAAATTATGGAAAAAGAAAAAAATAGTAGGCCCGTGGGTTCTGAGATGCCATCCCATCTGTCTGCTTAAAAAAAGAAAAAGAAGAAAACCACACATTCTCCTACTGATATGAATGAAAAGGCTCGGCATGCTGCGGCTCGGCGTCTACGCAGACAAGCACCACCAGAGCTTCGCCCCAAGCAACATCATTCACCACGTGGAGATGCGGTCAATTTGTATTCTCTATCCCGCGTGTGAGTCACTGCGACATTTCTTTTCAGGGTTGGCTAGTGATCAAATACAAAATAGTTTTACGGCGATAGCCGTGAATGGCAATAGTTTTCGCAGCGGATCCCCCATACTACGTCGTGGCCCGCCCGCTAAACTTAGCGAGAACGTTTCTCCGCTAAATTCAGCGCCGAATCACAGCGCCGAAATTTTATGACGTCAAAGAATTACGTCACATGATGTCCCAATTTTCCCGCTAAATTTAGCCAATAATTTGTTTCTTTTGCTCATTGTTTCTTCGGTAAATGTAGCGGGGAAAATGCCTCCCCTTAAATTAAGCAATGAAAAGTTCTTCGTTAAATTTTGCGGAGAATTTCTCCTCGTCACGTAACGTGACGCAGCGTCACGTCACGTCAGAGTGTCACATGAACACCGTCCGCTACTTTAAGCGGGACGCAAATCCGCTAAATTGAAACACAGAATGCAGCAGTGTGCAAGCGTCCCGGCGGTCGACGCTGTTTGCTGCCAGGACTCTGCGAGGAACCGGGAATTTTGCGTTTCTTCGCAAAACACAAGAACGTCTTCGGAGCATTTGACAGGTCACGTGCCACGCGGCTCTATGCCTGAGTAATTTCTTATCAATTCAAAAGTCTTGACACAAGAATTACTCAATTATAAACGCTTTTCCGTGACTTCACAGTGCGAGCGCTCAATTCAATATATAACTCGTTCTAGTTGATTTCTACCACTGTCTATTTTCTGTTTAAATGAATGCAATGATCGAATAAACCGCTTTACTTTAGCAAGCTAGAGAACTTTAGGCTTTTGAGGGCTCTCACAGTTTACGAGGAGGGTAGGTAATAAAACACTTGCGAAACGAAGAGCGAATAAGCGGAAGAAAGAATGAAAAGATAACAGGTTCACGGATTTGTTACGTCGTCGAATGAGCCCTAAAAGCCAACGGCTGAACATAGTCGTAAAACAATTTCTTTTATTCTCGTATGCCGTCTTTTGCATTTTCTGATGAGATCTTTTAGCATCACCTTTTTTTATGTTTCTTCTTTCGTAAAGAAAAAGAAGAGAACAACTAACTCGCTTTCCTCTTTTAGCGACCAGGTGTCCCGCTTCCATCTGCCAGAAGTTCATTGAGCTTAGATAGGGTTTCGTAATTTCGGAATGAAAAGCACAGGTTAAGTCCGGTAGAAGCCGACGTCTTAGGCCTATTGACGAGCCTCGTCTCATATTTCTCAGGGATAATATTAATTCAGAATTAACTGCTGGGCTAGTTGGTAATGCATTATAGAGCACAAGAGCGCAAAAGACACGCACAAGTAAAATAACCCCAGGACAGGACAGGACAAACCATTACTATCAACTGGCGTTTTCCTTCAACAGGTTCGTTTTCCTCTTTCACATTAAAATCAAAAAGTTGATAGTAGCGCTTTGTCCTGTCCTGTCCTTCTACTTGTCCGTGTCTTTTGCGCTCTTGTCCTATATAATAATATTGATTACTTCTTGTTGTGTTACATGGGTTTACTCAACTATTTACACTATGTACAGGTCAGAAAGAGGTGATAGAAAAAGGTCCGTCTTCATCAAGCTCGAAGCCCTTTTTGCTCGAGATCGCGCACGAGCTCAGTGTCTGCTTCATCGTCTTCAGGACAGTACTTTGGTATACAGGACATCTCCCTTTGTTTGTTTTTCTTTTTCCTTTTCTTAGTATCCAAATCAACTCGGTGGCTTCGCTAGTCTTCCTGAGCGTGTGGTGTAGCCAGGGGGGCTATGTTGCGCTTTTTGGACTCCCAGGAGACTAGGGAGAAGGAAGTGACGTAAACAACGCAGCAAATGCAGATTGGATGTTGATTTTGTTTTCTTCTGTCAACATCCAATCTGCGTTTGCTCTAGTCGTTGACGTCACTTCCTTCTTCCAAGTCTCCTGGGAGTCCAAAAAGCGCAACATAGCACCCCAGGTTGTGGCTCTGGTTGAACGATGAGAGGCTCGTCAGTTTGATATGTCCGCTGTGTGAGCTTGTATGCGGTAAACCATCCCAAGAAATCTCGTCGTCTTTAATGTTCGCCCTTCGGTCAATAATCAGGAACTTAGCATTTCGCCTGACGAGGCCATCCTTAGTGGCAACTCAATAAGAGCGCGGCGCGTCGTCCTTCTTGAGAACCGTCCCTTGTTTCTTTAAGTCCGTTATCCACACTTTTTGTGACGTCTAAAGCTCTGATAGTTTGATGACACCGTGTCGTCTGTTAAAGTCAAACGCTTGCTTGTCTTTTGCTTTGCGCTCAGTCTCCCGCAGTAGAGAAATTCGCAAGGAGTATTGCCCTTTCGAGTGTTAATTCACTTTCTAATTGAAGCTTCGTGGACAGCCGTTTCTCGCGAACGCCGACGACAATACGGTCGCGAATGAGCTCGTCGCTGAGCTGGCCATACTCGCACGTCTTGCTCAATGTGTAGAGTGCAGAAATAAAGTCCGCCACAGTTTCGCCGTCTTTTTAACACGACCGTTGAACATCGCCCACTCGTAAACAATGTTCTTCTTGACATTGCATGGAGTGAGCCTCAAAAGCCTTGATGACAGACACGTAGTTGTCGGCTTCAGAGGTTGGGATATTGAGCGTCGCATTGATTTCTTCTGCTGCAGGCCCCATCAGGTAACTAAGAGAGTTTACCTGATCAGCCTGTGGCTTGAGATGCAATCCGCACGCTGAGCTCGAAACCTTTCCCAGCGGCGTTTCCAGGTCATCCATTGTTCTGGTTGAAACGTGAATGGTCCAAGCGCGCTGAATTGATATGGCATTGCAGGGGCTGCTTGCACCGATGAGGCTGCTTGCTCCGTATCCATCCTCAGAATTAGGGCAAGCGGGTCGTCCAAGGCTCTTCTCCAAAGCGGCTGCTCACTTACGGTAACGGTAATAGTTGATCGAGTCTCATCCCACTTCTGACACCATGTTGTGTTACATGGGTTTACTCAACTATTTACATCTAGGGGGAACGGTGGCCCAGTGGGCTAGCGCACACCAGCTCGGAGCACGTGGTGCGAAAGCTCGCGCTGCAGAACCCAGGGATCCTGGGCTCAATCCCCACCCCTGCCCGTTTCGATCTGGATGAGCATCGTACCGGCGTGCGGTCGTGTATCACTACGGCGTGGTGCACGTTAAAGACCCCAGGCTAGCGGTTGTACTGCACTGGCTAAATTGCTCATCTACAGCGAGTGACCCGTCGCAACATTAAAAGTGGCTGACCAACGGCTCGCTGTATAAATATCCACACAACCCCAATTAATTATTTACATATATATAGACGAACACGCGTCCCTGACGTCATGCAGCTGCGGTGGCGCTGTCGACGGCACTGCGCATGCGTGGACGCTTCACTTGACGCGAATTCGGTTTCTGGGAACGCGCAATGCCCACACCTGGTGTGGGCAAACGCGGGTTTGTTTGTAAACAGCGTGCCGGTCTATACAGGTAAGAAAGAAGTGATAGAAAAAGGTCCGTCTTCATCGAGCTCGAAGCCCTTTCTGCTCGAGAGCGCGCACGGGCTCAATGTCTGCTTCATCGTCTTCAGGACAGTACTTTGGTATACATGTACAACACTTCTCTCCGTGCTTTATATATAAATAATAATAATATTAGTATTATTATTATTATTATTATTATTATGCTGATAGCAATTGATACGTCGTTACAATGTGTTAGGCGTCCAGATCTCGAGACATCATTTGAGTCAGTGTGGGTAGAGCTACAATGTGCGAATGGCGAGCGTATCCTTCTGGGCGCTTATTACTTGCCCCCTGACACCTCTCCTGATGATTTCAGTCAATGTCTACTAGGCATTGAGCGCACAACCAACGCCCTTGAAAAATTTAAATTTATGGTTCTTGGCGATTTTAATGTCCCCAACATATGTTGGGAAACAGCCTCTGGGTCCTCAAAAAATTACTATATTATTCAAAAATCTAATATCTTGCTTAATTTCGCATCATTTACGAACTTAAAACAATATAACTGTATCCCGAACACCCAGGGCAACATGCTTGATCTTTGCTTCTCAGATCTTGACTGCATAGATGTAACTGCGGGTGCGTCAGGCTTGGTTCCCCCTGACGGATATCACCCCCCATTGGATATTAGTATACCTGTCCGTCGGGGCATGAGACGTTGTTCACGGAGACGTCCTGAAGGGAATAGACATAATTTTTCCGCTGGAGATTATGTTTGTTTGTACGATCATTTCTCCAATTACGATTGGTCCTCAATCATTCAGTGCTCTGACGTTGATCAACAGGTTCGCGATTTCACTCGAATCGTTCGAGAAGGAATGAATCAATTCATCCCGTTACGTAAAACATCAGGTTCAAAGTTTCCATTCTGGTTCTCGCACGAATTACGTACTCTAATGAATAAGAAATTGCGCGCTCATCGAAAGTTTAAAAAGAACGATACCCCCGAATTAAAATCAGAATTTGGGCGCTTTAGGTCTCTCTGCAAGGAAGTTTTTAAACGTGATCGTCAGGCGTACACTGATTCCGTCGAGTTGCAGCTAACTAAAAATCCAAAAGAATTCTGGAAGTATGTTCGCTCTCGGTCCCAGACAAAAGGTAGAGGAGAGATCACCCTGCTGGACTCACAAGGAAACTCGACGACAGATGTTTGTGAAATTTTTGCACGCCACTTCCAGTCCGTTTTTAAGCAGCATCCAACCCCTTCAACTACTGCCGCGCCAGCTGTCTCTGGGAGTGCATCCTGTATTGCACTCTTTGACGAGGAGCTACTGCATGAGTGTGTAAAAAAAATGAAACCATCATTGTCTTCCGGCCATGATGGTATCCCGTCGGTCCTCTTGAAGGCATACAGTGCCATATTTATTCCTGTTCTCGTACATATTTTTAACAACTGCATAAAGAATGAGGTCTTTCCCGCCATGTGGAAAACGGCCCTTGTTGTACCTGTGCATAAGTCCGGTCCAAAAACAAATGTGTCGAACTACAGACCTATATCTCTTCTTTGCACATTTTCGAAGCTCCTCGAAGTGGCACTACACAAAATATTGTCATTCAATCTCAAGCGTTATCTTATCCCTAACCAACATGGTTTTATGGCGGGTCGCTCGACCACAACCAATCTCACCTGTTTTATGTCAACCGCTGCTCACGCCGTCGCTAACAGAGGCCAGCTTGATGTGATTTACTTTGACTTGAGTAAAGCGTTTGACGTTGTTAATCATGAGATGTTACTGGCTAAACTGTCAAAGCTAGATATTCACAACTCATTGCTTTCATTGCTCAAAAGTTACTTGCGTGGCCGGAAGTGCTTTGTTAGCTCGAATGATAATTCTTCTGCTACTTATGAGGCGACAACGGGTGTGCCTCAGGGCTCCGTTCTCGGACCTCTTCTGTTTTCAGTTTTTGTTAATGATGTTTCGGCTGTGATCCGTCACTCCTCCTTTCTACAATATGCAGATGACATTAAGATGTTTATAGAGGTACGAGACGAACGCGACTGTGTTTTGCTACAAAATGATGTATATGCTTTCGAAAACTGGTGCAATCAGAATGCCCTAAAACTAAATAGTTCTAAAACTAAAGTCATGTCCTACACTCGAAAGACACATAATATTTTATTCTCTTATGACATTCAGTCAGTTCTTTTGGCACGTGTGAATGAAATCAAAGACCTTGGAGTTGTATTTGATAGTACATTACGCTTTTCGAGTCATGTTGATCACATTGTGAGCTCAGCTTTACGCACGCTTGGTATTACGTGCCGCATTACTAAAGAGTTTAATAACCCTAGTACTTTTGTCACACTGTACAGTGCTTTATGTAGACCACACGTCGAGTATGCCTCTGTTGTATGGAATGGAATCTGCGCGACAAACTCGGCTAGGATCGAACGTGTTCAGAATAAGTTTTTATGTATCTACAGACATCGTTTCTCGTCGCGCAATGCGTCTACCTCAAGCGATGACCCAGCAGTCCCAATCCAACATAGCTTGGCATTGCCCACCCTGCGGCGTAGGAGGGAACATGCCGATATCCTATTTCTGTACAAACTTGTTCATGGCACCACTGACTGCACATCATTGATCTCAAATGTACGTTTGAAAATTCCCGTAAAAACTACACGGCAAAATGCATCCTTCCACAATGCTCGCATACCTAATCTTCACGACCCCGTGTCAAGGATTGGGCACACCTACAATTCCTCTTTTACAGACACTATTGATATATTTAACAATAACACACAGGAGTTCATCAGAGCACTAAAGGTCCTCACCTAAATTTTGCTTACCATTTTTTTTTTTTTGCACTTGATTAAGTTGCTCAGAACCAAATTTTATACTCTCGCTTTTCTTTTCTCTCACTATCGTGGTGGTATACCGTAGAGAGTTTATGCGACATATGCGATCTGTTTTAAGTGTTTTTATTGTTTACTGTTTGTTTGTTGTGTGTAGTGTTATGTTTTTTTTTATGTTTCCTGAGTGCACCCGTACCAAGACCGCAAGGTTGTTCCTGGGCACTTCAATAAAAACATTGATTGATTGATTGATTGATTATTATTTTTATGTTTCTTGTTCCCGCTTACTATACACGCTATGGTAAGAACATGCGGTCGGTCTATGTGCCTCAAATTTTTAATTCCCTACCTCCCAGCTTATGTGACTTTACCTCAAGAAAAAAGCTCAGAAGAGCGCTTCGACAAATTGATATCACCGGCGAACCCTGGTGAATATTTCATAATTAGTTTTTCTTCCCAACATTTTTTTTTTACCAACTGCGTTTTTTTACCGTTTTATGAGTTATTTTTTATTATCATTATATGACAACAAAGAAAGTTATCAAGATCTTCAGCGTCACAAGAACTGGACAAGAATTTCTACTACTTTCATTGACGAACAATTGCGAAAAGTGACGCCAGTACATTGTGAGTGTGTGTGTGTTGTGCGTGCTTGTTTTTATGTTGTTTTTTTATATATTTTTGACTTGAAGATTTTTTTTTTTTTGAGGGGGGGGGGGTGCGTTAGTATTCAGTTAGAACTGCCGCAAAAACTTAGTGATAATTCTGCTTTTTTTTTCTAGAACTGATTCTTTTATTTCTGTTCAATTACATAGCTGGTTTTGCCGCACAAGCCCATGATGGCTTTGGCGAACCTGCACTGTGCCTTGATTATGCTCATCCTTCACAATTATTATTATTATTATTATTATTGTTCTATTCTATTCTTCCGTGTCTTGCTCAGATTTTGGAAAAGTATATTTATATAATTATGTCTTCTTATATCGAAAAATATGACATAATATCGCAATCCCAATATGGTTTTGTGCCGGGACGAGGGACACAACCTCTTCTTGAAGCACTATCAGACGACTTAAATTTTGGTTTTGATCACAACTTATTTATCTGCGCATGTTTTCTAGATGTTAGTAAGGCATTTGACACGGTGTGCCATTCTATTTTGCTTCAAAAACTTTCCTTTATTGGTTTCCGGGGACCATTCTTATCTCTGTTAAGCAATTTTCTCCAAGGTCGATCGCAGCTTGTTTCCATCAATGGCATGCAGAGCATAAAAGTTTCCTTAAAAGCGGGGGTTCCACAAGGTTCAGTTCTTTCACCATTGCTTTTCAATATTTATGTTAATGACATGAGTTTATCTGTTTCAAACTGTACCATTTATCAATACGCGGACGATACTCTTTTGCTGACGAGCCATATTTCATATGCCAGAGCAATGGGTTTGCTCCAAGACTGTGCCTCAGAGCTAATGAACTGGTTTGCGAATAATCTAATTAATATAAATATTTCGAAAACTAAGCTCGTTTGTTTCCACAACCCCCTTAAAGTTGTTGAGCTAAATATTCCTCTCTTGTTGCATGCGTCTCACTGTGTCCCATGCCAATGTATCCCTATTTTTTCTTCATACACTGTGAAGTACCTAGGAATAACGTTCGATTCAGATCTCTCCTGGAACTCCCACCTAACAAAACTCTGTTCCAAATTAAGAAGCGTCTCCTGCTTATTATATCATATCAAGACATTTCTACCTTTTAATCTCAGGAAGCTTATAGCTCACTCGTTAGCTTTTGGTACACTCCGATACGGCGTAACAGTCTTAGGCAAATGCTCTGGTTTGTGGCAGGCCAAGATAAATGCAATTCTAAAAGGCATCTTACGGAATGTTCAGTATAAACCTGCATCCTCAGATCACGATCCTTTTAAGGCTTTGTCCATGCCAAATCTGCAATCTTTGTTTCTTGAAGCAGTCGTGCTTGAACACTACTGGAAGGATGAGTTTAAAACTCTTCGCCCGAATATGAGACAATTACGAAAAATATCAAAGTTTCTTGTTCCCGCTTACTATACACGCTATGGTAAGAACATGCGGTCGGTCTATGTGCCTCAAATTTTTAATTTTCTACCTCCCAGCTTATGTGACTTTACCTCAAGAAAAAAGCTCAGAAGAGCGCTTCGACAAATTGATATGACCGACGAACCCTGGTGAATATTTCATAATTAGTTTTTCTTCCCACCATTTTTTTTACTAAGTGCGTATTTTACTGTTTTATGAGTTATTTTTTATTATATTATATGACAACAAAGAAAGTTATCAAGATCTTCAGCGTCACAAGAACTGGACAAGAATTTCTACTACTTTCAACGACGAAAAATAGCGAAAAGTGACGCCAGTACATTGTGTGTGTGTTTGTGTGTTGTGCGTGCTTGTTTTTATGTTGTTTTTTTTAAATATATTTTTAACTCGAAGATTTTTTTTTTTTTTTTTTTTGAGGGGGGGGGGGGGGGGGTGCGTTAGTATTCAGTTGGAACTGCTGCAAAAACTTAGTGATAATTCTGCTTTTTCTCTAGAACTGATTCTTTTATTTCTATTCAATTACATAGCTGGTTTTGCCGCACAAGCCCATGATGGCTTTGGCGAACCTGCACTGTGCCTTGATTATGCTCATCTTTCACAAATAAATTTATTATTATTATTATTTATTATTATTATTATTATTATTATTATTATTATTATTATTATTATTATTATTATTACTGTATATTACTATCATTGTACTATGAGATGGCAATAAAGAGTATTATTATTATTATTATTATTATTATTAATATTATTATTATTATTATTATTATTACTGTATATTACTATCATTGTACTATGAGATGGCAATAAAGAGTATTATTATTATTATTATTATTATTATTTTATTGTTTGCTTAACGGAAACTTGGTTATGTCCTAGTGTTGGTTCCTCCGACTACTTTCCGCCTGGTTTTGATGTTTACCGTCGCGATCGTGATTTCTCTTCCCGGGGCCGAGCCGGAGGCGGTGTATTGGTCGCGGTTAACAAACAGCATAGTTCACGAAGACGTGAGGATTTGGAAAGTTTTCCCGAGTCTCTGTGGGTGGAAATTGAGTGTTCTAGGAGAAAACGTATTTTAATAGGTCTGTTTTACCTTCCTCCTCAGACGAAACCAGATGATTTCCAAAGATGTCTCGCTGACATTGAAAATACAATGAATGATTCACAGGGTAGCAATATCTTAATCTTGGGGGATTTTAACGCTCCAGGTATTAACTGGACACAGTTCAATGTCCTTACTGACAATTTTTATTGTAAACAAAAGTGCAACTATCTCCTCAACTTTACTTCCTTTTTAGATCTTAGACAGCACAATAGCATTCTAAACGACCAAGGTAATGTTTTAGATTTATGCTTTTCAAACACGGACGGTATACGTGTTGCTCGAAGTGAACTTTCTATGGTTCCTGAGGTTAGATATCACCCTGCTCTTGATGTAGCTCTTTCTATTTTTGATCCTCCGGTCCTCAGTCCCTCTAATGGTCCTTCCCCACACACATCGTATAAGTATTCAGCGGGGGACTACACTGGAATGTATCACCATCTGTCGGGTGTTGACTGGGCTTCTATCTTGGAGTCGTCTGATGTCAACGACCAAGTATATCTTCTCACAACTGTTGTTCAGGAGGCCATGAACATATATATCCTCTTAAAACGTCTAAAAAATCTCGCTTCCCTAACTGGTTCTCTCGTGAACTCAGAAAGCTTTTAAAACGGAAAGATTTTTTGCACAGGAGGTTTAAGAAAAGTGGTCTTCCAAAGTGGGAAGTTGAATTTAAAATTTGCAGAAAGCTATGTAAGAAAATTTTAAACCGTGATCGCCAGGCGCATTGCGACTCGGTAGAATCAGATCTTGTTAATAATCCTAAGAAATTTTGGAGGTACGCTAAATCGCGCTTGGGGAAGAATATTGAGTCCGAAATCGTCTTGAATCCGCATTGCGACAGTGCGAAGGGCATGTCTGAGTTGTTTGCGGATCACTTTGCGTCAGTCTACAATAATAATAATAATTGCTCCTCAACTATATTGCCTCACTCGGACGGAGTTGGTGACTCGTTAGGTTCTGTAGTTGTCGATGAGGAATGTGTCACATTGTCTGCAGGTCATGACGGGATACCCGCTGCAATTGTTAAGGGTTATCATGAATTACTTACGCCTATACTGTGCACAATTTTCAATAACTCCTTGACGTCAGGGATATTCCCTGATGACTGGAAACTGGCAGTGGTTGTTCCGGTCCTGAAATCTGGAAATAGTGGTGATGTTCTTAATTACAGACCGATTTCTCTTCTCTCTTGTTTTTCCAAACTCTTTGAAATGGTAATCCATCAGTTCCTCTCCTTCAAGTTTCGTAGTATAGTCATTCCTAATCAACATGGCTTCATGTCCGGCAGATCGACATCCACCAATCTCGTATCTTTTACGTCTGCTGCCTCTGAAGTAGTTTGTAATAGAGGTCAGCTTGACGTTTTTTATTTCGACCTGAGTAAGGCATTCGACGTAGTCAACCACAACATCCTCTTACACAAGCTTTCCTCGTACGGAGTATGTGGTTCGGTATACAGTTTGTTAAAAAGCTATTTGTCTGATAGGCAAGCCTACGTCCGCGTCAACAATACTACCTCGTCCTTGTACAAGGCAAGCTCTGGAGTTCCTCAGGAATCTGTCTTGGGCCCCCTCCTTTTTAATATTTTTGTAAATGATGTCTCTCAAGTTATATTAAATTCTTCATTTCTGCAGTACGCTGATGATATAAAACTTTACAAAAAAATATCGACCTTAGAGGATTGCATCGCGCTTCAGAATGACGCATATTCCTTCGGTCGTTGGTGTTTAGACAATGACCTCCGTTTGAATCATTCTAAAACAAAAGTAATGACATATTCTCGCAAGACCCATGATATATTTTTTCCATATAGTTATCATGGCGAACTGCTTTCACGTGTAAGTGAACTGAGAGACCTTGGAGTTGTCTTTGATTCAACCCTGAGATTTGACACTCACGTTACCAGAGTGGTTCAATCGGCCTTGCGCACGTTAGGCGCCGTGTCTCGCATAACGAAGGAATTCAAAGGCCCGTCCGTTTTTTTTACGCTGTATCGTTCCCTAGTTAGATCCCAGCTAGAGTACGCCTCGGTTGTTTGGAGCAGCATTTCCAAAACTAACAGTTTATTTGTCGAGCGCGTCCAAAACAAATTTATTTCTATCTTTAAATATCGTTACCTTGAGAAAGGTGATCCTTGTTTGAACGGTGGGTGTAACTCGCAACTCGTCAACTTGTTGAGCCTGCAGCAGCGTCGGGTGAAGGCAGATTTGTTGTTTTTGTTTAAGACCCTGCACGGCTCGATTAACTCTCCCAGCCTTCTGTCCGAAGTGTGCCTTAGAGTTCCACGTGTGCCTACACGGCTACAATCATCTTTTTATATAGCTCGACGTTCTAGCCACTTAAAAGCGATCCAAAGATCGGCTGAATATTATAACCGCTACTCTGACACAATTGATATTTTTAACTCATGCGGGAGCAAGTTCGGAAATGCTGTACGAAACTTCCTCTTGCAAGAAAAGGGCTGATCAGTTGAAGCGTTGATGTTTGTCAGTACGTTATCCAAGTATTTGCTTTTTGCTCTCACAGCTGGTGATGTCTCTGTTTTGTGCTTTTGATTTCCCTTGTTGATTTGAGTGTCTTTTATACTTGTTAATATTTGTATTCTCAGACTGGTGAACTACGTTCTCCTTTTGAATACGTGTATATGTGTGTATGTATGTGTGTTTTTGCCCATTTTTTTAGTGTGCCAGCACTAAGGCCGATTGGTTGTTCCTGGACACTTTAATAAACATTGATTGATTGATTGATTGATTGATTGATTGATTGATTGATTGATTATTATTATTATTATTATTATTATTATTATTATTATTATTATTATTATTATTATAGCAGATGATCAGAGCAGATTCGATTTGTTTTATGCACATCACAATAGCTTGCGCGGATTCATGACTTCCAGATACCATGCCAACCAAACATTGCGTCACTTGGTTGCTATGGCAACGCGCAGCCGTATCCCAGCCCCCGCAATGTAGTCGAACCAAGTTAGACGCTATTGTGTGAATGTACCTTTGCCGAGAAGTGCGGCATCGCTGTATACGGGCCTCTCATCCAATGTAAGCCTCAGATGTTCTTACATATAGCGCTTAACCAATCCGACCGACTATTCTTTGGCGAATAGCAAATATAGACGCTACTTGGAGCATGTCATTTGCCACAAGCACTGCCTGATGTCTTTCTCAGGCTCAAGCTGAATGGTGCGGTAACACGCGTCACTGTCTCCGCAATCTTATTTCCGCAAATCACCGCTGGATGTAATCCAAGATGTAGTTCCTGCCGCGCCGATTTTTTTATTTTTTATTTGTTTATTTTTGGAACCTTAGTAACCCATCGTGGATTGCCTCTTTCAAGAGCGAAATCGCTTTCTACGGTCCTTATGCTCGGATTGACCAACAAAAAAAAAACATCAAGAAAAACATTTGCTCTGACCGATTACTATAATGTTCCGACCGTCGCGTCATGACTACGCCTCATTCCGTCTTTATGCCGGCTCGATACTTACTTATGTACGGGTAAGTACGGCACGGAAATTGGGAAATTAGGTCTACACAGCAATCTATTAAGAAGGAAAAGACCCAGGACAGAGTATGGGCTTAGAAAAGACGGAATTCCGTCCGTAATACTTTCCGCTCGATATGTCCCCACCACGAATGAGTGTTCAAAAGACCGTAAAACGACCGCGACGGCGGGATGTTATTCTTGCTTAACTCTGGACAAATACTGTCCCGCTCTGTGTTGAATCCCACTCGTCAGAGACGCTCATTGCGGACAATGTCCAACAGGGCGAAATGATGATTCGTCGCTCATTGTGGCCGAGGCTGAAAAAACTACGGTGTACTTTGGCTCAAAGCACGACATATCGTACGAAGGCAAATGCTGTGGAAAGAATCGGACGAACCGTTCAGCGTTTTCTGATGGAGTTACGAGTCAATCTTGACAACGACGACCCCAGCTTCATTGATAGTTTAATTACGTGTCGTCGTCTTTCACTCCAGACATGCGCAATACGGTCAACCTTGAACTACCGCTCACGATTTTTTTTTTTTTTTTTCATTGGTCGATTTTGTCTATTTGGACGAGGCTAAGACCGAGTACTCAAATTCATCACATATGTAAAAAACAATGTTTGATAGACAGGTGCAATGCTAGAAGATAATAATTAAAAATTAGATTCGTTAAAGTGTTCTAAAATATTTTTCTTTCATGAATAATATGCTTTCAATGCTAAATTATTTATGTAATTTAATTGTTATTTGTTTATTTGTTTGTGTATTCCTATTTTTTAAATGTGCACGTGTCTGGATATGTACGTACGGGCTGAGAGTTTTGCTGGCCGGTTTGTCTGAGGGAATATACGAAGCACACAACTGAGAAGTCACTGCGTTAAAGGTGGTAACGAAAATAATATACAGAACTTTATTTATTTATTTATTTATTTTGTTACGATTATGGTCAGACAACTCGACGGAGACGTACATCATGCCGTTATCAGTGTTATATGTGTCGCGGTACCTAGAATAAAGTTTTAATTATTGGTTTAATGTTTATTTTAAAGGTACATTTCTTCCCAAAATGAATATTATCGAAATTGTAATGGTAATAGACACGCTCAACATTTTTTTTTTGTAGAGCGGAGTTATTAAGGGCTAGTTTCCCCAGGATTGTGTCCGGTACCAAAGAAATGTCGACACCCGTAGTCGACACAACACTCTGGTTTCCGCCGTGGCTCATAGATGGCGGTAGCTGTCCAGAGTGTTGTGTTTGCCGGTTGTCTGCTTGCCGCCGTCACTCGTAGATCGTGGCAACCTTTCCAGCCTCGGCAACCAGACAACTGGTTGCTGCCGTCGCTCATAGATAGCGGCAACATTTCTTCGGAGGAAGAAGAGCGGGAACGGAACGAGCGGCGATATGCGCAGCAGCGCGAATGGTTCCGAAACCGCCGCGAAGCCGCTATCGCCTAAAGTTCCACTGCGTCGAGCGCTTCAGATTCCCTTGCGAAAGAAGAGCAGATCGCTCGCCTGGAAAGCCACCGCCGAAAACAGAAGCTACAGCTCCGCTGCTCTTCCTTCTTCGCCAAAGCTGCCAAACTAGAAAGGCTGAATTTTTTTTTTTTTTTTTGTAAGGTGATATTTTTTTGTCTCACCATTATAATGGTCACTGCAAACGCGAAGCTTCGCCAAGAAGACATTACGTTGAACGACCACAAATATGTTTTCGAAATAATCATATGTAAAGCGAGATTTCTATAACATGAAGACCTGTACACACATTGAAAGTAATTTACCTTGACGGCTATGTTTTTTTCTCTTGTCAAATTCATGATATAATTTTCGCCCATACGCGCTATTCGCGACTCCAACCAACTATAGGTGGCGCCCCTCGTTTTCCAAAATGGCGGTTATAGTGAGGGTCGGAGATGCGTGCCGCTGTTGAGCCTGCCTAGTGTGCTGGCTTCACTGAGCGACACAAATTATTTTTGGTAATACGAGGAAGCTAGGGTGTTATGACCGCAGGTCACCTTTTTACCTTGAAAACAAGAACGGTGTTTAGCGTGATATTTACGCTAGGATGCGTGTTTCAATTCTGGAGCGAAACCTAAACTAACTCTATTTTAGATTTAATTTCTCGATATAGGTCTTAATTTTGGATTGTTTCATAACTCAATATCCAGGCTGATATTTGTAGTTGTTGTAGTTATTGAAACCATCAGTGCTGATATTTGTGCCTTCTCGATGTCTTTTCTCGCTCAGATAATTGTCATGGGAAATAATAAACTGCGGGCCTTTTAATGAGTTTTTGGGTATTTAGATTATTAATTGGTTTGACATTATTCCCCGCACAAGAATAAGAGAATAATTGAAATTTTTACAATATGTCCACTAAACGTATAAATTAATAAACGCTGTTCTCACTGCAACAACCCAAAGTCGGAATCCGAGTCAGACAACTGAAGTGTGTGTGTGTGTGTGTGTTTTTATAGCAACGCGTGACGCATAGGACTTTATATTACATCCAGTGTTTCACTCTTTGTCTGTCTTGATAACGATCTCAGAGTTTTTTCATATGCTAAAAAGAAAACAACATTATACCTTTCTGGAAAGACTGTTATGGTTAAATGGCGTATTTTTGTAATCATGGCGTTAATTGGGGGCATACATTGCCGCGATATGTATTAATAATAATATTAAAATTCAGATATTTTAATACGTAATTTTTCAACCTCTAATATAATTTGTTGCTATTATCTAATTTCAAACGCGCGAACAAATATGACAATCAAAAGTGTGCTAATTATCTTCACTTGTGCCAATTGCGGCAGTTTTAATTACCAAGTAATCAAATAAATAAGTCTAAAATCAATGAAAACAAGTTAATGTGAGAAATTCATGTAAAATTACATTAATTGGGGCAAAGTAGAATTTGCTATCAGAGTCGCGACTTTGAACAATCGGCGAAACGTCCAAAATCGCCGCCAATATCCTTCCAAACCAAATACTCAAAAGTAAAAAAAAAAAAACTTTTTTTTTAAATATCAGTTTTTTTCATAACATTTAGTTACTTTCATTTTTACGCTCCGTCGTTTTGCCAGTCTCAACCTTTCCAGTTCGAAGGAACGCCTACCTGCATGCACGTCTGCTCACTGCAGCACGTTTCGGTGAAACTGTAGTGAGTTTTAGTATTGCGTATACGAGCGAACGCAAGCGCTGTGTTTGCGTTAGCTTTGCGTGTTCCACACTGCGCGTGCGGGGAGTCCAAATATACGGTCTTGGATGGCGCATGGCGATGAAGTGCACGCACAACGTGGGGCACGCAACTCTAACGCAAACGCACACCGCTTGCGTTTGCTTCTATGCGCAATACTAAAACTCTCCAGTAAGGTATAATTCCATACCGGCTGCAGCACTACGTTGGGACAGTGAAGAGCGTTGTTTGTATTCGGAAATGACATTTCGCGAGCCATGATCGCGACCAGTTCCGCCGTGCCCGCTGAGCAGGAGAATCGGGGGACCCTCGCTAGAGCGCTTCCCGTTTCCGCCGCGGGAGGGCGAGTGTCGAGCTGGAGGCGCGAATAGGAGAAACTCGGCATATACAAAGGCAAGCTCTTCAGGAATAGGATACAGGAAAACTAAAATTACCTAAACATGTTCAGCGCCAACACCTTCACGTTTATATTTTTTTAATAAAATAAATAAAACCCCCTTTAAAATAATTATCTCCGACATACCCAGTCTTTTGATGACGTAACCCTCGATTTTGAACTCGTCGGGTATAAGCCACGTGCGCCTATTTTATATACACTAGGCGGTCCAGAGATTACGGTTCTACGGTCGCTTTTCCAGAGATGTCAATGTACCTCTGAAATGTTATTTTTTTCTTTGTTTCTTGAGCCTAGAATTAATGTTTTACCCCAGAAGTATAACACGAGAAACGCAAAACATCATTCTGCAGAGGGTATTACAAAACACGTTGCGGGTAACCTAAAACATTCTATACAAAATATAATCCTCAATTTCCTGCGAAAGCAAGAAACAAAAAAAAACCGCATAAGCACTTAAGGGGAACATCATGTTGGGATCAAATGCCCCCCCCCCCCCCCCAAAAAAAAAAAGCCACACATACACACACACACACACATAGAGGGGATGGTTTTGTTAGCAAACTTCATCTATGCCCGAGGTACAACGACTTCTGGACGGGACTTAATTGAACTACCATTTATTTTGATTTCCCTTTTTAGAGTGCCGTGTATCTTTTCCGGGAATCCCATATTGCACTCTTTGTTTCGCCATATTAATAAAGCGGGAATGGGAGCTTTAAATCTACTTTCGGTCTAAGAAATTTTATTGTTTCTCTACAACGCTATTTGTATATTGAGCGGGCTTTCATCGTCGTCATTTTTTCTTTCTTTCCTTTTCTTCTTTTTTTTTTGCCTTTACGTAATCTCGCCTCTGCGATCATAAAATCATATCACAGTTTTTGTGTTTTTTTTTTTTTTGTAGTCTTAGATATATTATTTTGCGATTACGCAGTTTAAATGGTTGTTACCGTGATGGCACTCAGCGGCGGCGTTATTTTGTAGTCCCCATTCGCGAATTTAAAATTCGTTGTCCCTTTGTTAAGTGCTCTCAAAAAAGGAAAAAAAGAAACTTAAAGCAGAACGTTTACAACATCGTAACCCCGAAGACGTAAACCATCGTCAACTTTTATTCCCGTTAACAGTTCGTTTAAACATATCTTGCGTGTTCTTTGATTATTGGTTCTTTGAAAATAAATGTTGGGAAAAGGAAATAAAATACTTCCTTCGCACACCGTCATAAAAATGCCAAAGGACGTGACAGTCCCGTCGCGATATTATTGTTATATTATCGGTAGAAAAGCGATGAAACACATCGATGTATGTGTTTTCTAAACATGTGATGTTTAGAAAACACTGTTATGTTTTTGTGAGTGCTTAACAAGATAAAAAAAAATCTTAATTTGCGAATACTGATTGACGCAACTTCATCGTGTAAGTGGTCATGAGAGTGAAAAGATTTCCCAGAGAAATAGCTTTCTTACTTTGACTCCTAGCTCCACATTTAACCTCATAATTACTTCTGTAATTAAACCTTTATCAACACGTGCCGTGATCGTCTTGCAGTGTCATACGTTTTCATGTCCCTTGATGGGATACTGGTGAGTTATGAAGACGTGTCCATTCCCCTTTATTCTTCATTATAATGCCATCTGGACAATATACTTAACAAGATTTCTGTGGAAACTACCATCCAAGTGTATGCATCTGAGGAAGGTCAATCTTCGTGTTGCACATAGCTTGGGGTCGAGAGGTCTACTGTCCTGAAAGTGCCCCCACAACTTATGTTGGTCTTTGTTGTATGCTTTCTCACAGACAAGCAGTCGGTTTTCCTTTTCTGTTAAAAGAGGGAAGGGGTGCGACTTTACACGAACGTTTGTGACTTTGTTTGTTTGTTTTTTCGCTCGCCTGCTGGTTTTTTACTTTTATTCTGATTTTGAGGGCCCCAGGAGGTCACGCTAATCACCTGATGTGGATTACTACAGAATGTTTGATATAGTTGTTTGACAGTTGTTTGAGGACGTGACTTTCGTCTTTCAGTCGTGTTAGATGAGAAATGAACTTTGTACCACAGTTGTTTCTATAAATACTGTAGTTTCGTTTATACTACTTGTGTTTATAAGGAATGTTCTGTTGTATTGAAATGATGTCGATTAACTTTTTTATTTTATTTTAAAACCCACCCTCTGCAATAATGCCTAAAGGTGATGTAGATTTTTTGTGAATAAATAAATAAATAAATATAAGGAAATGTAATCTTAGACATGGCTGCCCGCGATACATACAAACCCCAATCATTCACACTAAATCATATACTACAACAACAAAAAAAAAAGAAGGAAGCCGGTACACCAAGCCATGTAAGTAACATCTCGTACATGTTATGGCCCAGACCCGAATATCGTCACAGCCGCCTACAGTTTCTCACTCCCCCCCCCCCCCCTCCTCCACATTTCTCATTTAAATGTTTCTTGGAGATTTCTACAGAAAGGAGAGCGTTTGAGTCACCAAAGTCTTCTCAGCGTTACTCTCACGAACATGTACCAAGTTCCGTTGTGTCAACACTGTCCGTTCCTCAAACTCCTTAAGCATATCCCGTGCCACAGCGGAGCTTTTACATCTCTAGGAACATCTTTGCGAGCATTCTTAGTCACTCTAGCTGCGACCAAAAAAGTAACTACGGCGAGCTTACTACGCATGGGGAAATCGTCGTCCGAATGCCTGAATCCTCCGCTATTATTGAATACGAACGAGTGGTGTGATCAAGCAGCTTCAGACGATTTAGAATTTCCTCTTTATCTTCAGATAAAAAAAGTATTAATTGACAGCCTAAACACGTTACGACACAAGCATACCTTTCAACTGTGCTGTCCCTTGTTTTGCGGGTGTATTCTTTCTTTGACCAGATACCAACGCAGTCATCAATTAATTTCGTTTTTCTATATTTTCTTTTTATGTCTTTTTGACCATCCTCTGTTTTATTTATTTCGACGAGTAGAACTCTAGCTTGATAAGAAAAGCGAACTTGTTCACCTTATTTTTCTTTTCTTTTTTTTTTAAGTGAAGAAGAAAGTGAACTGTCGGTCGTACCCAAACACCTGAACAATTACAACAACAACAAAAACAACCACAACAAAAACATCAACAATAAATAAGCACAAATCATCCAGTTGACAAAACGCCTTTCTCAAAAGCAACAGTCTGGTGCATTTTTACGAAAACCCCATCTGCTTCAAGTGTCCGAGAACGCGCCCTGACCCCAGTTGACATAAACTGCGCCCCCCCCCCCCCCTACCTGCCCCCTCCCCGACTTCTGCCCCGCACGCAACAAGTTCATCCGAGCGAACACCGCATCGTCGCGTAGCCCACTCATCCCCTGTGTTGTACGGAACGGCGTTCCAGTAACGCGTTCCTTTTAGGAGGAAAAAAGGAACGCTGCCGTTCCATTTTGCGTCGGAGGAATTACCCAATGGGGTAATTTTTTTTTATCTTATCTCTAAGGGGGAAATTCTAAAAAAGTTTAAAAACAATATCTTTACGAAGAACACGATCTCGTTAACTTTTTTGTAACTTACTTAGGGTTTATTTTGTGGTGTCTTCGCTTGGTAACTGTCGAGTGCAGGGCAGCTAATGGATATTGATTCTTTTTTCAGTGCCCGAGACTGCGGTGCAAAAAGCAAACATTTTAGTCGAAGGAAAAGACATAAAAAAAGGGACGTCTCAAACTCAGCTCTTTTCTGTACTTCCACGAATCCTCATACACCCAGAAATCTAAGGCCGACTGTAGCCATCACTGAACTTCCACAACAAAAACCTACAGTTACAAGAAAAGAACAGGTTCTCAGACATGGAATGCACCCTTATATCCAGAAGCTGGTCACTAAAAAAATACACAAACTTTAACCTTTCTTCCCCCTCCCCTCTCCCCCACCTTCAAATTGAACAACGAATCCGACCGTCACGAGGAAGGATTGTTTTTAAGACTGACCTTCCAAAAGCCCTACCCCCTTCTTCACTTGCTCGTCTTGCGGAAAGCAACATCGAGAAGCAACTGTTGTTAAGTTCGAACAAGGGACTTGGTTAGATTGAAACGTGTGAGGTTCTTGTAAAACGCTCGTGCAATGTGGGGTAATACTACATTTGGCTGGCCTGAATCGCCGACCACAAACATGGATATGGTTAAACGCTGAGATTTTTAAAGGGGAAATTCTCAACAAAAGAAGCCTTGCTTCCGCTTGTTTTCTTCTCCTGATGTCCTTCCATCACGGCATCCAAACTCCTACGTTGCCATTTGATAAGATAAATAGATAAAAAAAAAAACTTTGTTTAATCTAACTAAATATTGGAATTAGCAAAATACAAAAGTAACGTATATGTAACGATACGTTCCCTTTTTATAACTGTAACGGGAACGAGTTCCTTTCTCACAGATCGAACTTGTAACGGGAACGTGTTACAAAAGTCAGAAGGAGCAAGGAACGAGCTTTCGTTCCTCTTTTTGAAGAACATGTACAACACTGCTCATTCCTAAGCTAAAAGCGAACAAGAAACCTCCCGTGCACCGACCACCACCACTCAGCCACGCAGCCTCGCACTGTCGCACAACGACGTGGCTTCGCTGCTCTCCGCGGGAAACTCCCAGTGCAGAGCTGTCTTACGTGCTGCCAGGCTGGGACTCGATTGGGTCAGCCTTGACGCTGCGTCCACTCCACCGTCTGCTTGGGGACATGACGGGAGACGCTCCGAGGAAAGGAGGTCCTGCCGCGTAGCTCTCCTTTGAGCGAACACAGCGACGTTCGTCGAGGGACTCGTCTTCGCATTTTCCGCCCGGCTCCTCTCCCCGTTTCCCTTTATGAGAGACCGGGACGCCGGAATGACGGCAACGTGATCGGCCGCGTCCTCTGTGGATAAAAAGAGCCTAGATTTCGGAGAGGGAGAAACTCGTACCACGCGGAGCGTTTGCAATTTAATGGCGCACGCCTCCCCGCACAAATTAGTAGCTCGTACCATAGCCTCCTCTATACTCACAAAGCCTGGCAGTTCGACGACGGAGTTATAGAACCCTTTCGCAGATTTGGAGTGCGAGGATCTGGTATAGCAGACAGCATTTCTCGGGGAGTCTGGTATTCAGCGCACAGCTTTGCAGCGGCGAGAACCGGAAACCATGTTTCCGGTTCTCGCCGCAAGGAACTCGAGGCGCACGAGCGGACATTCCATCGCTCGGGAGAAGTGTGTTTCGGCGTCTCGCCGCAGCGGTGCGCCCGTTACATGACTCTCCTCTCGTCCCTTGTCTGCCGCTCTACCATTTCACTTTCAACGGGCGCGTCTCGTGGCCATCTGCCAGGCTTTGTCAGTATAGGGAGTATTCACTGTACGCCATATTTGTGGGTGCTGTTTAGAGCGCATGCTCAGAACGAGCTCACATCAATAGGCTGCTAAGACCGGCACTCTTGATGGTGCGGAATGCACGTTGCAAAAGAACTGTGGAAGCTCGCCATCAGCACGCGCTCAGCATTCGCGCACACAGCTATGGCCGCCAGTGAATACTCCCTATAGGAGGTATTCACTGGCCGCCATATTTGAGGTCACTGTTTAGAGCGCATGCTCAGAACGAGCTCGCATTAATAGGCTGCCAAGACCGGCAATCTTGGTGGTGCGGAATGCACGTGGCGAAAGAACTGTGGAAGCTCGCGTTCAGCACGCGCTCCGCAGCCGAGCACACAGCTATGGCCGCCAGTGAATACTCCCTATAGAGCAGGTATATGCTCGTGCGCGTTACGGAGCGCCATCGAAGGTTTTCCTCCGCGCAGCTTGTGTGGCGAACGCGGCCCAGGAATCACGTGACCCCAATCGAACTGTTGGAAACCCTCTCAAATCTAGGCGCACCATCCCGGTGGAGGTTGACGTGGACGCCGCGCGTGATCGGTTACTCAAGGCACGGCTCTTCCGGAGACTAGATACTGCGGGTCTCCCATCTCCCCTTCCGCGCTCTTCCGTTCATCGTCATCGCCTCGGCGCCAAGGGGCACTGCTTTCCCCTTCGGAGGCGTAAAGCGCGAGACACATGCGCGAAAAATCCATCCGATCCGACGTCCGATCCGGCAGTACGACTGCCTGATCCGAAAAATTTGGTCGGATCCGACGTCGGATCGGCGATCCGACGTGCGTCCAACGCGCCAGATATTTTCGGACGGCGGACGGATTGTCGGATGCGTCTAGCCAATCACAGCACAGCTAGCGCGGACGTCATGATGACGCACTGAAGCGCTCATGCATGGTGGCGAAGTTAGCGCACAGTGATTATGGTGATGCCGGAACTGGGCGGAGCCGAACGGATCGTCGTGTCGCATGCAAGGTCGGAAGCGTGTGTCTCAAACTGTCGCGTGCGGCAATCCGGAGCGGCGTTCGGACTGTCGGATCGGGCGTCGGATCGGACGATACTGACGCGCATGTGTCTCGCGCTTAACGCGAAGGCCGACGACGAAGACGACGACGAGCAACAGACCCCATTCGGCGAGGCGTCTTTTCTCGCTTTCTGAGCATCGTTTGAACAGGAGAATGCACTTGAAGTCGGATTTGTTCGGGAATGCCAGTTACTTAATATCGTTGCTGATTAAAAAAAGAAAAAGAAAAACAGAACGGCTGCAAAAAGAAGAAAAGCAAGTCGCAGGCGGGGAAGAGGACACCATGCACTTGTCGACTCATACATCGTATACAAGAGACGCGGAGTTTCTCTCCAGACATGTTGAGAGAAGTATCTGCGGACACGCCTCAAGCAAAGTCGAAGTATTCTTTGCTTCATATATATATATATATATATATATATATATATATATATATATATATATATATATATATATATATATATATATATATCCTTAGAACGTGTCTGCAGGCAGTTTATGTGTGGCCAATGTGACCGTCATACAAGGAACGCCTCAGACAGTCCCTGCAGACGGTCTTTTTTTATGTTCTCTTAGCGGTGTGCGACCGTGGTTCAGGGCAGTCGAACCTGCTACAGTTGGAGGATCCTTCAATCTACCGGGACAAGCCCCTCTCACAAAGCTCTCTGCTCGCCATAATTGGTTGTTTCCTTCTCTCCACTCGCCTCCTCTCCCTCCAGCGATCGCTCCTCTAAAGTGGAGAGAGTGGAGGGGTTTTGGGGATGAGCTTGCCTCACTATAGTTTATCTGACGCGCAGATTGGTGCGATATACAGGACGGCGAGTATCCCCGAAGTCGGATTTATCGTTGTTTCTGCCCGATGGTCTACGAGCGCGTCGGTGTGTACGTTACGATTTGAAGCACAAAAAACACGCAAGACGACGCGGAGGCGTCGGGTTCCATGTCCTCGTCTCTCAAATTGCGATGCTCCTGCCAGTCTGCTTGCAGGGCGAAATATGTCGCAACACGTGTCGCCGTAAAACTGTCAAAGAACGGCAAACCGCAGTAAAACTGAGAAATTAACCTGAGAGGCACGCACTAAGATCTGCAAATAAGCACGGCCTACGCTGTACTCAAACCACATGGTAAAAAAAAAAGGTGGATTTTTCGCTAATGCGTTAGCATTACCCTTGGGAAACGCCACATCCGTCCTCCTCTGGGAAACGCTAACGCGGATTCCTTCACTTTCCTGTTATGGCTTTCTCTTTTGCTTCCTCTGTTTTTGCTGCTCTTTTTGGTTTCGTTGCAGGGTCAGTATTTTTTCCCAAAGAGGGACGTGTGTGGCGTCTCCCAAGTGTCATGTTAATGCATTTCCTAAGGATCCACCAATGGATCTCCCTTTCCTCATTTCCGGCCTTAGCGGTTCTCGTTCGCCCGCCTTGCACGCTTAGCAGTGGCATCGCTTGCCTGACGCTGCTTTCGCTGTTCACTGGTTCCGGCTTTAGTTTCGACAGCCCGTCTCCTTCGTTCACAATCCGTCTTCTTTTGCCGCCTTCGTGGACCAGCACTATGTACTTGGTTCGCACTCCATTTTGTATAGTGATGGGACGAATCTTTATCCGAATCAAAATTCGGAGCCGAATCTGAATATTCGGAAAGATTCGGAAGAGCAGCCAAATCTCAAGCGATTCGGAAAAGTTCGGAAAAATTCGGAACGTTGCCATGGTTGCCAGATCACGTTGATGAGAGTTTCAAACTTTTCGTGATATTAAATTCACTAAATTCTACAAAGTGCACAAAATAATATGGTAATATATTATCATAGTAATGAATAAAATGTTCCGCTTTGTTTATATTATTTTGGATGTTTGTCGAGAACGGTAGGCAGACATCGCGTGAAAATTGGTTTCGGTTCCCGATTATGACCAAAATAGGCATGCTTGGTGCACGTGGAAATACAAGTGTATGTTTTCATCGTCGCAAGAGATCGATGCCGTACGTGCTGTTCGGTACAGACACATTTCGTGCCCATAATTACGGTCATGGTGGCACACACCACACAACGTGCGTATGTTCGATTCGATTATCTTCAACGTGTGTCCACTGAGGTATTGTTTTCGGAACACGGGAAACGATCTTAAACTCCTTGCGCCGTACTAGTCTCCTGTACTACATTTGTATCTTTTTGGTTAATGAAATCCAATTTAATTAGTGTTTGTTTCCGAACAATAAAGTTGCGCTGGAAACCCCTGTGTCGTGTTTTTTTTTTTTTTTTATCAAATGAAGTTCACGTACACAAAGCTTGCTGCCGAGAACGGAGAAACGACAGTGCGACGTTTTTTTCGCCACCGGTGCCGGGTCGAAGTTGTGACAAGCAATATTCATCTCGCTTTCGCGCCTTACAGGTACAGACATACGCAGCTCTAGAGAAGGAGACGGATCATTTCCTTGCATGAATATATTTATTGTGCGTTGCGCCACATTATGTATAATATATAGCATTTCGCTACATTTTACCGATCACCACGAAATCGCACAGAAACCGAGACCGTGCGTTGGTTAGGCCTACGTCAACCACACTAATCAGCTCAGCTCGACCTGGGCGCGTGCCAGGATTTAGAATTACAGTACAGTACATATCATACGTTGAAATAAACAAGACGAAATCTGGTTACATGCAGTAACAGTACCTAAAAAAACACAACTGACCGCATTCGCGAGGTTTACGACAAGGTTCACGCTGTCGTCTGGGCCGTCTGCAACCGGCGACGAACCTGGCGAATCTCCGAATCTGCCGAATATTCGTCGCGGGAAGTTTGAAAATTTCCGAATCTGTCCGAATCCGAATCTCCGGTAATTCGTCCCGTCACTAATTTTGTAGCACAAACCAAGGCATACGCGCTCCGCGCGCCTGCAAGTTCAGACTTGCCCCAACATCGGCGCGCGCATTGGCTTCCGACCTGTGACGTGGCCTCCCTCTCGCCTTTGTCTTTCACTCTCCTCTTTTCTACGCGTCGCGCTACCCTTTCCACTGTTTTGTCCACAGACGGACGCCGTCAACCTTTTCCTGTCATGTGGGTACTAGTTCTAACGCAATTTAACGCAATTAAGCACTGCATATATATTGAAACTGCAAGACAAGCGTCCGTTATTGATACCCCTCACTCCTGATCAAATAATATATATATATACTGACAGCTGAATAAATACGGGATGTAACTACGGGTTCAAATACTGTAAACGACTTAATTTTCGCGGGCTCAAATTTTCGCGAATCGGGCCAAAGCTGAAAATTTGAAATTATTCGCGGGCTCTAATTTTCGCGAATCTAGTGTTGCTTCCGTAGCGTTCACATATTGACCGAATTGTTCACGGGACGTATTTTTCGCGAATTGTAGACGATTCACGAAATTCGCGAAAATTAGGTCTTCGCGAATATTTAGTCGTTTACAGTATCTTATTATTGCTTCGCAGCAATAAGCATTAGCCAATAAAACGATCGAAGAAGGAATCGCAAAGCCAGAAGCGTGAAGAAGCCTTTCCCTGAATTTCTTGAACTGTGAAGAACCAGGGCCGGCTTGCTAGAACCAGCGTCTCAGCTGAGACTGTAGGAAAGAAAGCAATGCCAAAGCTAGCGCTCGAGCTGAGTGGCACTCAAGCCACGTCTCAAGACAGTCGCGCGCCCAACCCTTTGCAGTGCTTTCTTTCACCTAGACTCAGCTGAGACGCTGTTCTAGCAAGCCGGCCCAGATGTATAACTGCTTCCACGACCTCGCCGAGTTCTTGACAAATGTCTGACACATTCACCCTTACACAATACACAAAAACAAATTAATTATTTTAGGAATAATCAATCCTACGGATTCGTGGTTTGAGAGTACGGAAACGAAACTTAGTTCTCTGTTAGACGTTCGCTCGCGCGAGAAGGGACATTTTCGAGGGCAGTGTGTTCGCGCTCTGTGGCTTGGGGGTGCAGTCCACTTACTCCCGAACAGTAAATTCGGCAAAAAAGGGTCTTCGAAAGTTTGGAAGTTCGAGCCACGCCCCCCCCCTGCCCGTTTCGATCTGGATGAGCATCGTACCGGCGTGCGGTCGTGTTCACTACTGCGTGGTGCACGTTAAAGACCCCAGGCTAGCGGTTGTACCGCACTGGCTAAATTGCTCATCTACAGCTGAGACACCAGACGCCCACTAAGGCAGACTAACTTCCGGCTGTATAAACATACACACAACAATTTTCTTGAAGTGTGGGAGCTCTTGTATAGGAGCGCACGTACTTACACTCTACGAGCATTGAGCGGAGGCTACAGGCGCAGGCTTTGCAGCATTGAAATTTGTGAAGGTCAACTGAAACGGCAACCGTAAATCCAAAGGCGCGACATACGCAGGGTTTAGGTTGCGTCTTTGTTTTTGTTCAGTGATGACTTTAAAGTGAGTGACGTGGCTGTGGCTTGTGCGAGACATGGGAAAAAGAAGAGGAAAAAATGAGACGGGCGAAGGTCGTGAAGAACGTCGGTCGGGTAACGATTTGATCTGTACTGTTAATAGACGTTTCTTTTTATTTTTCTCTTTGATGGAGTCCTGTCAGTCATTTTTATGACCACCAACATCCGCAAACCATCGACGTTCTCAGTCATCGGGTCCCTGACGCAATCGTAAGAAAAGAACTAACCTTCACTGGCGCATTCGACAGGATTGCCTCAGCGGGCCCTGCCGGCTGGAACGACCCAGCAGACTCAGCGGACAGCGACTCCATTCAACAAGAAGAGAGGCGGCAAGTTCCTGGGTCTCAGCAGCGTTTTCAGCAAATAAGACTTGGAACGCAGAGACTTCGCGTCGACGCGGCTTCGGAAGTGCTGCGGACTCACAACCCTGCGAAGCGTCTACACGACGCTTCGCAGAGGGCGTTTTGCCTTCTTTGCTGCAGCCTCGCCAGACACATGTATGTCTTAAATAAACTGTTATTATAAAACAAAAGACGCGACCAAAACGCCGGATCAACCGTGACTCATGGATTGATTCGCGAAGCTACCCCTTGCATCGCTTGCCACGTTGTGTTCGGCGAACACTTGTCCCGATGACTTTGTCGTTGCGGTTTGATCGGTTGCTGCGAATGCAACCGACGCAAATGCGTGAACCAGCCTTAAAGGTTTACATCGTGGCATTCTCAAATGAGCAATCCATCCTTTTCAGAAGTGACCGGTTGGGAAGGTTTTTAGTCCGAGCCGCGCGTAAACGTGGCACGAGCCAGCGCGAACAGGTTGCTACAGGTCAGTGGCAGAATAAAAACATCAGGAATGAGTTTCAGTTGTCACCTTAGCACGGACTATTGTTAGCCGCGCATGCTGAAAGCGCGAGCTATTTGCTTTGAATGAAGCCTTGGCGGCTGCACGCGCGCTCGTGCAGCGAGTGCTCCAGACAAAGCAGTCAAGGCTAGCCGCTCGCGCTTGCACAGCCTTCGCGGTTAGTCCATGCTAGGGTGAGACGAAGTATAGCCACCGGCGCGCGCTTTCTCTTCAATAACACGCGGGCGTTTTGTGAACTACCAGCGTGCAAGCGCAGCCAAAAGAGCGGGACAAAAGGCAGTGAGCGCATGCTGGAAGTCGGGCGTTCGAAAGAGACGCCTAGCTCTTCTCTCTTCTCAGTGACTTGAAAAGGAAGGCTCCAGTCGACTTCGCGCAATGGAAGCTCGTGCCCCCATTAATGTGGCATAACCTCCTCGTTAGACATTTGCAGAAAGAGCTCTCTGGCCGCTGCCATTTTGCGAATCGAGCGACCCCTATCAGGCAAACATTTCTGCCACCGGCCTGAGCTGTGGAAACCCGGTCAGCGTGGCTCCCCACCTGCATTGTGCATTCGCAGTTCACCGGATGTTCTTATAAGATTTTACTTTATTTGCCTATTTAGGATGCTTACCCTTTGTGCGTTATCTTCCACCGTGAGAACCAGGAAATGATAGGGCTCGTAGCTTGCTCGGCCTTCGCAGGAAATGAACGAAGAGAGCGAACGTCAAGCTGCACGCGACGCAGGCAGTTCAACGTTCTTGGAGGATTATTTCCGTTAAGATAATCTCCAAAAAGCCTTCTCGGCTATGTTCCGGGTTTCGCGAAAAATAGCGGATAGGGTTGGGTTTGGGGTGTGGGACGGAATAGACACGTTCGTTCATTTGCTTTGAAGTTGTTCAACGTTCTTGGAGGATTATTTCCATGTGCCACAAAACACGCCGGATTGCGCCCGATCGTCGTGAAGTGACTATCGTCGATACTGTATATTGGATATGCTGTGTTATTTGAGACCTTCCTCAAATCCTGTTCGGACAACGCGGCACCGTGGGGTACGTGCAATATATGTCATTCGATTGATGAGACTCGTTGAATTTCATGTTGTGAGCGGGGAATATCCATGCAGTTCGGATATCCTGTGTGGTCAAATATTTTCGATGGTTAAGACCTTGTAGATTGACACGGCTGAGTGTATGGTGCCGTAAAAAGATCAACATAATATGAAACAAACATTCCAGTTGCATTTGTTCTGTCGCGCACGGACTCACCAAAACAGCTCTCTTTTTTTTTCTTTTTTGTTCCCAAAAATAGCACAATGAATTCTTTAAAACGCCGAGAAATTCTCGTCGCCATAGAACGCAAAATAAAAAATAGAACCCGGCAATTTAGCCTCTACCAACGTCCGGAAGTGCGCCTACGCAGGCTGCCACAGCCCACTGACTAGAAAACCCACAGCCCGGTGCAGTCGGGCAACACTGGGGTACCCTCTCAAAACCAGGGACGCGCGCTGTAAATCGCTTCGTTCGAGACTGCCGCTAGAAAGGTCTGGCAGTTCGACGACGGAGCCATAGAGTGCCCGACCGCAGATTTGGAGCGCGAGGATCTGGTAGCACAGAGCATCAAAGCGCCATTTCGCGGGGAACCTGAACGTCAGCGCACTGCTTTTGCAGCGGCGAGGAACCGGACACACACTTGTTCGCTCGGGATAAGTGTGTCTTGGTGTCTCGCCGCGTCGGGGCGCCAGTCACGTGGCTCTCTTCTCATTCGTTGTCTGCCGCTTTATCTTTTCCATTTCGGCGGCCTCTTCTCGTGGCGATCTGCCAGGCATTGTCAGTGTATAGAATGCAATCTGACAGCGCGCAAAGAAGAATTCGAAAGCGTTCGAATGCGAGCGCTGAACGCCGGACGCCGCGGCGCTTTTGCATCTCATCCACTGATCATTCCAACGAGAGCTTGGCACTTTGGCCTCACCGCGTGCTCACCTCTCCTCCTCTCCCTCAGTTTCTGCACACATAGTTTTTCAAACAGCAGTTCGGGAAACGGGGCATTTTGAGTGGAAAGGGGGCCAGATGTCATCAACCTACGATTGTTGCCTTTCAATCGATACTCAGTGAACTTTCCGCCGCTAAATAAATATTTGCTTTTCGAGCGTCGTTCGATACATCCTGCACGCCGTCGGCCTCACTAATGGGACTGAGTTTGGCGCGCCGCGAGTTTATTGTCTTTTCTTTTTTTTATTTCTTTTTTTTTTTTTTTTTTTTTTTTTGTAGCGGAGGCGTTGACGGATACTTCAAAACTCAGAGCGCGGTTTGATGTTCCGTACAAGACGCGCCGATATATTCCGCTCGATTTGTACAGGATTTCGGTCGGGTAATATCAGTCGCCTTACGCGTCGTCCAACTTACATCTCCCGGCTGGGGGCTTTTGTCAATGTAGCTTCTTTTCTTTCAAAAGATTCTTGGAACTTCTGACGTAATCGCGAGGGTAAAGTTTACTCACGTTCGCTCCAATCTGCTTCCCCGTCTAAACAGACCGGTGGTTGGACATTTTTTTCACGACCGAGTGCGAGCTTCAAAATGAAGACGGGCCCCGTGTTGAGGTGGAGAGTGGCTTTGACATCGCACTTTTTGTGGAAGCGCCCAAGCGTGGGGAGGAATTTGCATTCGTAAAGAACGAGACGAAAGAAGAGTTTTCTTTTTTTCTCTCTGATCTTTCGTTTGATGATGTTCATCGTTCACTCGGCTATAATTATTCGTGCTCCGCGTCGTACGTAATGCGTGGTAGGACTATAATGTTTAGCCAACGTTTTTCTTTTTGACTCGCGAAGTGAAAGTAGTGGTTGGTAAGAAAGTAAATAATTTAACAAAAAAAAAAGAGAAAATAGGACATTCGCTCTTTGTACTTTACCCTCTTTTAAGCATTGTATGAGTTTTTGTTATTGCATTAACGTTTTATTGCCGATTCCACCGCCAGAATAGCTGTAACGCCCACGGTAAAACTCGAAAAAAAAAAATTCTGGATTAATTGCGTATTTGTTTTCTCGAAACCCTCGAGAAAGTCAAATTCTGCAGTTTGCGGAGAGAGGCCTCGTCGAACGACCAGGCTGAACCTATGTTGAGGCCTAAAGCAAACAGCCTGCGCTGCGGCACCGAGCATATAATGTCTCACCATGCATGTTTGGTGCCAGAACACCGACTGTTTAAGATCTAAAGTTGCGTTCAGCCTCATCATTCGGTCCTCTTGAGCGCTTATCAAGGGAAACAAGACACTCCGGTTTCTCAGAGCCAGTGTTTGCGCGCGTGTGTGTGTGTGTGTGAAAAGGGGGGGGGGGTGAAAAATTCTTAACGACAGAGTATAGTTATAGTGATTTAGCGAGATCGCGACGGGCCTACAACACCGCTAACATATCGCACAAAATAACTGTCAACAGACATGGTCGAAGCCTCTCATATGTACGAAGGGACCCTGCATCGATCATGTTTGCGGCATGTCCGCGCATCATTCTGTCGTCGTGTCTGCGACAAACACCGTGTCTTCTGGACCATGTACGGGCGGTGCGACTGCGGCTTGTGTCGACACACGTGTGCGCCAATATTTCCCCGGCTCTATCGTGTCGAGAGAGAGTCGTGTTGCGAGCGGACAAAAAAAAAAACAACAAAACATCGCCAGACACCAAAGTCAACAACACCTCCCTGAATATTTTCTTTCTGCGACTCAACCTTCGCTCGCCAATTCCGTACCTTTTTTTTTCGAGTCATTAGGACGTCCCCCATACTTATCTGTTTTGGCAGCTATACCTCCGTTCCACCTCACGATGGACCGCGGAAGACGCTAGAAGTGAGCGTAGCCAATCCCGTAGTCACGCGAGCGTCACGTGGTGACCTTCGGGGGGGGGGGGGGGGCGGGGAAAGGGGGGGGGGGGGGGAGACAGCGAGCGTTGGGTGCGTTTTCACGTGATGTGATAACAGCGCTGGACTGGCTCGTAGCTACCTGCTGCGCTCTATGGTAAAGTGACGCGGAGTATAGGGAAGCGAATTCGTGCTCAACAATCGGGCATCTCACCAGGAAATCGGAAGAAAAAAAAAAAAAAGAGATAGGCTCGACGTCGCTATACCAGACCGCTGCTGGAATTGATTACCCCGCAGCGATCGACCAGGAAATAAAGCACTTGCAGTCCGTGCGTCTTGGCGTTTGAACTTTGAACTGATGGCGTGTTACGCTGTCTTAGCGTGTCTCGAACGGCTTCATTCATTAGCTCCTGACGTCAAGTGACGCAACTTTGATATATGCGAGCTTACCTTCTTGTTAATATTTTTTTTTTCTTTGCTCATTCACTGTACTCCCTTAGCAAAAAGAGGCCGTACTTGAAATGAATTTGAAATATATTGAATATGGATATTAATTTTGTATTCATTCTGTATTATTTTGCCCGCATTCGAAATACGCACGTAATGTATTCAAAATATATCATAAATATTAATCAAAAAAGATTTTAGATATACCAAAAATATAATTCCTTCCCCCTCAAGATGTCATTTTTGTCCTAAAAAGCGGCTACTCAATTTTTTATTTTTTTTTGGATTTTGTTAGTAAATGTATTTGTGTGGTATTTAGAGGCTCTACTAAACACGTCCCACAACTACACATCAGAAACGAACACAAACACAAACACCATGGCGCACTGGACACCCGAATCACAGTCCCATTGACTGCTCTAGAGCCTTATATAGCCTACATATTCAAGGTAATCATTTGGCCGGCGACCAGCTCTGCACTTATTAACGTTCTAAGTATTCTATCTTCTCCTAGGGAGTCGTTCAAATGGGGAACAGTGTTTTGAAGTTCGTGGACGATATCTCTTAGTAAAAAGCATTGGTACAACTAATAATAATTTGTCGCAGTCGCTAAAACAATATCCACAAAAACGGCTTCTAGAATAAATGTTATTGCGTCTCTGCATAGCACCACTCAGGATGAAGCGAGTCAAGCTAGTTTCTTTACTTTAAAATAGTAATTTTGCTTTTCTTTACTAGTTGACTATTTAATACGGTCATTAACGTCACTATATTAAAGTTACTACTCACATCACATAAAATGGCGAGTATACACATTCAGTGAACTTACATTGCGCTAACACAATTCTACACCAAACATATCTGCTCACAGCTCTTGCTGAAGCTTTCCAGCATCAGCAAGTATTGTGGTTGTAGTTCCCAAGCCCCGTTTGTGATTGGTGTGCAAGAAACTCATCAGGTGTGTTCTTGATAAAAAAAAAGGAAACGATAGCATACACTTCTCTGATTCATGAGTGCGATGCTGCACAACTCAATTGACAAACTAATCAAATGTTGTGTTTAGGCAGTTCAATGTACTCCACATCTGCTTGAAGTGAATTTCTGATAGGCGAGTTTTTCAATACTTTGGTAGTTTAAGTCAAACTACCAAATTATTACATTCAAAAGGTACTTAGGGTATAACACAACAGTATTTACGATTTCCAGGAATTTTAAGAGCATTCTGCGCATATTTTTGATCGCTGCCTTTTTTTCAGCGTTGGAGTATATTTTGCATGAAATAAACTAATATTTTAAGAAATCTAATTGAAAGGTATTTTGTGCCTACTAATTTAGTATTTACATATTCCAGAACGCATGAAGAGAACTTCAAATGTAGTTCAAATAAAGGCATTTAAAACTATTTTCAGAAATGTATTTCAGAACTAAGTAAAAAAAAAAGTGGTGTGTATTTTCGGCCTATTTTTGCTGTACTTAAAATTATGAGCTGTACTTCAAATACACTCAAATTAGAATGTGGTATATTTCAAACGTCTTAGTTTTCGCTAAGGGCTATAATATACTAACGCGGTTTGTCCCCTTCCGAAACCCTCAGACCCAGCCCTGTAGGTATTGCACCTATATCATATTTTAATTACACGGTTTTTATGACCGGTGTCCTTACAAAAGCCAATAATATTTGCAAAAATAAAGATAAAAATAAAAATTTAAAAATTGAGTGGCGAGATGTGATTGCAATTTTTCGTTGGATCTTGCCTTTCCGAAGGTGAGTGCCGTCTACTGACAGTCGCAGAAACACACAAAAATACAGATCTTTTTACATTTTGTTAATGTAATGCGGCCTTTATATACCGAATTGACACGAGTGCTATAGCTTCTCACAGCCAGTCACCGATGTTTTTTTATATTAAATTGGGAAACCTGGAGCAATAATTTCGACGGAAAGGTGCACAATAAAGATTCACCGTGCGAAGAGCAAACACAATAAAAACAAAACAACATATAAAAATCTATAGTACATGTTTTTATTTTATTGCTTCGATAATGCAGGTCGGTTGGTTTCTGAGCCTCATTTTTCCCCCCTTTTTTAACTTGGCAACGTACATTTTTAAAGCTGCAACGTTTTCCAACATATCCATGTTGATTTCGAACACGTAATTTATGAGTTGAGATGGTGACTTGTAAGCTTACATCGAGGCGCGCGCACTCCTGTGTTCTTCGCAACTCCAGATGAGGCGGCGCCACCTTGCGTGAAACACGCGGCATACGCGGAACACCTGTGCGGCGGAAAATGGCGCAGTCTGGCTTACAGAACGTGGCGTAAGTCCAAGCACAGCAAGAGGCAAGAAGACATACGAATAGGAGCGCCCAGATTATGAACTAAAAGTCACGATTCATTAGCTGTGCTCGGCCGCTTTATTAGACCTATTGCTATATTACCCAAGCATCAAGGAGAATGCAGGGATTGGTGTTCCACGCGCCACACGCGCACGCCTTCCGAGTGTAAAAGATTCGAAGCAAATAACCAAAATAAAGCGTTGACGAACGTGCGTGCAAGATGCAATTTGTTTTAGGCATTCGCTTTAGAAAAGTTACTACTGCTGAGGCCAGCACGTGCGGCTTGTCGAACACCAATCCCTGCATTCTCCTTAATGCTTGGGTAATACAGCAGTAGGTCTATCGCTTATATAGCACACGCGCAAAAGATGGCGGAAGCCGTGACGTTACACTTTCGGCGCTGCTTGCTTGACCCCTACTGCTTACGTAGCGTCGGCTGCGCTCTGGCCAAAGTTACTATAGATTACCTCAGTTGTGGAACTAGCGCGGAAGGGGGTACCCCCCCCCCCCCCTCACTCACTTCAGTCTGCCTCCCGTCGTTTGAAGCACCATCTAGATTTTCGTTTCATAACCGTGTGTTCTATAGACCCTTTCTTCAAGGGCGCCGCCATCTTGAATTGTCGTCACTTCCAGTATGGGCGAAAACATTGTTTTGCCGTCGCCACGCCAATAGAATGCATTTAGGAGAAAAGCGTAACCGTCACCCATTCTCGTTTTCTCTCCCCTCTATTTTTTTACTATTTTCAAGTTGAAACGTTTTAATATTTTTTCGTCGCCCTTACCGGATATGCCTACTTGGCGGTCGGGGGCGAGAGTAAGCGGAAAAGGTCTATAGATCAGCTATAGGGTACGGTGGAACGCCATCTAGACGCTGTGCTTTGAAACGTACGTATCCCATAGAATACACCGCAGTTACTCAAAGCAGCCGTCCGGCGCGTCGAACGAGAAGAGACGAGTCGTGGTGCGTGAGGGGGGTACTGCTCGTGCAAGCAGCATCTATATGAGTAGTTCCGTAACTGAGCTAATCTAATAACGTTGGCTCTGACTAACGTTGGCTATGACTTACGATGAAACAAAGTGGCGAACAATATCAGGGTCGGCTTGCTAGAATCATTGTCTTAGCTGAGGCTGTAAAAGAAAGCCTGCCAAGCCTGGAGCGCGCGAGCCCTTGAGACTCGACTCCACGTGCCAGTCCGCTCGTGCCCTAACTTTCGCGGTGCTTTCTTTCACGTAGTCTTACCTAAGACTCGGTTCATATACATGGGTTGCACGTGACGTCATATCCTTTCTCCTTTCTGGTGGCCAAAACCTGCTGTTATACTTCGTTTCACCGTATGTGCGAGCGAAGGCAGAGCTGGAAGCGCGAGCACGAAAGCCCCGTGCCTTCAGGCTTTGCTCGAGCGCGCGAGCTGGGCAGAAACGCAAAAAGCGCTGGTCTTGCGCTTTTAGCTTTGGCTTCGCTCGCAGATAAAGTGAAACGAAGTGTAATGAAGCTGTGCTCACTCATTTCCGCTCTCTCGCGACGCTCGTGTACTGCTCGTAGAATATGCACAGTAAAGGCTACGCTCGAGGACGTTCGGCCACCAGAAAGGAGGACCAAATTACGTCAGTGCAACCTATGTATAGGGAGTATTCACTGGCGGCCATAGCCGTGTGCGCGACTGCTGAGCGCGTGCTGATGGCGAGCTTCCACAGTTCTTTTGCAACGTGCATTCCACACCATCAAGATTGCCGGTCTTAGCAACCTCTTAATGTGAGTTCGTTCTGAGCATGCGCTCTAAACAGTGACCTCAAATATGGCGTCCAGTGAATACTCCTTATACAAGCCAGCCCAGACATCGCACGCGCTACGATGTTGATGGGGCCACCGTAGCGACGCCAAAAGCTGAGGGTGATGCGTCCATCATCTCTTTATGCGTTTGTACATATACTATTATCGGCTAAACCAATTTATCACAAAGAATGCGGCCTGACCCTGCGTTTCTGGTCTGTGCGTCTTCGCTTGTATGTCTTGTACACTCCGTTTCATCTTACCATGCGTCGCGGGGGACTCTACGAACCATATAAGCCGATCAAACGCCGTATGAGTGGCACGTGACCTTCGGGAGGGGCACAGCAATGACCGGGACTGCGTGTCACGTGACACATTCCCAGCGTTGGATTCGCTGGTATGACTCGCAACGTCCGCTGCGGTCCATCGTTCCATCATGAAATGGAGTAGGACCCCTGGGGGAAACGAAGTATGGACGCTCAATATTCCCAGGCTGACATGATTCGCTCTCGGTTGTTCCCTTCGTATCGGCATAAAAGGCTCTAAAAGAGGCCAATGCTCCTGCCTTGTGTATCGTGAATATTCATGCCGCTGTTATTACTGGTGTATAAAGGCAGTGGCGGGGCATTCTTTTGATGCTCGGAGTCGAAAATCCTACCTTCCAACAGCTATGCAAAAAAAAAAAAAAAAAAAACAGACAAATACATTTTTTTTTTTTTTTGCATTGATTTGAGTACGAACTTTATGCTCGATTTCGCAAAAGCCGAGCAACGCGCAATGCCAAACGAAGCGAAAAGAGCACGCGATTTCACAACCTTGCAGTGATTTTAGTTTCACCTGGAGCACTATATAGCTCCTACGGAGCGGAGTAGCGCAATCCTTTAATCCGCGTGTTTTGCCGACAACATGGCCGACAGAGCCGCTCGGCGCGAGTCACGTCGTACTCAGGGTTCCAGGAGGTGGCCCGCAATATGGGAGAACACACGGAGATCGACGCAACACGGCTGATTAAAAAATAAACGCCGAGTTCACACTTTTCGAAACAAGTCTCTCGTGAAGTCAGTAAAGCACGAAACACTTTATCAAAATGTTCATAAAATCGGATGCGTCTGAAACTTTTGAGAAGGCAATTTCCAAGGTAATGGCGTTGGAAGCAGACGATTTTCGTACGCAGCGAAGATTGACTTTTTGGGTTAGCCGGAGCGGGTCACGTGAACGCCGTGACGTCGCCGCGTCGTCTTCTGCAAAATGCCGCTCAGGCAATTAAAAAAAAACAACAAAAAAAACGTCCTACGTGCACAACTTAGCGCAAATTATTCTAAAATGTCACTTTATTATGTCAAAAACTATTGACGTTCCGTGCATCCCCAAAATATTTAAGAAACAACAATTTTCTCAAGTTCCTTATGATTGATTGATTGAAGCGTTTATTTAATTTCCATGTCTCTGGTCTATGGAACCTCATGCGGCATGGGGGAAGGGGAAGTGGGAGAGGGGTAGTGATGATGGTGATGGATTAGACGTACCGTCCGATCCCGGAGGACCGGAGGTAGGAGATGATTGATGTGAAGATGAGATCTCGTTCTGCGGGTGCTGAGGTTCTCGGATGTGTCCATTCCCGAAGGGTCATTGGCCTAAGGTGCGGTGGTAAGGTGTTAATTGCCGCCATCCGTTCTAGTGACGTCCCTGCACAGGACCATACAAGATGGTAGCAAGTCGCAGGGACGCCGCAGTGTGGACATCCAGGGTCAGGACCTGTGTCATTCTCATCTGTTGGCTTGTAGAACTTGGCACGCCAAAAGGGGGTCACCATAGTCCGAGTCTGGAGCCTGTGTAGTGCCACTTGCGCCCATCGTGGAAGCCCGCGAGGGATCGCGGGCTTCCACGAATAAATAAACAATATTTATTTACTTGGCACTGGCGTGATTTGGAAGGTGTGTGAGCTTCGCCCTATATATTGTCGGAGAAGATACGTAACATCAAGACTCCCGGACATACTTAAGTCAAGAGGAAAAAGTCTAAGTAACCCGGCATGAATCACTGAAAATAAAAATGAAACCTAAACACATGACTAACACGTTTGAAGCAGCCTTACACGCTACGAAATGCTTGTTATTTTAAGAAAGAGTCCGCACACGCTCAAAATAAACCGTACTTCCTAAGCGTCAGTTACTAAATCGTATATATGTATATGCACTGAATATCTTTTTGACATTAAAAAATATGACAATTACATGTCAAGTTCGGTATTTCAAACTCAAAGCCGAAAGCAAAAGGCCCCAGAGGAATTGTCTAACGATCTGCATACCCCCGTATTTGGAGGAAGTAAGCGCTGTGCGCGCACTTGTGGATACGGACTTCGAAGTAAATTTTTTTAAGTACACTACTCCCAATTTTATTCATGTTTATGGTTGGATATTGAGGTAACTGCTAACGATAAATAGAAAACCTTACATAGGCCAAAATTCTGCTCTTTAGAGCGCCTGTGCGAAGTCCTGTTCAAAACGCTCATAGCACGAGATTCGAGTCTTAATAGCGGCCATACAAGCAATATATTACAATTTATGTTGGTATTTTCTGATAGACTACTATATTAACTAACTGTGAATAAAAAATAAAAGAAATAAAAAGTGGGGTTTCTTAGAAAATCGACTCCAAACTTGCTAGTTGTTTTAAATTTTCGTTTTTCAGGCACATGTAGCGCATTATATTCTTATCGCAAAATATTGAAAGTATACGCAAAAGAAATAGCTTAATTGGAGCTTTACGGTGATATAAATTTCATAAAAATATGTTGATTAAGTCACACAGCACAGCTTGTTGAACTTCGTCAAATATCGTCGCAGAGAGGCAGTTTGACAAATAAACAAAAAAGCATTAAAACCGTTATGACCTATACCTGTTTCCACCTCATGAAAAAAGTACGTTTTGCGCATTGTTCCTACGCGGCGCGAAATAGTTCTTACGAGATTCGGTTGTCGGAGGAAAAAGCTATGCTTTTGGCGTTTGGAACGTGTACGTCTTGATAAGATAACACATATCTAATCTAAAATTCACCTACATATGACTTCATCATCCACATAAAGGGGGAAAGTAGTAATGTTCCGCGAGGAGCCGGACTTGTTTTACTTCGGTTCTTGAGGTGAAAACAGGTATAGACACTTATTTAGCATGAAAAAGCATATGTCTAGAGTGTTCCCAAAAAGTTCTATTGATGTAGCGTAAAAAGTATGGAAAAAGGATGGAGTGAAATATGGCTCCTCCGATAAGCTGGGAAAACGTCAGTTTCCACCTTGACCGCTTCAACGGTCCATAACTTGAGAACAAAAAATTCGACGACATTGCCGTTTGCGTCTTCTTTTATTATAGGAATTGCCCCAAAACATATATTTGTTTCGTCAAAATTAAAAATTCGACCCTAAATCCCTGCCTGAGTTGAGATGAAATCACACCCATATATATATATATATATATATATATATATATATATATATATATATATATATATATCAGTAAATATCAAAGAATACAGTAGTAGCTTAGCTTTGAGAACACATGGGGACCAGCTTGGTTATCTGGCGGCGTCTTAGGAGGCTCGCAAAAGCGCGCCTCGTTACCGGTCGCCGCTTACGCGACTGGCCATATTTACCAGCCTGCGTGGACGTGGTGGAAAGCAGCGGGCACTTACTCGGGGCCACTCCCTTCTGTTTTTCAAGGAAAGAAGTCGTCGGCAGCTCGCAGCCACTCCGGGCCTGCAGGAACGACCAAGCTCTCCGGCTTCACAACTGGAAAAAAAGAAACGGCCCTTCTCCTGACCGGCTACAGAGGTGAGTCGAACGCCAACTTCGCCCCGTACCTCGCTCGCGTCGTGACGACGGCAAAGGGGCTTGCCCTCTCGGACGCCGTTTCGCGCTGGAATTAGCTCGCCTCGCTACTGGACTTCTGCAGTAGATGTCGTCACCCTTGAGCCGCGGTTGCTGTTACTACATCGTACAAAAGGACAGTCTGCAAACCCCCTCCGAGGCGTGTTCCATCCATGTATGGATGTACCGTCGCATTGGTCATAATATATATATATATATATATATATATATATATATATATATATATAGGGTGTCACAAAAAAATGTACAGGTTTTTTGTTACCGCGAAAATAAACTAGGCATCGCCGATCTCTCATTCTCCGCCCAAAGGTAGCGCTAGAGGTCACAACCAGATGCCAAAGTTTCAGCCCGATCCGATACCTTATTCAACAATTATAAGTGACTTTCTGAAAAGTTCAATGGGAAAATGGCGGCCGACGGAGTTTACGGGCCTCTATGACACCGGAAACCGAAAACGGTCAAAAATGGGCTCCATTTTCCGATTGAAATTTTCAGAAAATTACTTATAGCTTTTGAACAAGGTGTCCGTTCGGGCTGAAACTTTGGCATCTGGTTGTGACCTCTAGGGCTACCTCTGGGCGGAGAATGAGCGTTAGGCGATGCGTAGTTCATTTTTGCGGTAAAAAAAACCCAGTCATTTTTTTTGTGACACCCTGTGTGTCGAACATGCATGAGGCACATATAATTCTTTGATCATATTTCCAGCGAACATCGCGCTTTTTCTACGATCTATGACAAGTGTAATTGCGTCTTAAAAAAAAACCATAAACAAAAAAAAACATTTTACAGTTTAATTTGTACACGTGCGTCGAGAAATAAATTTTATACACACAAAAAATAATTTTAGAGCAATATTAACGGCGAGAGATTTATTTGAAATTCTGCGCGCGAAGTCCATGACGTCACGGAATGGTCATTCGCTCTTCCGACCTCAACGCGATGGTGATTCGCTCTTTCCACTTCAACGGGAAGGTGAAGCCGACTCTCCTCTCCTCCACACGCCCGAAATGCCGAGAAAGAAAACAAGTGGAAAGGAGGTGATTACCGACTAAATCGCGTCTCGTGCCATCAATATTGCACTAAACATATTCTTTTCAAGTACATTTTTTTTTTTTTACACAAGTGTCCCAATTAGATTGTTTAAAAAAAATTTTCTTTTCCTTTTCGGAGGTCCTTTAAGCATGTTACTAAAAAAAAAGAAAGAAAAGGTAAGTATAAATACCGTTGCTCGTTTCTCGCTCAAAAAGTAACTAAGTACGTTACTCGTTGCCGAGATTCAAAAGGAACGCGTTTTACTTCAAAGTAACGAGCTACTTTCTCGTTACCTTGAATGTGTCGCTTCTTTTTTTTTTTTCCGAAACAGTAACCGCTTTTAAATTTTTTTTTCGCCACTCCTAGATTCTTAACGCACCTATGGCCATTCTTTTAAAGCTTTTTTGACGTGAAAGTCATTGGCGCGAGCTTCGGTGAAGATATAAATATAGTAAATTGTGTTGCAGACGTTCCTCTCCAAAAGAAACCAAATACTATTACTCGTTATTCCATCAAAGCGTACCGAAAATACTTTACTCGTTTTTTTCTCTTCGAAAAGTAACCAAGTCGTTACTTCGTTACCAAACAAAGTAACGAGATAGAAGTAACGCATTACTCGTAACGCGTTCCGCACTAGTATGGGCATAAGGCTTTATACCACAACTTATACTTTAATGTAATAATGCAACGTTTAGAACGAAACGTGCAGCTCCATACGTTGGCGCGTTCGATGGGACGGGTCGACTTCCACGTTTCAAGACGCACCCTTGAAAGTGTTCGGCGGCCGGCAGGCCTTGAGCCACGGTTGTTTGTTTTTGGTCAATGCCGTTCCGCGGCTATAAAAAGAAGACCCGGCCAATAAATCACTCCTCTCTGCCGCCACGACCAACAAGTTCAAGTGACTAGAGTGCCGTTCCCGGGTGTCACTGGCTAAGTGCTCCCTTCCGCCGCAAACAAGAGAAAAAACACGCGCACACACACACACACACACCACACACACACACACACACACGCACACGCGCACGCACACACACAGACACACACACGCGCGCACGCGCGCACACACACACAATTATGCACATAAAAGACAAAATCGTGGTACAGTGTTGACGGCTGCACGTCCAAGCCATGCCCTACGGCTCGGGCAACGGCTATGGCCTCTCGAGAAATTCAGGAACTTTTTCTTCGACGAGGGCATGTCCAGGAATCGCGGTTGGAACTTGATTTCTCGCGCTACTGTACAGTGTACTCAACTGTTAGATATAACGCGGGAGCGGTGGCCGGAGAGACCGCATTCGTCCTCTACTGGCTCACTCTGGCAGCTTATGCCGCGGTTGCTTTCTGGAGTTACACTGCCGGAGCTCCGAAACAATCACCGATGCGTGACTCGGCGACAAAAAAAAAAAAAAAAATCGCGCTTCGATTTTAATTTGACTTAAAACGAAAGAAACACACAAGAGGAAAAAACAGACGACACAGCATTCGTGTGAAATCTGTTTCGTCCTTTTGTGTGTTACTTTCGTTTTAAGTCAATATTTAGATCACCAACACGCTCGAGTCTTTAATAATCTTCGATTTTGTTTTTTTGTTGTTTAAAAAAGATGGCCTTTATTAGAGAAACTGCAAGATCACCGAGATTTGGTAGCCCCGCATGGTAAATGCGTAGGTGCGACTAAACAAGAGTGGCAAAAACAACAAATCAAACAAGTAAACATTTAAAGCGTGGGTGATAAAGAAAGAAACGAGGAGGTCATGCGATAATTGTATCGGGGAGTGACGACAATCGTAAGAAGAGCAGCTTTATTCTCTGTCGCATCATTGATTTAATCGCTGGACAGCTCTGATATCAGTTTCGGCCACCGCTCCCGCGTTATATTTAACAGTTGAGCACACTGTACACTTTAAGAAATCTGGAGCGACTACCTTCCCGCAAACCACTCGAAGGAGCCAAGCGCTACAACCTACGGAAGCCGCTCGGCGAATGTCGTGGACTCTAAATATATGTGGAAACATAAAAAAAACTGTATACGCCAGAGCATTGAGCACACCGTGCTTAAGAACACAACGCCAACGGCATTTTGTTTTTGTTTTTAGAGAGAGAGAGAGAGAGAGAGAGGAGGGGGGGGGGGGGGGGGGGGCTAACCGTACTATTATCAGCGTCATTCACCGAGTGCCGTCCGTAGATTGCATCGATTGGAGCTCTTCCAGGTGCTTTGGAGGAGGGCAGTCGCCTTAGCTTTTTTAGACTGTATACAGCCTTTGAGTCAGAGTACTACTGCGTGGCGTTGTTTGTCAGCGTCAACAAGAAACCGGTAACTTTTCCAAAACGCGTGTTCTGACTAGGTCTGGGAGTGCCAGACTCGTAGACATGCAAATATTAGCAATATATGTCTCGCCTAATTTTTAAGCCTTTAAAGATCCCAAGAATTCTTCGTTTCACCCCACGATGGGCCATAGCTAAAGGCGCGGGCTACCGGATCTAATTAGGCGCCAGTTCAAAGACACGTGGCATCTAACTCCGAGACGCGCGCAGTGGTGTAAGCGAGGGCCACCAACTAAAGTCCCGTTCACACTCTTGCGACCGAGTAAGACCGAGAGAGACCAGACCGGTTTTTAAGCCTCTTGCGATCTCTTAGGACCAGCTCCGCTAGTCGCAAAAGGCTTAAAAACCGGTCTGATCTCTCTCGGTCTTACTCGGTCGCAAGAGTGTGAACGGCGCTTAAGGCTTCCGTTTCGGACTGTAACCTCACTGCAGTCATGTTAGCAATTAAAATCAGCGTTGCCCATTATCTGGCGAATTATCTGATATCGAAGAAAACACCTTTCCACCCTCCAAAAATGTTAAAATCAATCCGCGACTGAGTAAAACGATATAGCCTGAACTTTCTGTCCCTGTCGTATATACCTAAAGCTCAGTAAGTCGCATTTTCGGGTCGTAGCGATCGCCAGTTGCGCCCGCTTTGCACTAAGCACGAAGATGGCGGCTCACACAAGAACCTCGGGGGAATTGAGTACCGGTACACTAAGCGTACCTCATATAAATTGCTCTATAATACAACCATGTCAGAGCTTTATACCACGGGGTTTCCATCTTGCTCGTGATTGGATCCGGCTACCGGTAAGCTTTGGCTGTAGTCTATTATAGGGTGAGACAAGGCACAGAGCGAAGAGCCCTTCAGAACTTACGTCCGACAGTTTCGTTTAGTAAAAACCCTGTCCCACTCTGTAAGTTTGGTCTCCATATTAAAGCCGAGTCGGGAAAGGCGTGCTCGCCTCAGCACACTAAAACCCCTTCGTGTCGCGTCTTGCGAAACCTTTTTTTTTTTTCTATAATCCCCGCAAACTCGGGAACATTTCCGCTCAGCGGCCACATTCACGACCGAGGACACTGGGAAACGCACGCACAAAAGGCGAATCAGGGCCGGAGTTCTGGTCCTTCGGGACATTCGACGTCAGCGATAAAGGCGCCGGACCTCCGCCGCGCTTGGACAGGGCAACGTGTCCCGCGAGGAAGCCTAGAAGCAAGTGGGAAGTTCTCCTCTGACCTAATTGCATTCCTTTCACTGACGAAAAAGCTTTCGTTCTCTTTGTGCTCTAGCTTTTACCTCTTCTAAGAGCGGTCATGGTGTCTCCAAACTCCCCTTAACTGCGCTTATATATATGTAGTACCGGCCTATGTATTAGACGATCGGTTGTGGTTTTACCATTTCCCGCGAAAACAAGCTTTTTTTTCTTCTTGTTTTTTTCGGTCGAAGGTAGCTTTAACGATCTCCTGCTTCCGCTCATCCTGCAACTTCCGCTCGCAGAGAAAGTGCCCCCAGTGTCGGAAGGCTCGATTCGACCGGCCTGCTCCACAGGCGGACAATCGGCTGCTCGCGATCCGCTTTACGGGCACGGACGTGCGTGAAATCTCGTTACAGCTAACGTTAAAGACGCCTGGCTTTAGCGGCTGTACAGCTCTGGCTAAATTTCTCATCTGCAGCCGAGACGCCCATTAAGTCCGACTGACTTCCGGCTGCATAAAAACACACATTATTTGCAGGTAACGCCCTAACTTTGAAGACAGCGCGCTACGTATGCTTTGTAACAACGTTTGTCACACTGAACACTACCATTAAAAAGCCAGTTATTTTCTCCATCCTTTTTTTTTTTCTTCTTAGAAACGAAATGAAATCTTTATTAATCAACTCACCTTTAACGTCTTGCCACTTCGGTGGCGCTGCCCATGGCAATGCATGCGCAGACGCTTTATCTCGACCCAATATGGTTTCTGCGCACGCCCAGTGCACAACGCTTGTTGTTGTTGTTGTTGTTGTTTTATGCAAGATTTTTTTCCCACGAGAATCTGAGTTGTTGGATGCCCGATAGGGATATGTTTGATTGCGTAACAACGGCAGATAACGCAAAAAGTAACAAAAACAATATCAGTAACAATACCAAACCACAACAACGGCAAGATATATGAACGCACTACAATTGAGTGAGCTTAGGGGGCTTTCGACTAACCAGCTTTCAACAGTGCTGCCGAGGCCTGTGCGCTCGAGCATTTCGAGCATCGTTCAGGGAAGCGTACTCGCGGTTTTTACTTCGGCTTGGCTCGCGCAGAAAGTGAAACAAACTATAGCGCGGCTGTACAATGCACTTCTAAAGGTAATTTTTTTTCTTTTGTTTTACGTTACGTGTTGCGCTCCTTTTTTATTTTTTTTTTATCGATGATTGCAAATAATTTCTCTAAGTGCCACTTTATCCTCAGGAGCAAACATAGCGGCCTGAAGTGCAGAGGAATCCGAAAGGCGCAACAAGGCCGGAGAAACACAATGCTTTTTATTGATTTCGCATTACGCGTACCTGAATTCGGTAGCAGCTGGAATTTTGGCTTCCCCATGGGGCCCGCCAAAGCAAAGCCGGTTATGTATTGGGTCCTAGAACTTCAGCGACCCCCCTATTTTCTCGTTGTTTTGTTTACGTACCGAGCGCAGGGAGATGCCGGTCTGCGAGTCAGTCTCGCACCGTTTGAATCGATAACGCCGGCGTGTGTGGGCCCGTGAAATGAAACGTCGCGAAAGCTTTGTTTCTCTGTTGTTGTTTTTTTATACTAAATTTACATTTGAAATGAAGCGGCGAGTTGTTTCGGGGAGAAACTCGGGGGAAATCTGCACAAGTGTTGTTGCTATAGTAATGCGGGGAATGTGATATGAGACTTTTTTTTTTTCCAACTTCGTGTTTACACTGTGCGAAGCACCATTTATGAATAAACTTACTTCTATTTAACTGGCTTGAGATTTTATCCCTTTATTCTCTGTCATATATATATTTTTTTTGTGTGCGACATATTAAGATGCATTGCTTTATTTCGCTAGGAAGAAAATAGAGCTGAATTCTACGAAGATAGTAGAAGTTGAATCAGATTGTCATTCAAAGAATAATATGGTCAGGGGATCTCTTATGAATTTCGCCTCACGCACCACGATTGCCTCTCGAGCTCAGTGCACACGCTTAACTTGCTTCTTATGCTACGCGTGGGTTCAACCTGTTCAGATAAATGGTGCTCCTGAGTTTGACCGAGAAATTAAATTTTGAAATGCTGCCAAGTACAGCACCACGGAATTCATAGCAAAATATCACTGTCCCGTAACGTCACAGTCAAGCAATAGCCCGCAGTCTATCATTGCTCTTTGAACCGAGCTACTGTAAACGTATAATACTTGCAGTTTTGTTCCAGTTTCTTAGTGTTCTTGAGCACCCAAATTGGGAGCGTTGAGCAATTTTCTGTTATACTGCAAGGTTGCAACTGTACGGTACACCTAATGCTTTCAAATAGCTGTGCAGGAAAAGAAAAATCTAATCCATATTCTATAATTCAAGTTTGCTACGCAGTATATAAAAAAAATTAAAAGTAGAACTTTCATATTACCATTAACACACGTTTCGGAAATATCGGGGCTATTTATTAGTTCTGCGGAATGAGGGAGTCATTTGATGCTTCTAGCACTTTCAGAGAAAGTTGCTATTTGTCGCCTGTCAGGTACGAGTGCGTGAGAGACGACCCATAAAAGCTGAGGCCATCATGACCAATGAAAAAACGGTTAAAGTGCAGGCGAGCTGGTGTAAGTTATACATGAGGATTGAAACCTGATACTGTGGTTTGAAAAACGGAAACTCGTGAAGTAGGAAGAAAAGGGGTCAGACAACGTCTCAGCATCAACATCATGACGTTATAAAATGGGCCTTGTGGACGCGTTGTGGTAGCAATTGCTCTCAACACGCGCCGAAGAGCAGGCAACACAGCTATACAGCAACCAGTGAATTCCACCTAAAACGGCATATGAAGCTATAGGTGCATGTTACGTGAAAAGCTTATCATCACCACGAAATCTTCTATACACTGCACCATCATGTGGTAAGCAAAACAACTTCTCCTTTTTAATTCAAGATGTTTGTTTTTAGCCTTTGTTTCTTTCGTTTTTTTTTTTTTGGTAAAAGGTTAAGAAAACATAGTGCAAAATTCGTTCCTCTCTCAAGGGGTCGCATTTGTCCGCTTCAACATGATAAAATGCGGTTCATTTGATTCGCGTACAATAGGTAATGGCTCTATATACAGGATTTTTTTAAAGTTTTACAGATTTGTTTTATAAAAGCCGTGAAAGTTACACTTAAGCGGTTTGTGCAGGTGAGTTACACGGCCAGGGTGACATTATGTGGGTGGCTAGTCTTTGCAATAAGTCGAATAATTAATTAAAATTCGTTAATTAACTTTTTAATTAGTGAAAATATACATATGGTTCAAATTATAAACTTCCTGAGCGTCATCGAAAACCACCAAATCAACTCTTTTTAGAACGACGTGAAGCTCGTGGGAAGCTCGGGGGCGCGCCAAAGTTACCACTCGTGAAGCGGGCGCAAAGCTAGCAGTGGCGGAACGCGATGATAATACAGATTATCATCCGCGTTCCGCCACTGCTAGCGTGGCGCCTGCTTCGCCAGCGCTGGTCGAACACGAAGTAAGTGTGGCGGCACCAAGCGGTACGGGCCGCATTAGTTTTATTTCGTCGTCACACGTCCTTCGCCGCAACGCCACGGCCGCGGCAATCAGCGGGAACGCCTCGAACATCCCCTCGATCCTGTCACATCGGGCCTGGACGACGCCCGACTTGCCGCCGGGCGACGCAATTAATCCGAGAGCGAACTCGGCGTTTTTCAGTTTCTAAATTGATCCTGCACAGTCTCGGCTCGGACGCAATGAGCTGCCGGAAGAAGTGCCATGAGCAATTAGGCGCAGGACACGACTTCAAATGAGTCCCGCGGACATTCTCGACACTCGTGGTCCCTCTCGTGCTTTGGTCGTGCCTTTTAAATGAACCATTCTAACCAGTTGAATTCCACCGAGCGGACAAAACAAACTAGCATTGTTCGTTGCCGTGAACCGTGCGCTTTCACCGCAATATTCAACGGTCTTCAACTGGTCTTGAAAGCGACTCCCTTTTATTCGCACCATCTAAACCGGATTTGTTTGCATTACTACGTTTCTATTATTTAATATATTTTCGTCGCACATATTGTTACCGAGTTTGATTAATCTTCCTAGAACGGAGATAGAAATCAAAGTACAGAAACAATTCGCGTTCCAAAAAGCCGCAGTTGGTCAGGGCTGGCTCAAAATACCTATCGTTTCGTTTAAAAAAGAAAAAAAAAGTAAAAAAAAACAATCTAGCCACGAACCTGCAGTGCAAAGTACTGCCTGCTCAAATCAAGAACACAGCTGATTCCTTCCTTTATGACTCGAATTGAACGTCAGGCAAAAAAGTGCTCTGTCTACACGTTAAAAAATGTTCCGTTAAACTCTTTTTTTTTTCCCGATGAAAATTTGGTGAGCTGACATCAATGTGGCAAACGACGAAACCTGAAGCCAAGTATGCGGAAAGTAAGTCATCTGCTTCTTGCGCAGGAGTTGTGGTGACGTCAGAGAGGTGCCGAGCTCTGATTGACTCTGATTAAAAGATAGTGGGTAGACCTCAAAGCATGCTGCCTTGAGGTGTGCCCCACCCTCTTTTCAGTTCGAGCCAATCAGAGCTCTGCGTTGTGACGTCACCACAACCTTGCAAGAGAAGCAGACGAAATTGCACTCCGCATAAAGTGCACATAAACACTCAAAGCATCCTGATTCTATCAACTATATATGAGAAAATTTCGTCGAGTATTTTCGGTGATTCTGAAATACGGAAAACATTGGAAAACTTTCTGGTGCCACTGCCGTGTCCTCCGATTCTTTTCTATCCTCAAGTCTTGACGGCGTGCCATCCCCAACAAGGAGGTCTTGATGCGTTGGCGTCTTCACTCAATTTGATTTTTATTTTTTTTTCTTCAAAACAGGGAACAGCCTTTGAACAAAGCCTTTCGCGCGATTGAACGCGCATCCTACGACGACGCGTTCTGAAGTAGGAGTCCATCTTCGCCCTGAGGCCAATGTTTATCCGAAACAAACTCGGAAAGGGAAAGAAATTGCCGAGTCGAGGCCGACAGTGCCTCTGCCAGCCGTCCCAAAGAGCCTCGACGTTAACGATAACAAAACAGCGCACACGAAGACGAGCGAGAGGAGTATACGTATACGCGGGGCGAGCGCCACGTTATCCGGAAGCCAGTGTTTTGGCAAAAGGGCGGCGCACTTAAAAAGCGTCCGCGAGAAACGAAGAATGGCACGCGACACGGGTGTGCACCAGAACCACCAAGAAAAAGAAACAAGAACATTTATTTCAATCTGAGACGTCTTCCGTTTTCATTTTGAGAAATTTCAAAGCCCCGGCGCCAGATCATGGTGCTAATGCATCGTACATAAGGCAGTCTACAGACATGTTGGAAGCAGACATGCGTATGCAGCAAACATGCTCCGAGCATGATTGAGGCACGTCCGAAGATAATTCTGGCATCATGTCTGAAACGAACACAATCAAATAAACGGTGACTGATAAAAAAAAAATAGCGTCAACTAAGATATTTCCTACCTGCCCCGAAGTCTGAGCCTTCACCTCGTCCGATTTAGTTTGCCACAGTTATATAGATTCGAGTATTAGGGACGAGGGCATCTCGGCTTCGTGTAGCTATTTATAGCCGCTACCGCAATATGGCCGGAATGCGCGCATCTAACACTCCCTCTGCTATTGACCTCGACCTAACGCGAAATGCGGCACCGTGCTGCCAATGATTTTAGCGCATATTTTGTTTTCCTCTGGCAACGGCCCAGGACTAACGACGGCATGGGCTAATGGTGCAGGAAGGAGGGCTCCTGCCTTTATTTATCTACCCTTTCTCTCTCGCACCCGATTTAAACGAAGCAAATAACATCCCAAGGCGGCCTGGCCACGGCGCTAGAGCCGTGCATGCGTTCTTCGCGGGACTCTAATAATTAATTTCTGCGCATCGGCGTTAGCGCGGCAACGAAACGAAAGATGCGTTTGATTGACTAAAAAAAGAAAACACTCGTGAGCGAGCATAGCACAAAGATTGTTTTGATAGGATTTGTGGCGGAATTGCGTATAGTTTCGGTTTCGTAAAGGCGACACTACACTCTAAAAAATGTCTGCGCGTCTGCTTGCCCGCAAAACACTCAAAGAGCCAATCTCTGCGATCTACGAAATCAGCTCAGCGAAATATGAGGCGGAACATCTGTTTAGACCTCAAAATTAAGTCTGCGCTGTGGCACTACGCAATGCAAGCATGACGTTTTGCATGGCGTATTGCCACAGCGCAGACTTCATTATCAGCTCTAAACGGATGTTCCGCCTCATCATTCACTGAGCTGATTTTATGGATCGCAGAGATTGGCTCTTTGAGTGTTTTGCGGGTAAGTATAGGCGCGCAGGAAGATTTTAGAGTGTATAGAGTCTATTCACATGACGTCAGACCGCCGTTTAATGTCGAGTCACTACACACAAGCATGGCCGCCGAAGGCCATAGCGGTTTGCCGATAGGCGAGTTTGCTTTGCCTTCTTTTATTTTTCACCAAGCTCACGAATAAAAGTTCCGCATTATCGCTCGGCGGCCATGTTTGTGGGTGATGACTCAGCAAGTGAATAGACCCTATACTCTGTCTCACCAAAAAGCGTGCAGTACATGCCAAAGCTACAGGAGAGAGAGTGTATCCCGACATGTTTAAGAGGAGGGAAAGGTGGAACGGGAAAATCCCCAGCCTTGCTCTCCCGTTTCTCCTTTCCCTCCTCTTGAACAGGTTGGCATACGCTCTCTTCCCTGTAGCTTTGGCTGTACTGCACTGTTTTAGTGAGACGGAGCCTACACAGCGTGGTATCTATATTCACTGAGCGCGGTCTCTCCGGTCGCATGCGTCGTACAAAGGACACCCTGTTCGCTGCAGATATGGTGTCAACAGAACAATCTGCGGACACGCCCCGAGCACATTCGAAGCACGTTTGCATCCTACATGCTACGAGCATATGTCCGCAGACTGTTTTTCTATGACCAACGTGAGAGGACACAAGCAAAAAACACGCCTCGGACAGTGTCTACTCAGTCTGTCTTTTGTATAGTGGGACTGCAACTCCATGGCCAATCGGATTGCGGAATTAATCGTTCAGAAGGTCGAAGAGCCAATTGCGAAGCAAGAAACGTTTCTTGAGCATTTTGCTACCATAAGGTGCAATATGCTAGAAGTTGGTAGAAATATTGAAGAAGAAAAAAAAATTGGCAGCGACCTTTACCTTCCAAGTCCTGTAATGCATGAAATGCATTGCAGGAAATTGGTGAGGGAAGTGGCGTGTCACGTGACGTATGATTTCCCGCTACATATATCGGGGAAACTGAGTGTTTTATAGGTCACGTGACGTCGATTTCCCCCGCTAAATTTAGCGGCGAAACGGGATTGGTGTCTCGGTGACAAGACCTGAATTTTCCTGAACGGAGCCTGTAGTTCGCCCAACTCAATCATTTCCGGTAACTGTAGCAGCGCCGAGCACAGCCCTGACACCTGCTCGAGGAAAAAGAGAACCAAACACTTGGAACTACCTCAACCCGTTGCGGCAAAGAAGTATTTTTTTTATTTTCTGGTTTTCTGTCGCTTTTGTTTTCTTTTTCGCGCTCTTTCTTTCTGGAAATTAGGAGCGCGCTCGTTTCACGGAGCAGAGCGCACCGCTGGTCTAAAAACGGGGTGTTTTACCCACGCCGACAGTAACCAGCAGCCACTTGAGGAAGAGGTTCGGCTGGCACTGGTGTCCAATCTTTGCCACTAGTGTCCAATCTTTGAGGAGACGAGCCGCCGCGTCAGGGTTCGGCTGCTAGTCAGCCGGTCGAGTTTCGTTGCTGGCACCTAACCGGATATGGTCAGGTGCTAGCCGTATAATAAATCCTGCGTTAAACGGGAACTGGGAGCCTGAGATCGCTTGATTCCCACTCGGTCTGATAGTACTGATGTAATGAAAACACGACGACCTTTTTCCTGCGGTGCGTTTGAAGCCTGGAAGTCCGTGGCGTCTTCTCGGCTCGATTGAAACCAAAATAAAATAAAGAAAATATCTCATCATTCGACAACGGCGAAATGTCGTTAAGCACCGTTTCACTCGCGACCGGCTGTCTATCGTGAACTGGAACGCTGCCTCAATTAGAAATCGGGTTTACGCACCCTCTTCCTTCTTTTTTTTTTTTTTTTTCTCGATGGACTTTGAATTGAAAGTGACAGCAGCTTAATTACTTCCAATTGGTTGCCGTCGGTCCGCGGGTACGCTGCTAAGGGAAAACAGGAACCGATTATGCAAACGCCGCTTCAGTTAAAACAAGAGCAACATACGTTCGAGAAGCCTGCCGTGATTAACTCGGTGCTAGCACGAGGTGTTTGCTTTTACCTCAGCTCCACTGTTTTCTGTTTTCTTTTTTATCTTTTGTTTTGACAGCCTTTCGATATTGTCAGGGGCTGCATGCTGACAAGACCAGGCTCGGGACGAGCGCGTTAAAAACAGAGGAGAGATTACTGCGTGCTAAATTAATCATGACCTCATCTCGGAAGCAGTAGCTCCGCTATCGCGTTCCTGATTCCTGTTTACAAGCGGCAGTCGGGTGCCTCATTCTGTCTAATCCTAACTGATGTAACACATGGCACGACCTGTCGAGAAGTTGATAGATTTGCGTACACAGCTGCCTCTGCGCGTGTCCCAACTGGCACAGCCTGGTCTTAAGGCTGAACTCCATGGGACGAATATGCAGCGAAAAATCGACGAATTTCGCCCGGCGGCTTTTGCTCTGCGCGTGGCATCAGCACAGTGGCTGCTACGTCACGCGGAAATCGAGCGTGCCGTCGGGCGGCATGGAGTTTAGCTTTTAGGCTATTAGCGGCGAGAAGTTGTGGTGGCGCCCTCTTATGGTTCCCCCTTGTTACGTCATTACCTTGCAAACAACAAGCTCGATGGTGTCTGTAAATAGCATGGTGGAAGCTTGAAATCATTGCGCACTTAAAGGAACACTGCCAACACCGTCAAAATTAAAGTTCTTTCATTCCTCTTATTTCCGTCGATGATAATCCCCTTTCTTACGTCATAGTCAGCGTTCGGCCAATCGTGGAAGGCCGACCACAGCGACGCTTGTGTTCGCTCTGGGGGCTAGCGTGTGGCCGGTGCCATCTTGAGCATTCGTGCGTATGGCGCGTGCTTTCCTCGCTTTACGAAGCGGCGAACACGCACGTGCTGGGCTGTGAAGATCGCACGCTGGACTGTGATTTTGTAAACATTGGAAAGGTCTATATCAGGCAGTCAATTCGGAGCAAACATACTTGGCGCGACACTGTTAGAGCGAACAAGCAATAGCCTGTCCTTTTGTTTATCTCTAGCATAATCAAGGGGTTGTCTTCAAAGCCACTATGGCCACTGGCCACTGAAGAAATGGAGGGCGCCACTTACCTTCACCGGTCTTGCTTTGTGATTGCTTTTTCGGCTTCCCTAGAGCCTCCCTTAGGCTTCCCTAGGACTTCCTTAGGGAAGCCTCCTTAGGATTCCCTGGAGTTTCCCTAGTCTTGGTGGATAAAGGGGCCATGAAACATTTTCCCGAGTCTTGGTGCATAAAGGGGCCATGAAACTATTTTTCTACATTCGCTAAATTCTACTCAGAATCAATAACCGAGTAAACTTGCCTTAGTTATTTTTTTTTTAAGCAATGGCAGTCGGCATCCCTTCAACTTGGAGCCAGAACAAGCGGCCACGTGGCCTGGTGCCTATCCAATGCCACAAAAGTTAATCATACCCACGCGCCATGGGCGTACCAACCGAAAGGCAAGAGGGGCCCCCCCCGCCAGTTCGTAGAGTGGGTGGGTCAAGGCATGTGTTTTGCCCCCTCCCCCCTAAAACAGCCGCCACTGGGCAGGGCAAACACTGGCCGGTGGTGCCTGAGGGTCACCAAGGGCACCGCTCCTCGGCCCTGGGGAGGGGGGGGGGGGGTGTCTGGTCTGGCTTGCCCCCCCCCCCCCCCACTCAAAAGCAAGTTGGTACGCCACTGCCACGCGCTGCAGTTGGCAAAGTAGGAAACGCGTGCTGAGCTCCATGCAATGTTAGAGTTCCGCTATTCTCATCACCAAAGTGGTTGGACACGAGCCACTACCCGAGTGACCGCCGTGGCATTGTTTGTTACGAGCCGAAATCTAGTGCTCACGCAGTTCTCGTGTCCATCCCGTGAGCCGCGCTCGACTGTCGTCAGGGGGGTGGTTTCGGTCCCACAATTACGTCATCAAGCTTTGCGAAGGCAAGTCTGAAAGAAATACTAGTCCCTTTTTACCCTCGCAATTTCACCGCGACCAAGAATTTTCTGAATCAGTGGCGGTCCGTGCGAGTATACGAGTACTTCGGTCAGACTTTAGGACCAGTACGCCTCTGTAAAGTCATGAACATTCTAAATCCGATATCGTTTCATTACCCCTTTAAAATGATGATTGCCAGCTATCTGAAGCTTTATCGGAAATTGCAGAAAACGCTTTTCCGTCCTAAGAAATGTTAAAACAGTTCGCGACAGAGCAAAACAATATCACCTGAGCTTCCAATGCACCGTATCTAAAGCTAAGGAAGTCGCATTTTGGAATCAGGACGATCGACAGTTGCGTCTGCTCTGCACTAAGCACCATGATGGCAGCGCCCCCTAGCAGATCGGGGAACGGAATGCCGATCAGGTGTCGACACTCTAAGTTTAGCTCACTCAGTGGCTCTAGGCGTCCCTATACCTTGATCTCACTAGTTGTGTTTCTAAAGCTTCCAGCGAGTACTGTACGGTGGAAAGTGCTCCTTTGGGACGCCAGCTTCACTCGTAAAATTTGATGACAGCCAATACCCCTCAGAGGTAAAATGTCCTTGTTCGCGCTTAGTGTGTCGCGCAGTGTAGGATATTTACCCTAATTTACCGACAAACATTTGTGCAAAAAAAAAAAAAAAAAAGATCACTGTTGCTATGCGCGTTTAAGCTTTCCAGCGTTTGGGATTATGGAACAAAAGAAAATCAAGAAGGCTTGAAAAGTTACACATTTTTGATAAACCGGAGACGACGGACGAAAAAGGGGACAACACACAAAACGTCTTAAAAATGTGTAACGTCAACCAGCTCGCCTGCCTACTCACTTTATCTTCAAGCTTGAAAAGTGCACGAGATGTTGCGCGCGGGCCAGAGAACCGGCTAGCCAAGGTGTGATTTCGGTCTATACATATTTCTGCGTCTACAAGCTTAGCAGCCCTATAGCAGTCACCGAGCTTCCCCTACAGACCCTTCCAAAAAGGGGCTCCCATGGCCGGTTACATTTTCAGTGTTCGTGCGTATGGCCATAGCGGGTGGTTATCATTTGAGCCCGTTCTCGTTTCGCCCTTCTCACTTTGCCCTTCTCAAAACAACCATTCTCAAAAAGATCTTCTCTCTTGGACCTGTCGCATTTGGCCCTTTCCCGTTTCGTCCTTCGCATTTCAACCCTCCTCATTTGAATCCGTTCTCGTTTCGCCCTTCTTACTTGACCCTTCTCAAAACAACCATTCTCAAAAAGATCTTCTCGTTTTGGCCCGTCGCATTTGGCCCTTTCCCGTTTCGTCTTTCGCATTCCAACCCTCCTCATTTGGGCCCGTTCTCGTTTCGCCCTTTTCCCCTTGCCCTTTTCAAAACAGCCATTCCCAAAAATATCTCGCTTTGACCCGTCGCACTTGACTCTTTTCATACCAAAATCGTTTTTGAGGGTGATATGAATAAATACCGTACATTGATATAGTGTGTGTGTGTGTGTGTGTGTGTGTGTGTGTGTGTGTGTGTGTGTGTGTGTGTGTGTGTGTGTGTGTGTGTGTGTGTGTGTGTGTGTGTGTGTGTGTGTGTGTGTGTGTGTGTGTGTGTGTGTGTGTGGGGGGGGGGGGGGGGGGCGCCACGCTACAGGCATGCGTTCTCTGCTAAGGATTTTAGCAGTGCGTCGATGTCGTCGTGAAAAGCTAATAGCTGTCAATAAAACAGACCACCTATTTATCGCAGCCAGATCATATTTCGAAATGTCACGTTGTTTGAGGTCTCTCGACTTGGGACAACCACTTCTATAATGCAGTGGTTCCCAAATGGGGGTCTGCGAAGGCATCATAGGGGTCCGCGAAGCCCTATCTCAACAGTCAAGCACGGCAATATCAGTTGTCTTTCGTCACGTTGAGAAGAAACGTTCCAATTTTCGGGTTAGTACTCTCGTGTGTATGTCAATGAGATAAGTCTACTTCACACTAGCAATTAGTTATATTCATTTATTAAACCATTATCATGATAACCTATACCCTTCTAATCCCCTCACCCCGAACGGGGTCCTCCATCATCTGCGCCTTTCTACAAGGGGTCCGCGAAACATCAATGGTTGAGTACCACTGCTATTATGTATGCTATTTCCGTTCAAAGTTTCCAAATTAAATGTTCATCGCTTTTTTTCTCTCGTTTGCTTAGAGGAAGGGAAGCAGGCGTCATTGTACGATTCTCAGTGCGTACCTCTACACGTAGCATATATCTGATGGTATGTTGGGGGCCCAAGCAAGGTAAGGCTCATCAACAAAACCGCAAAGGCATAACGACGTTAGAAGCATGCCGAACTAGTGCCATTCGGTCGTAGCGTGAACGGGCGAAATAAGAATGGGTCCAGTTGCGAAAAATACAATTTGGATCTTATGAGAAGGTTCAAACAAGGCGGACCAAACGAGAATGGGACGAAATGCGCACGGTCAAAATGCGAATGGGACGTTTTCAGATAACGGGCAAAATGAGAATGGGCCCAGTTGCGAAAAACACGATTCGGATCTTATGAGAAGGTTCAAACGAGAAGCACCAAATGAGAATGGGACGAAATGTGCAAGGCTCAAATGCGAATGGGACGTTTTGAGATACACCCGGCCATAGCCTCCTCTATACTCACAATGCCTGGCAGTTCGATGACGGAGCCATAGAGTTTCCGGTCGCAGATTTGGAGCGCGAGGATCTGGTAGCACAGAGCATATCTCCGGGAGTCTGGTATTCAGCGCACAGCTTTTGCAGCAGCAAGCACCCGAAACATGGTTTTCAAACCCGACGAGAAAGGAAGCGCTAGCCCGAGGAACGCGAGAAGCACGAGCGGACCTTCCATCGCTCGGGACATTACAAGACTCTTGTCTGCCGCTCTACCTTTTCACTTTCGACGGCTGTGTCACGTGACGATCTCCCAGGCTTTCTCAGTATAAAGGAGGCTATGGTATGGCGCGTGATTTGCTTGCTTTCCGAAGTAACGAACATACGCGTGCTGTGCCGAGCAGATCTCGCGCTGTGCCTAGAATTGGAATGGTGTATACGCAGTGTCATACGGCAGTGTTAAAATGCATAGCAAACTGCTGGGAAGTTACGTTGCGCTTAAAGGGATACTGACCCGAAGAATATAGTGTCCATACTAAGTGGCGCACGTTCTTTCCACGAGCCAGCAGCCGCCGGTGTGCGCGTGCCCACGCAACGAAAATGACGTCAAAGGCCTCCATTCGCGCTTAAGAGGACAGTGAAATGCATCGGCTTCGGGCCAAAGGAGAATATACACAGGCGTTTCATCTCTACAAGTGAAAGCTACGTGCTTGTTAGACCAATTAATCGCTTACCTTTTACACCAGACACCACTGTGTAGATGAAAAACTTGTCTTTATTCTCCTTTGGCCCGAAGCCCATACATTTCACTGTCATCTTAACCACGAATGGAGGTCTTTGACGTCATTTTTGTTGCGTGTGCTCGCGCACACCGGCGGCTGTTGGCTCGTGGAAAGAACGTGCACCACTTATTATGAACACTAAATTCCTTGGTTCAGTATCCCTTTAAACGTTCCGGCGTCTCGCTACTTTGGGAATGCTTGATTGGCTCCTTCGTCGCGTTCGGTCCTGGCTGTTGTGCGAGGCTCTTTATCGTCTCGTGTGCGTGTCTAAAGCGCCTATCACACACTTGCAACCAAGAAGAACCGAGAGAGACAAGACCGTTTTTTAAGCCTCTTGCGACGGCGGAGGACCGTATGCGCTCTGCTGCGGAGCAGGTCCTCCGCCGTCGCAAGAGGCTTAAAAACCGGTCTTGTCTCTCTCCGTCCTACTCGGTTGGAAGTGTGTGAAGTTGCGTTTGAGAGCGTTCAGGGCGATTCACACACTTGCGTTGAATTCGACCGAGTGCGAGGGTTGCTACGGCAACAGCGGCGTGGGCAACAGCCGCGTTGGTGCCGACGCAGCTGTTGCCATGGCAACCCTCGCACTCGCGGTCGGACTCGGCGCAACTGGGTGAATCGCCCTTTGCAGTGTCTGCGTTGCGGCTGCCGGTGACTCGCTTTCACTTCTCGACGCAAGGCAGTCACACGCACTCAAATGCTCTCCAACGCACCTGTGCGTGGGTGCCTTAATTCGAATGTGTTGCTTGCGGTCACGTCTTCGGGCATTGGTCGGGATCGTTTAAGCAGCCCACCTTGCCCTTTGAGCGAGTCGCCCTGTTCTTCTGGGACTGGCGGCTACGCTCTCGGCGCTCTTCATCGGTTAGATCAGCTGTTAACACGTGGCATGTACTCTTGGCAGCAATTCCTGGAATTCAAATACCGACAATATTCGTAGTTAAAAAAGAAGAAAAGAGAAGTGAACCGATCAGCGTTGAGCTTGGGTGTGACGTCACACGTCATATCTGGCAGCATCGAGATAATCGGCGGCTTCATGAAATTATTGACCCCCCCCCCCCCCCCTCCCAAACAAAGAACGTTTCAAGTTAAAAATCTAAGGGCGACAAAAACGATGAAAAGGGAAGAAACCTAGAAAATGTTTGTCCCCATTTTTTTCATGTTCCTCTTTCTCATGTTTGTGCCATTACGAATAGTCAACAGCTACTGGAATCACCGACATCTAAAAAAAGCAAGGGGCGGCGAGTCCCCAACGTCTTCTTATCGCTCTGCAGCCGGTAAGAATATGCCGCTATCCGATAAGAGCACTAAAGAACAAATCACGATGCAAGATATACTGCTGGTTGCCACTCTGTGAATTGACTCTTTGGTGGTTCCTGACCTTTTTAGAGCGCAGCTCTTAGGCGCCCGTTTCCGCTTTGAGCGACGTCGCCGTCGCCGCCGGCGTAACCGCCCCACTAAATTTAGAGGGAAATTGAATTGGTGTTGATGTCATGTCGAGACTTCGTTGTGTGTGTCCCTTCCTTTCCTCCTGTCTCGGGTTTCTTTTTAAGTATGAACGTTCACCAGCTAGCCTGCGCCACCACCCTTATTTTTGAGGTCACGTGACGTCAATTTTCCCGGTAAATCTAGCGGAGAAATTGAATTTGTTCATGGGTGACGTGACACGAAGTCGTGTGACGTCATTTTCCCCGCTTAATATAGCTGGAAAACAAAATTGGTGTTGAGGTCCCGTGAATTCAGGTTCCCCACTAAATTTAGCAAGAAAATGCTCGCTAAAGGAGGAGGAGAAGGGGAGGGTACGGAGGAGGAGAAAGGGCATGCCCTCCCCTCCGTACCCTCCCCTCCTCCTCCTCAAGAGCTGCGTTCCAGTTTCGGATTATAGATTTGTAAACGTCCGTCATTTTTTTTTTCTTATTTGTCTTGCTCTCGTTCTTCCTTCAATTTTTCTCTTTTTTCTGCGTGTATCCTGTTTTGCACCAAAGGGTGTTGCACCAAAAATGAGCATTAGTAATATTATTGTTATTGTTATTAAGATCCGTGAACTTCGAAAGCCAGGCCCCGCGTTTCTAAAACTGTCAGCGTCTATAGTCTTTTTTTTTTTATAAACGTTGTCTACAATAGGTATATTGTATATTGTCTACATTACATTGTATACATTGAGTATGTTAAGTATACATGCCCCTCTACACCGGCGTACGCAGGTAACGCTTCCCGGTAACGTAGGCAGAAAGAAAAACAACCCGTTGTTGGTCGATCTATTGGCCGGTTAGCTTTTCCTTAGTACGTTTTCAACTTCTATATTTAAAAAGGTTGGGTAAGCGAGCAGCCTGAATTTGATGCATTTCAGTGTGCGCATGCATGTTGTGTAGTTATAAAACAGGAAACGTGTAATCATCTGGCGGCCATGGCAAACCTCTTCCTGTTTTTTTTTTTTTTTTTCCTCGCACGTAACTGTAGAGCGCGTAACAGTATCTCCATGTTGTGGTAAAACATTAGAAAAAAGATTAAAAAAATGACCGCATCTCCACGTGGTGAATGATGTTGATTGGGGCGAAGCTTTGGTGGTGCTGATGATACTGATTTTATTGTTCATAGGTAGTGCTGATGGTGCTGATTTTTTTTTTTATTGCTCATAGGTAGTGCTGAGTTCCGGGTTGCGTATCGACTTCATTATTACTGCTTTATGGTCTGTGAAATGGAGAGCCAGTGGTTCTTCTAGCGGATCAGCTTGGATCCGCTAGAAGCCGTGGGAACGCATCTCCACCGCTTAAGTCAACGGTCCATGTCAGAAAGAGAATGTGTGGTATGGAACGTGGTTATATGCGCATTTGAGCATTTGACCGCAGCGCCCTCTCTTCTATAAACGTTGAGCCAATGCATGCAAAGTTTAACGCGATTATATACGCATTTGACCTTAGCGCCCTCTCCTGTATAGACGTTGAGCGGCTACATGCAACGTTTCATCCATGACATCCCCAGCTCTTGAGTTACTACCACATCTCAGAGCCCCCTACTCGTCCCGCTGTCGCGGCCGAGTGGTTAAGGCGATGGACTAGAAATCCATTGGGGTCTCCCCACACAGGTTCGAATCCTGTCGACAGGGCAAACATTTTTTTCTTTTTTTAAGAAGACAGATGGGATGGCATTTGATGTGAGCACGGACGGACAGACGGACGGACGGACGGACGAACGGACGGACGGACGGACAAGGCTAGACCCTAAGGAGCTTCGCCCCTAAAACAAAAGAACATAAGACCGGCCCTTATTTTTCTGGTGAAACGAGATAAATTGCAGCTATTCATCTTTAGCGTTAGCTACACTGGCCGAGGTTGAGCAGTTTCGCGTGGCTCCTGGAGAGCCGTGCTGCGCATGCACTCTCCAGGAGCAGTGACGTCACACGACGCACAGCTCTCGAGGAGCAGTGACGTCACACGGCGCACAGCTGGCAACGTTATTAGATTAACTCTGTTACGAAACTGTTCATAGACGCTGCATGCACGAACAGTACACCCCCTCACTCACCGCGACTCGCCCAGATTCGCTCGACGCGCCGCCGGACGGCTGCTTTGGTAACTGAATCGGGATACGTTCGTTTCAACGTCACTAGAAACGTAAAAACCAACGAAAAAAACTCTTTTTGTAGTAACTTTTATGGGAGATTAGTACAAAATGGGGGCGGGTGATGTTTTCTAAGATTTTTAGTTTTCAAGGTTTTGCAGCACAATTAATATTGTTTTTATACAACCATGCCTCAGCGGGGATTTCAGGTAGCGCGTCCCGACCTAGGCGCATTTTAACTGTGGTGGTATTTCGCGGCGCGTCCGCAAGGGAGACGGGGGTGGAACCCCTGTAACCCGATTGAAGCCAAAAATAGATGTCACGTGGAGTTCCTCGAGTGACCGCTGCGGGAGAAATGGCGGCGTTGGGATCGCCATTTGGCGCTTCAGCTGTGCTCTTTAGAATGCACAGTTATGAAACGAAAATATAGATGGCGCTTCGAACGACTCTAGGCGGATTGAGGCGAGTGAGGCGGGGGGGTACCCCCAGGGGGGGTTCCCCCAGCGGGGGGGGGGGGGGTTCCCCCAGGGGGGGGGGGGGGTACCCCCAGTTCCACAACTGAGGTAATCTAGTAACGTTGACAGCTGGCGCGTGTGACGTCACTGAAAAAAAGTATCGTCCAGAACGCGATTCGAACCGCCGACCCCTTGCCCCTTAAGCCGACGCTGTACCCACAGCGCCACGAGGCACTTCCGGAATGGGCAATCCATTGGACATCTGTATCGGTTGCTGTTGCCCCGTCACCGTAGTGCAGTTTTTAAAGGGAGGGGCCCCGTCACCGTAGTCAGTTCCTATACATATAGCGGGGCGTTTGCCAGTGTGGTATAGCCATTGAGAAGGAGAGCGAAATTGCTGCTCAGCGGCGCAGAAGAGCGGAGAAGCTGAACTCATCGGATCCCGAAGTAGTTGCCTGGCAATTAGCGGTTGAGCGTAGGAAGAACAAACTGAAGGAGGCTAAACGTGCTGCGGAGACACCGGAGCAAAGGGAGGAACGTCAGCAGTCAGGAACCAGGAAAGATAAGAATAACCAGCTGAACCTTAGCTCACGCTTGGTATATCCTGGTATAGCCGAGCGAAGCCACTGCAATTTTTTCCCACTATTTATAGCAACTAGGCAGATGACAAAACCGGAAGCAACGATGTGGAATCTCGTTTCAAAATGACACCTGTTTTCACTCTGATTTTGACTCGTGCGTAGGTCGACACTTTACGTGGACACGGTGTGGCTTCAGCGTTGGTTTGCCGGTGTCTTTCGATGAAATGGGACCGATGATGAGCGTTCCCGGAAACAACGCATTTTCTCTCCGCAATTGCTTCGGCAAGAGGTGCGTACACGTTGTTTGGCTTTGTATTCCATTACGCCTTATCTCTCAGATTACGTGATAAAGGCTCCGTACATCTACCTGAAAATCAATTAGAGAGCGTTTTCGCGTTTCGCCAACTGATACCTTCGTATTAATGCTTGTATATCATAAAATGAAGATGAAACGGGAGCGCAAAAACATCTCTCGGTAAGCGATACGAGCATTTTTGGTGACGTTGTAATATCTACCAGTGTAATGTACGTTTTATCCATAAGGCGGAGGCGCGCTGTCGCCAGCGTTGGTTAAACGAAGGAACACACGAATTCAAACATACTATGCCAAACCAAATAAACAAAGATTGAAAACGCGTTGTTTTGGCCGAAAACCCTTTGTAGAGTGTGACCACCTAAAAAATGTGTACTCAATCTCTGGTCTCTTTGTGAGGCGTGTAACGTTTGAGTTTGTGTTTTATTTTATCTGATATAGTTTCTTTCTCTATATTACTAGGGTCATCTTTAGTGTATTCATAAGAAGAAAAGAAGAGAGAACGGGGGGGGGGGGGGGGTAAGTACAGTTACAAAACAGTTTGAAAACTGACATATACTTTGACACAATGAACATTATGATCTCTCGATTTGCTGTAGACCATTACAAGAACAGTTGTCTTCTGCCTGTTGCTATTCGCTGCGTTCGTACATCTGGGCCCGTTTGCTCGAAGCGCTAACCACGGCTAAAGTTAGCCGCAGTACCTAGGAGAGGGATTTCGAAATCACGTGACTGGCTCCGTAGGGATGCGGGGAAACATGGCGGTGCCCCGGTGAGTGAGCGCCGCTCGCTTTAAAACTAATATGTCGTTGTAGCTGTTATATTGGGCGCGTTAGTCAGGAACGAATGGTGCAGGAGGCTTTCGCTTTGCCTTACCTCACTTAAATCCCAAAGCATGAGCAATGACCTAGATTATGGCCATTCCTAAGCCTAAATGAATGAATAATTGTCGGCATGGCAACGTCTTTGGAAAGTGGATTGCCTTGACTCAATCGACCGGGTAGTGATAGCACACAAAAGCAGACAGCTTCCCAATAGACCTTTGTTTCTAAATTGCCCAAGCACCGAGGTGCATGCTACGAGTGTAGTTACATGCGTTGCACGTACTGGCGTTTGCAGTAGTAATTGTTCTAAACCTAAAAGCCTAAAACAAATTTTGCCCTGCACGCGCGTTCGTCAAAGCCTTATTATGATTATTTACTTTTATAAGAGGAAGGCCAGCGCGCGCGGACCGTAGAATTATACTTCCCGCGTTCTACTCGAATGCTTGGGTAATTAAGAAAAAAGGTCCATAGGAATTATTCACTGGACGCCATATTTGTGGGTGATGTTTAGAGCGCATGCTCAGAAAGAGCTCACATCAATAGGCTGCTAAGACTGGCACTCTTGATGGTGCGGAATGCACGTTGCAAAATAACTGTGGAAGCTCGCCATCAGCACGCGCTCAGCATTCGCGCACACAGCTATGGCCGCCAGTGAATACTCCCTATTGGGACGCTGTCTGTTTTTGTGTGCTATCAATACCCGGCCGATTGAGTCAAGGCAATCCACTTTCCAAAGACGTTGCCATGCCGACAATTGCGTTCATTTATGCTTAGGAATGGCCAGAATCGAAAGACTATCTAAAAAATGCGGCGAGGTCATTGCTCATGCTTTGCGATTTAAGTGAGGTAAGGCAAAGCGAAAGCCTCCTGCACCATTCGTTGCTGACTAACGCGCCCGATATTGCAGCTACAACGACATATTAGTTCCAAAGCGAGCGGCGCTCACTCACCGGGGCACCGCCATGTTTCCCCGCATCCCTACCGAGCCAGTCACGTGATTTCAAAATCCCTCTCCTAGGTACTGCGGCAAACTTTAGCCGCGGTTAGCGCTTCGAGCAAACGGGCCCTGACGCGTGTTTTGCTCTCTTCCCGAAGCCACGAACGCGAGCGTGTTGGTCTGTGGATTTGCAAACATTGGAAAGGTATGGACACGTACTTTGCCTTCTGCTGCGTCACCAGTTTACGCGTGCCGGATCGTTTGATCTCGCGCATTGGTGTTAACGAATCAACGGTTCTATGCACTCCGCTGTGGTCGAAGCCTATTGGCGAGGAGGTCAAACTTGGGGGCCGCTTTGTCCAGCATGCCTTCCACTGAATTCTGTATTTACTCAACACAAGGTCCTTGGAGCTGAATCCTTTACGTCATCTTCCCAGATCGAGCACGGGACAGAGATTGAACACGAGTGCCGAGTCAGCGTTCGGCTGAAGAACCCACACGCAACTATACATGTATGCACATGCGCGCACTAAAACGATCACATACTATTCTATCAAGTTTTCCGCACGCAAAAAAAAAAAAAAATAAGAAGGAAAGTGAGTTAAGACCCTAGTTTAAGCTCCACGAACTAATTGGAGTTAAACTCAAACGAACATGGTTTACTCTTAACTTTGATCCTTTCGTCTTAGAACTACCGAGAAAAAAAATCTTTCCTGCAGAAGCAGTAGAGCGTATAGATTCTGCTTCCGTTCTTAAGCGCGAAACACACGTACGACGAAACCGTCCGATCCGACGTGCGGACTGGCGGAATGACCTTGGGGGGGCGAGGGTTTTCGTAGCGCCGGAGAGCGTTGGAAACCCTCGCCTCCGACCGTCGTATCGCCTGATCGGACGTCGGATCGGACGGTTTCGTCGTACATGTGTTTCGCGCTTTAAGCTCCTTCGTCTCTGCTAAACTTTTTTTCCCCGGCTGGCAAACCTATGCGTTCGAACGAGGCTCCAGATGTTTCTGCGGAGTACTAATCCCTAATTTCCGACGGGGGATCTCCCAATTAAGTTTGTCCAAAGATTGCAGGGCGACCTAAAGTTTATTGCATCCGCCAAGCCGACGCTGTGTTCTGAAGGGTTGTCTCAATCTAACGTTTATTTAATGAAGTAAAAAAGGAATTTCTCCCATATTCTAGAATCGGCTACTTCAAACTCAAGAAAGGGCTAGAATGTAAGATATATATTAACTGTAATTATAAAATAGGTTCATAACGATTAAATACTTGAACGATACATATACACCCAAATATCATAGCAACTTGCACATTTAAAAATTACGCGAGAAAATGCATATATAAAATTACAATGATATAAATGATAAGATACGAGAGAAAATAAACATCATGCTAAAACGTTTAAAAATAAAGCACGCTTATTGCTTCCTCGTTGTATTACTTAATATTTAGTCGCTAGTTTATGGTACAAAAATTACATAGTAAGGTCGATGCACCCTTCGCCTTTTGAAAAGTCAGGCCAAGTACCTAAAACGTTGGCCAAATAAAAATAACTATTGTCGAGTATACCTAGTCCAACCCGTAATCGACTTCGCCACTGATCGTATCCGGGGGCAGTCCATAATTCTACGTTCAACGTCTTCCACGGGATGGCCGCGCGAGCAACTCACTGTCTCCACCTGTCTATAAAAAAAAGCTGCCAGCGTACGCAATTTCAAGACGGAGGAGATCAGTTTACGTGTCAGTAGGTCTAAAGTCACGCAAGTGTGCATACTGGACAGGGAAAATATGGATCGTCCGCAGGAAGTAGGCTGTTTTCGGGGATGCGGTGTGCGAGCCCCTTGTTCGACAATCCGTCGCGGAGACGATGAACGTATCTATTCCACTTGGCGTCGCTTTTCGTAAAAGGCGTGAGGCGTACCCGCGGACGCGCCCCAAGCATTTTCCAGACATGTTTGCTTCATGCATATACTTATGTTTTCAACATGTCTGCGGACAGTGTTTTACGACTCATACGACTCTACCGCTTTAGGGTGTAAACAACGGGCGCACTCCCCTCGAAGCCCGCGTGTGGCGTAACGCCGGTTCTCTGCAGCGTCGGTGTGGAGGATGCATCGCGCCACGGCGTCGTCCTCTCTTTCGACCCCACGCACACGTCCAAGCCATCTTCACTGGCCAGTCGATACACCACAGACGCCGATAACGACTCGAGCGGCGGCGCCGAAACAAAGGAGCGATTCTGTTTACGGCCGCCGGGGCCCTGACGATGCGCAGTGCCCCGTTCACGCGCGGGAGTACGTTGAAGGGACGACGGCCATTTCGCTGGGGCCTGGGGGTCTTCGTTATTCCACATCGCGTTATTGCCGCTGCCCCACCTTCGCCGATCTCCTAGCCGACTCCGCGTAGACTCGCTCGCTTGGGCTATACCTCTTGGGAGTAATTAGGTTATATCTAGAGCTAGTCACAACCGTCAGTTAGCTTTTTTACGGCTGTTTTTTTTTCCTTTGATTTTTGACTGATTCTATTTGTAATTCGATTGCCTTTTGTGCGAATTAGAGTACCGGTAGTCTCTACAATCAGGAGCGCACAGGTCGGACATACTGAATTATATGATTGTTATACGATTGAATAGCTTTTAAAATATATGATTGAATAATTTTTAAATGTCCCGCATCGCACTACCCAAAGATACATTTTTATGTATTGTTTTAATAAATATAATGGTGATTTGATTAATGTTGGTGCGAATTCAAGTACTGATAGTCTTTACTATCAGCAGCGCCTAGGTCCATTTACTACTTTCGGCACAAGCTAAGTGATTTCCAGCATGGTTTTCTAAGGGGTCGTTCGGTGGAAACGAACCCCTGTTCATTCCTTCACTATTCTATGCCGTTTGTCCTAAATCGCGATCAAGTTGATACATTTTACTTGGACATGTCGAAGTCGTTTGGCAGAGTAAACAACAAAATGCTTCGGCATAAACCATCTTGTTATGGTGTTTCTGCTGCACTCACCAGATCGTTTTAGTGTTATCTTACGGACCGTAAAAGCAGTGTGCGAATTTAAACCGATTTTTCTGTTGCCTCTGCTCCTTCGTCCGGTGTCCCTCAGGTCTTTATCCTGGGGCCATTATTATTACCTATTTTTTAATTATGATATCGAATTGTGCGTGACGAATTCTCTGTTGTTGCTATTCGCGACTCCAACTAACTACAGGGTGAAACAAGGAGACGGCAGGCTCTTTAAATCGACCGGAAAATTCGGTTTCTTAACCTATCGCGCTACGACTTTGTGCAGCGTTGCCCACAGGTGGTGCATTTTTGTTGTAAAATTTTCAAAGAGCGAACTTATCTGAGGAAAAAGTAAAGAAAAAAAAAAGGCTTAGCTCCTATGGAAACTCAGCGACGCCACCGGTCTGCAAACAACACGGCGCCGTTTCGCACCGGAGACAAGAGATGGCGCAACGAACGCCGCCAACGAACGAGCATACGGGCGCCGAGAGCCGGCCTCTTTAGGAGACGAACTTTTCGACTCAAAAGCGGCGCGCGTTCCGCAGGCGGCGACAGTCGCAGAAACAAAAACAAGCGCGGTAACAACAAGGAACTGCAGTTCCTTGTCTGCTAAAAGCGCCGGCTCTCGGCGTCGTCATGCTCGTTCGTTGGCGGCAGTTGGCGTCGCGACCGCTTGCTCCATCTCTTGTCTTCCGTGCGCAACGGCGCCGTGTTGTTTGAAGACCGGTGGCGTCGCTGCGTTTCCATAGGAGCTAAGCCTTTTTCTTTCTTTACTTTTTCCTCAGGTAAGTTCGTTCCTTGCAAATTTTACAAAAAAAAAATGCACCATCTGTGGGCAACGCTGCACAAAGTCGTAGCGCGATAGGTTAAGAAACCGAATTTTCCGGTCGATTTAAAGAGTGTTGTTTGCGTTCGGAAATGACATTTCGCGAGCCATGATCGCGCGCAGTTCCGCCGTGCCCGCTGAACAGGAGAATCGGGGGACCCTCACTAGAGCGCTTCCCGTTTCCGCCGCGAGAGGGCGAGCAACAAGTTGGAGACACGAATTCGCCGATGACTTGAAGCTATCTCTTAATATTCGATCACTCCATGACTGCACACTTTTACAAGACCATGTGTCCCGCGTGCTTCAGTGGCGCTCGGCAATTGTTTTGTTAATCAATCCCGATAAAACTAAATAGCTATCAATCTGTAGAAAGCGGAAATCGATTTTAAATACCTATGTTCTTGGTTCCACTGCTATTTTGGGTGTGTCTGTGATTCGCTACCTTGGCGTGTATTTGTATGATCATCTTTCTTTTTCCTACCATGTCTCTCAAATTGTCGGATCAGCTGTAAGATTGCTGAGCTTGATTTCTCGTTTCACCAAATATTTTTTTTTAATTCACTGCGTATTATTCCCTTATTTGGCAGTCTAATTCGTTCTCGGATCGAGTTCGCAAGTGTTGTGTGGAATTCTATCACAACAACCGATGCATTGCAAATTAAAAAACGTTCAGAAGAGGTTTATTCGCATCGTTTATGATCGTTATTTGAAACGAATGTGTTTTTATGATTACGCGTACATAGTCGAGACTTTCGGCTTACAAATGCTACCAAGTCGAAGAGTTGGGCACGACAAAACTACTCTTACACAAAATAATTGAAGGCCAGATAGACAGCAGCTTGCTGTCTTGTCTTAACTTTCACGTGTCCTCTACGTTCCAGTAGACACCCCAGTTTATTTTATCCTGGCTCTCGGGAGAAACTTTGTGCGATCTCATGCATTCGACTGTCTTTTAATGTCATAGCATCAAATACTTCTTTAGATGCTTTTACAGACTATGTGTTTTTTAAACGCGATCTAGAAACCTTGATTTTTCACCTCATAATCATATTATTTTCCTATGTACCTATGTGTGGTCCACGTTGTACGGACGTGTGTACCCCCATCAGGACTTCGGTCGTTCTGAGGCACGGCATAATAAAGGATGTGTGTGTGTATGTGTATATGTACTACGTACTACGTATGTATGTATGTTTGAATAACTTTTCAACGAATGACTTACATCGCGCTAAGTCAGGTCTTGGGTGAGCAAAGTGCTTTAACGCTTCGCCGACTTTGTTGTTAACGCCTCGGAGCATGTACCAAAATGAGAATTTCAACGGAACAACAACAAACATCGCAAAGTTCCGCTGAGATATTTTAGACTACAGTCATAAAATATCAATGAGCAGTACATAAATGTTTGGACATTATAGTTTTTAATACCACGGCTCTACTTTTTTTTTTGCATTGAAATATGTAGGTGACATTTACAAAATTATCACTTTCTTATTTTCTTGACCAGATATTGTAATTTTCCCGAGTACTGTAATTGCCTGGGTATCGTAGAACGGAAATCAATTAGAATTTGGATATTTTTCGTGGAAAACTTTTCTATTCCACCGAATGTCCCAGAAAGTTGTTCGTGTGGTCTAAAGCTCTGGTCTATATCGGCTGACTCAATTATCAAATACGTGTTCTTGTAAGACCTTGGAAGTAATCCGTTACATTTTCATGTAATTTTGTAATTGCCACGTTATGTTTTTTTTTTTTTTTGCGGCAGTATTTTGCAATGTAATTTTGTTACCAAATATTGGTAACGGATAACATTAAGTACTCGTTACTTTAAAAAAAAAATATAAACATAATACAGAAACTGGAGCAATATCAGCGGGAAATTCAACAGCATAAAAATAGCAAGTTCAACAAATTCAAATAAAAAATATCGTGAAGAGAAGAATAACCGGAAAAAAAAAAAACACGATTTTTTTGTCTGACCGGGTAGTGGAACCACTAGAAAGACGTGCAAAGCATATACAAATATTCTAAAAACAAAGATCAAGAAGACAATGTTGAGTAGACTCCACTTCTTTCCATCGCCTTCCATCGTGTTTATCGTCTTCCCTTGGGCAGGAGAAAGCTCTTTGTGTCTCGGGTAGACGCTGCAACTGAGCATGCGCACCGCTAGCTTTGTCTGCAGAATTCCAGGGATCATTTCCGGTCTTCGTAAGCTAGCGGGATGGCGTGTGTGGTTACAGCTTTCGCTGCCTTCTCAGCTCACAGGTGAAAGGAATGCATCCACATTTTTTCTCATAAACCCTTTTTTTCCTTTTCTTTTTTTTTTACGAGAACTATTTCAATGTGGGCGCATGAGAAATGGAAAGTAGTGCTGCAGAACATTTTTGAAAACATCAAAATTGTTTCTATAGTTTTCTTGATAAATGTGTGGGAAAAGTAACGTGAAAGTAATTTATAACGGAACGAGTAAAGTAATCCGTTACTTTCAGCGAAAATAATTTGAAATGGTAATCTAGTACATCTGAGGCTCGGTACATTGCAATTGTAATCCATTTCATTTTTTTAAGCCAGATCATTTTTGATCAGTTACAAAGGGTCTAAATGTAATATTTATGCGTAGGGTGTCAGATTACCTCTAATTGCAATTGACTGGCTTTTTTTTTTTTTTTTTTTGCTTGGACCCGGCCCTTTACGTCGTTCCGGGAAGCCTCTCCGTATTTCCTGTGCGGCTATCCATTTCCGGCGTCAGTCGCATGAGAACGGCTTCACGGATTGCCGTTTCCGGCTTCTGCCGCCCATTCGCGGAAAATTGCTCGTTTTTGTGACGCCGTTCCGCTATTCTCTTGATTGCCAGAGCAACCTGAGATAAACCACTTAGCTCTCTTGTGTTACGCTTGCATTTCTCGCCTTTACTGCGACTGTAGTAGGAGCTTCTGATCATCGCGTTATAGATTGAGTACAAGGAGAGGCAGTATAAGAGCGTATGATACTAAGGAGCCATCTGAATGTGAAGAACCGTGTATATTGATCAGCCCTGTCTTCTGAGCAACCATCTGTTCTGAGTGATAAGCAGTGTGTACTAAAGAGCCATGTGTACTGATAAGCCTTGAGGGCGGAGGAGCCGTGACTCTTGAGGAACCGTGAGTTCTGAAGGGCCATGAGTGCTGAAGAACCCTGAGTGCTGAGAAGCCGCCAGTGCCGGGGAGCGTAGAGGATGAAAAGCGTCAGAGCAGATGAGCGTGAGCACCGGGGAAGCTGTGCTGAACAGCGCGATTGCGGAAAAGCGTTCACGCTGAAAAGCATGAGTGCTAAAGAGCTGTGAGTGCTGGGAAGCCGTGAGTGCCGGGAATTGTGGATGCTGAAAAGCAAGAGTGCTGAGGAGCGTGAGCACCGGAGAGGCAGTGTTGAAGAACGCGAGTGCTGAGAAGCGTCCGGAAGAGCATCAGTGCTGAAGAGCTGTGAGTGCTGGGGAACCGTGAGCGCTGCGAAGCGTGGGTGCTAAAAGAGTAAGTGCTGAAGAGCGTGAGTACCGAGGACCGTGTACGCTACCACTTTGTCCCACGGTTCAGCAGAGCGTTGTTCTTGCGGGTTTATATACCCAACCGCGGTACGGGCAGACAAATTAATTGCGAATATTTTAGTCGCTAGTAAAACATGGAGTTCTAACCCAATACCAATATCGTTTGATGAAAATGCGATCTGCTAATCCCTTTGATTTATTATCCCGGTTGAACCCTATTCATAGTCAGTCTATCGGTCAAAACACACAAACGGTGTGCTAGAGGGATCTGGTATAACAAGCTTCATTTCCGATCATATTTGCAAGTACGGCTCGTTTGAAGCGTAATTAGCTCGCAAGAATTTGATTTATTCCTCAAGCGCGAAACAATCGGAGCTTGACTCCAGAACAGACACTCGAACGTGATTCATTAATAGGTTTGTTTAGTTTATAAAGATAGGTGGTGTGCTTTCAGCAGCCATGCGAAGACAGACGCATATAGGTTGTTTCAGGTATTAGACACCCAAAGACATCCATTATTCCCAGTATCTCCTGGATGAAGTTGGCCGAATGCACGACCATAATACAAACTACTAGGAGCACGCGCGAGTTGGTAAACTTTTTACAATTCTGAACATATGTTCGCCAACGCGCGATTCTGACGTCACACCGCCGTGGTGGCGCTGCCGTCGGCGCGGCGCATGAGAAGTTGTCTCACCCTACGCAAACTATGGCTTCTGCGTAAACGCATTGCTCACACCTGGGCAAAGGCGGACTTGTTGGCAAGAAGAGTGTTGGCCTGCAGCTTTAATTATTCATGTATCACTGACGCCGACGAGCGCCTTTCATCTACAGGTAATCATACGTACCAATATATTGAGCATCTGAATAATAGGACATAAAAATTTTCTTGAAAGAAAACAGGCGTCGAGAAGAGAAAACGTATATTCTGGAGTTAGTAGCCGGATTTCTTAAAACAACAACAGAACGTGAAACGCAAAGCAGGAACTCACACGACATCAGCGTGATGACTGAGACCCCGTTCAGGTGCAAGTTAAACCTCTGAAATGTATTGCTTGTTTGCTTGTTTTACGATATGAAGCCCAACTTCGCGCTTCTGCCGTCCACCTCCTCCCACGCACGCCTCCCTTCCTCCCTCAAAACCACAACAACGCCGGACACCTATCGGAGAACGAGCATCGGTGCCGTCGGCCGTTCAGCAACCATCAATAGAGTCCAGCGTCCCAGTCAAAGAGACGCTTGAGCACGCCGTGATCGAAGGCGACGGCCCGCCGAATCCGACCGCCGCGGCCTTTCCTTCACCTGTTTCGGGCAAAAGAGAGCGTCGTCGCCTCTTCTCGTTTCGGCGGCAGCGCAGAGCTCCGCCAGGCACGTCGACACGGGCGCGGGTCGTTCACGGTCGAGCGCAAATCCCCTTTCGGGAATCAATCAAACGGTCCCCTTCCCCCCTCGCGACCTCGGAACCCCAAAATCGATCAGGGAAGGGACCGTTTTCCGGTGTTGCGACGCGTCGCTTCAGCGCGCCCGCGTCCGGCGGGGGAGGAAGCGGGAGGTAGGACCGCGGAGTAGAACCGTGCGCCGGGGACTCGACTGAATGGGCCGCAATTAGCTGCACTCGCTGCTTTGGGGCGGAAGTTTTGGCGAAAGTCGTCGCTGAGTAGTGTACGCGGCCGTAGCTCGACAGGTTTGTATTATGGGGAAAGGCAATTCTGAAGAAGGAGCTGAGCGGGACGGCAGTCGTCGGTGTCGTTAATTTACGTTATTGTTTCTGGCAGTTTAAGAAGCGCAGGAGGTTACTTGTTACGTTCACGTTTCTCCTTTTGTGACGAAACAGAATGTGCGAAAACTTTGAGTAACTCATTATTGGATCGAGACAGCGGCCTTATGTTAACTCCACGCCAACTTGGGGAAACAAATCGATATTCTTGACTGATGTCAATTCTTGTTACGAAGGGATAGGCATCATAGTTTCATAAAGCAGACATCCCTCGAAGGATTGCTTTCGCTTCGGGATATGCCACTGGACATAAAATTAACAATAACTTCCTTTAATGCAAGAATGTAGGCGAGCTGGCTCTATAGACTGACATTGTCATCCAAATTTCAGCGGTGAGAGGAGGGAGCGTTGTGCTTCGAGATTTCTGCTTGTCCTTTGTCCCGTCAGCTCCTCGCTCCAGGGTTTACGATGTCAATAATATATACATATCTAGCTTTATTTTCCATTTATACAATGGTGGAGGCCGAAACAAGAGCCGCACTGAACGGCTTGGACAAGCTCTCGGCCCCAAGTCATTCATTTTCAATCGCGTACTAACGGTTCTTATTATCTATTTAGAACCAGTAGTGACAGGCGTAACCTTGCTAAAGATAGATATATATGGGGTGTCTGAAATGCCCAGGCTCGATCTAAAATAGGCCGTGAAAATCGGCGCCTGCACGTAGCAATCTAAGCCTTTCGTCAAAGGTGTATTTCACAGTTGGGTTTTACCTTTAAAATTTACAGGGTGTAGCTCTCTGTAAAAAATAGTGCCAAAAAAATTTGTCAGGGTTGACGGCTGTCGGCGGTGGAGACGACCGAGTTGAGGGCGAGGGAGGGGGGGGGGGGGTGGGGGGGGGGGTGGAAGGAGAATCATCTTTGCCCTGGTATATAAAATAACCAAAAATGTAAGTCGGGGTATAATTTTAAGATTGAAGTTCTTCCTTGTCGTATTTATTCTTTTTCCCTTTTCTCCCCACCACAGCACAGAATTATAGGCTAGGACCAGACATGTACGTAACTCGTTACTAGTAACAAGTTACTTCTACCTAGCTACGTTTTCGGCAACGGGTAACCTTTTTAGTTACTACACAGATAAGGAACGAGTAACGTACTCAGTTACGTGTAAAGCCAAGTACGAGTAAGGGTACTTCGTTACTTTTGAGGAGTATCGTCTACAACACTGTTTAAACAGCCTCGTTTTAATTCCAACCTGATTATGCGTCTACTGCGCCAACTAAACATTAGGACAGTATAGCAACGCTAATCGCTGAACAGGCCAGTCGTACTCTGCAGCTGGGAATGTCCTTCACCCAGCGAGAACAATAAGATTCGTTGGTTGAACCTCCTAGAATCGTGCACAGATTGAATCTAAACTCGAAGGTTGCCAACGCGGGAAGGCACAGAACCCATTGTCAACTTTGAACTATAGAAGCAAAGTTGACGACCCCTTTCTTCCGAAGGACTCCAACCAGCTCATTGCATTTTAAATAATCACAGCGATAAAAGCTTCAATACCCGCTCCATGGACATCAAAGGGTTTGTTTCATTCGATACCCCACGGGAAATTGCGGTACTCTGTCGGGAAGTGAATAGATAAGTATGGGTCAGTCGCCTTTATGAATGCGACGGGCGTGTCAGTCGGTGGCTTTCCTTAAATTACTCTCCTTTTATATTAAATCAACTTTCGCCACTTGGGAACAAGGTACCTTCCTAAAAAGGAAGGAGTGTGCATAGGTTCTTACATTGCACCCATTTTCATTTATATGTATACCTTGCTCATTGCGACAGAGTTCTTTTTAACATTTTAGCCGATTCAAATGTTGTAAATTGTTTTAGATATGTTGACTTTCTTGTGATCTTATCTTCTACAAACCATTACGTGAATTACTTGGGGACCAATTTTTTTTTTTTTTTGCGACTCTGGTTTTATTGGTGTTAAATCACGAGTTGGCTGCTAATGGGCCCATACGTTTTCTCGCTTCTGTCTTCTCTTTTTAGAAGAATGCGTTTGTTGGTCGTACGAACCCCGTTGATTAAAGCCACTTTTATTCCAACAATCCACTTCCAAATTGGTAAAAAGGGGCACCGTGAATCTGTGCGTCACAAACGCTTTAAGGAAATCTTGTTCCCATCGAGCACAGGGTAGCTTTGTCGCTCAAATTTCCGCCTTCGTACTGCGGAGTATCCGAAACACTTACTGACGTTGGTAGCGGGCACTTTATTGAAGAAAATTAAAATAGAAGGAGGTGTCGATGCATTAGACACTCCCCCCCCCCCAAAAAAAAAAAAATAAATAAACAAGGGTGCTCTGGTCCTGCATTTGCATAGAGTTTCTCATGGTTAAAGTAAATAGGAAGCGAGTAGACGTCACTCTTGTTTTTTTTGCCCCTAACAAGTTATCTAAGCTTTGAAGAAATGTTAACAAGATCGGTTTGTTGAATGAACAAAAACAGTTGTTTATTCCATTCCATTTTCCTGTGGTAAACAGTACATATGGCAGACGGTCAGATGCCTGAACGATAGCTTATGTAAACAAGGTGGTTAGCAGGAGACATGGACATTCATTGTCGTGACTGGGGGTGTGATGCATAATTAAAAGAAAAAAATATTTCAGTCATTGAAAGAAGTGGCAATGTCCTGACTCGAGAAATCATCGAAGCGGAGATGATTGCGAGCTTAAGGGAAGATTGTGTAAGCGCTCCGTCTGCTTCCCTATCTAATAACGAGTTAGAATTGTTTGCACGACGACAACATGCGCGATGATGGTGGTGCTGGAATCTAGGGGTGTGTTTTGGAGCGCCTGTGTGCTTTTTCTTGTTTGGTCGACGATTCATCTTCAGTTGTAACTTGACGATTCATCTTCAGTTTGTGAGTTCAGCGATTGTATGTCTTCTTTCTTCTGTCCCTTCTGTTTGCGCTGTACCTTTTCATCACCAGAAGCACAACACTGCCATTCCTTCGAGCGCGTCAGCAGAACGATTCATCAGCGTCGCCGGAGATGTCTTTTCAAGGAAGCGGGAAAACATAACTGATAAAACTTCGAGCGGCAGCTACTGCTTAACGACTGCTTGGAAAGGAAACAATAATCCATGAAACAAATGCAGTTGTGTATTTTGTCGTCGAAGTAACGAGAAAAATCACTCGTTACTTTTGAGGTAAACTAACGCGTTCCTTTTGAGACTCGGTTACGAGTAACGTACTTAGTTTTTGAGCGGTTAACGAGTAACGCTCTTCAGTTACATTTTTTTGGGGGGTAACGTGTACGTGTCAGTCAAGGGAAAACATCTCCGTCTTCCATTCGTCAACACCACGACCAAAAGTGATCTGTCCCGACATGTCCACGAACGGATCAATAGTGGAGGAAGATAATTGCCTAAGCATTTTTATCCCCTCTCGTATATTCCTACGAAAACACGTCGCACAATCACATAAAAAAATATTTTTTTAAAGATTTGTATAAGTAATTTTGCTTCGATAGTAAAAGATAAGCCCATCCAGTTTCCAACACAAACGCGTTTTGCCCAGCAAAAACGTTCAAATTTGTTTCCGATACCACGTCGGTTTTCCGGGAAGGAAATCTCCTATACGACACCGAAAGAATTTCCTCCGCTTCTCTTCATTTTTATTTTTGTTTTTATAGAGCCACATCTGTTGGCGGAACCATAAAAACAAAACACGCACAAAACAAAAAAGGACAAAAAAGAACGAAAACAAGGGCGTTCGGTTTACGAGAGCTTCCTCCGAGGGTTGCCTTTAATCGGAAGTAACTTCCACGGGACTTCCGATTGCCATGTACCGAGGAGGAACGGCCTGAGGGCCCGGGACGCGGGTCACTGCACATGTTCGGGAGACGCGTATGGACCAAGTTGTATAAAACAGGACGCGCTAGTTCAGAGTCGAATACCGGCTGGTCAAGTTCGAACCCTATACTCCTTTTCACTTTTAACCCCTTCCGCAGCCGATCCGATGCAACGCAATAAACCAGCGCCAAACGTGCGCAGTCGAGGCGCTCGTTTTAGTTTTAGGGTTCGCTGTCACCAGCTAGTCCAATCGCGCGCAGAAATGAAGCTCAGGTTTACGGCGCCTTCACCACGCCTGATCGGTTGAGTCAGTGATAGCAAACGTACGAGGGCGACGACCGCCATGAAGATGCACTTTTTTATGCGCCGCTTAATTGGGTCTATCGGAGCGTCGGCTGCGATTGCACCCAGAGTGGAACGGCCGGAGTGATCGGCCACGCTTAGAGTATCGGCACCCGATTATCAGATTCTCTTGTGAGCAGCGGCCGTTTGGTGCTTGTTGCAGAGTGGGCGCTAGAGACCTTTTTCTTTTTTTTCAAAAATCTATCAAGCAACATTGGCGATCGCCACTTCGCGGGTGATCCTGGTAATATCCCACGCTGCCTGGTGATAGTTAAGGGGAGAAAAAAAGGTATAAGAAGGGCGGAAGGAATCCTATGTTTGTCTTTTTAGACTTAGGCTAGGTGGCGCAAGCTACCGCCCGTTACAAAGATGTTTTTGTATTTGCCATTAACGTTTATCCATCCGTTCATCTGGCACAAAGCGTGTGGGTGAATCGGAGCGCCCTCGCCAAACACTGATGATGACGCAGCTCTATTGTTTTCGATACGAGCTTAGCGGAGTTCGCGTCGAACGCTGCATGACGCAACCCTTGCATCCAATACATACGCTCGGAGAGTGTATACGCGCCCAAACAACGGTGAACTCGAATAATTGGCGCGTCAGCTACTATATAGAGCGCCCATTTGACAAAGGGGGTCTTGGTTGCGATTCTTTAGATTTCGAAAATTCCACTTCCTCGCCTTCAGATAGTGGTGTTGGGAAGCTCGGGTGATAGTAACACGAAACGTTCTCTGGCTCGAAATTTCGTGAAGCCTGATAAGCATGGCCGCGAAGCTCGATGCTGATTGGTTAACGGGGGAGGTCACGTGACCAGAGGGGTAGGCGAGGAGGAGCCGGATCACCTCTGCGCACTGAGGTAGAGGAGCTGGAGAGTACGGAAGGCTCTGGAAGATCGCCAGGTTTATCTGCCCTGCTTACGTGAAACTCAGAGTATCGCTGAACATTTCTTAGGCTAGAATGTTTTGCGTATCAAAACTCAATTGCCAATCAATTTGCCGTACATTTTTTTATGTTCCGTCTAGATTTGTTTTAACATTTCTGGAGTCCGGAAAAGCATTTCCTGTGATTTCAAATAAAATCTTTGAATAGCTAGCAACAATGCTTTCATGAGCAGAGATGGCAAAAATGCCGTTACTTTGAAGCGCTTACTTATTCGCTCTAGTTCGAGCGACTATAGGCGTCATGTGCGCGCTTTGCCAGGAGGCAGCTTGACGTCTGGAGGGATTGTGTGCGTGAATTGAGTAGGCTATATATACTTTTGCAGTTCGAAAGTTATCATCGCCACTAATATATTTAAGTGGCACCCAAATGTCTCTAATACTCGTAAGGCATGTGTAGAATATGTCCTCCACTTTGTATCCCTAGAACTTCGTTAAATTTTAGAACAAGGGGAGGGTCGGATGTTGAAACAATACCGCCTTACAAAAGGAAGCCACGACCAGCTCTAAGCGAAACACGGAAGGGCGTCAGTACCACTCGAGTCTTACGTGGGAGTTTGCATTAAAATTATCAGCCTTCTCTACAATTGAAAAAAAAAAAAACACGTTTTGTGCGGAAGTTGAAGGTTTTTGGAAACAGTCCAGCACCGGGCATTGGCAAAGACGTTGCTCTAACCATCAAAGGTCCCCCACTTCTTTGCGGGACTTGGACCGCAACACTCTTAAGAAACCTCGAGCGATTACACTCGTGCAAGTTGCTTAGGAGACCCAATCGGTGAAATCTACGATGGAAACTCGTCGATTGACGAAGTTAATAACAAGTGTAGACCTAAAAAAAAAAAACAGTATGCGCTGAGTTTTTTTTTTAGCTTGTTTTTGCTTGTTTTCTCCATAGTTCGGTGTTTACCCAACACAAGGCCTGTGGACTCGATTCTTTACTTCATCTTCCTCGATAAAACGCGGGACAAAGTGCAACTTAAAAAAGTACCAATAATAGAGAGTTTTAGTAGATCGTTCCGATGACTCCGATAACGATGCCCGATACTCTGCCTCCGCCTTTGCGCTTACATATATAGTATCGTTATGGGGGGTATCGGAGGTATCGGAACGATCTACTAAAACTCTCTAGTAGCGAGTTTTAGTATTGCGTATACGAGTGAACGCAAGCCCTGAGTATTTGCGTCAGCGTTGCGTGTTTCACACTGCGCGTGTTCGGAGCCCAAACTGCGGCCTTGGATTGGCGCATGGCGACTTCGCGGTTGCGCATCGTGGAGAACGCAATGCTAACGCAAATGCACAGCACTTGCGTTTGCGTATTTAGTGTTGTGTATACGAGCACTTGCGTTTGCTCGTATACGCAACACTAAAACTGACTATTACGGAGTTTTAAGATCGTTCCAATACCTCCGATAACGATACCCGACACTCCGCCGACGCCTTTGCGCATGCATCGCATCGGGTACTGTTATCCGAGGTATCGGGACGCGACAGGCCGGATCTCATCCGAAAGCATGTCGTCAAAGTATGCGAGCTTGACACACTTGGTCCTATGTGCTGAGTAGTGCCATTAAATAAGGTACGCTTCAGAGTAACGATACTTGGCCATATTGTGGCTTAAAATCATGGTTGCCAGTTATCTGAAGCTTTATCTGAAATCGTAGGAAACGCTTTTCCACCCTCCACATATGTTTAAACAGTTCGCTACAAAGCAAGGCAATATTGCACGCCCTTTAACACCGAATCTAATGCTGAGGAAGTCGCACTTTTGAATCATGACGATCGGCAGTTGCGTCTGCTATGCATGCGAATCAAAATGGCGGCGCCCACAACAATGTCAAGGAACGGAGTGCCGATACTCTAAGCGCAGCTCATTTCGTGACTGTAGTGCTGAGTAGGTGTTGGACACATGCGCTGTGCATGCCGCGTTGTTCGCGCGGGCCCGAGTGGCTGCAAAACGGCAACTCCTCGAGTGACGGAAAAACACGAGCACCAACCGAAGGCTGACGCAGTAGTCGGCTGAGTCAACCGAGTGCTGCGTTGTTGTTGTTGTTGTTGTTATTGTTGTTGTTGTTGTTGTTGCCCCCTGGGTGTACTTCTAAAGTTAGTGCTCAGGGAGTGACTGTTGAATCTCCTCTCCAATTGAAAGCAAGCTGGTAGCACGCTTTTTTTCTTTAGCTGCCGCACATGCTCCCCCCCCCCCCCCCCGCTCCCCTCCACCCCTTCCTCCTCCTGGGCTCTTGTCTCAACAGTTCCCGGGGTCCGGAGTCCCCAGTGCCTGCCAGTGCCCGGACACACGCTCCATCAAACGGCCGATTCTTCCGAAGCACCCCTGACGAATAATTGGGGGTCCCGGAAGAGCATCTTGATGGATGGCGTCGGGCTGGAGTCTCGGGGGACTTCGCACGTTGGACACTTCAGTTGATGGATGCCAAATCTACGCCCTTTTGTTTATACTGCAGCCGCGCGTACGCGGGCGGAAGCGTACAGGTCCAACAACCGTGCGACGGGAGACACCGGCGGCACGTAACAAGCTGTGACCGAAACGTGTAGGCGCGGGACAGAGTCATCGCCCAACGCTAGCCTCTACTCAGACACTTTGCCCTTTATTTATTTCGCCCAAGTAATATCGCAAAACAACGCCGTCCTTCTATCTTGAGAAGCAGAAAAACAAAATCATAACAAGGCGCAAACACTTTTCGCCAAGTTTGGGAACAGTTTATGGACGGATGAGTTTTTGACACCAGCCAAAACGTTACAATTGATTTTACTTGGAGGACAAAGCCAAATCCAGTCGAAACCAACGAGGGTGGGGAGAAAAAAAAGGGACTTCAAGATATAATATAAATAATAATAATAATAAGTGGCACGGTGATTGCGTGTGGCGCGTTTTGATTTCAGATCATTCTATGTACCGCAGTGTGCACGAAAAACAAAAGGTACTTAAAAGTACCACGTTTAAATGGATGCTGGTTTAAAATCCTAAAATGACATCGTCGCGAGGAATGGTACGGATATAATATAGGGTTACTGCCAGAAGACACGGCGCGGCATGTGCAAAGCGTTATCGCCCCTCTGCTGCATCAGCTTTTTAAGAACACCGAAATGTGATTCGTAAGGTCACCTCCCTGCGCGTTTTTTTTTTTTTTAAGCTGTCAATGATTATAGTAAGATGTATCCCTTGTGTCGGCAGACAATGGACAATAGACGAGTTCTCGTCGATTGCTGCACATTTGCCGTCTCGCTGCGCTCTCTTCCACCCGCCACGATATCCTGAACTCTGCAGACCAGGCTAGCGGCGCTCATGCGCAGTCACGACGTCTTCGTTGCAGGAAGCGTAACGGGAGGGGAGGGGGGAAGGAGGGGGGGGGGGAGAGAAAAGACTTAAGAAAGCTGCGTGATATTTGTACCCGTCGCACTCCCAGCGAAATATTTTGATCACAACGTTTGCTTCAAGTATCAGCGACAATAATACCCGTGCCACACGGGCAACTGGAATGCCATTTACAACTAATGACATTTGAGCGGACGGCCAATCAGCGCGCGACACTCCGGGCGTGGCGCATTCCACGCGCGACAGATTGCGAGCTGAATCGCCGATCACAGAAATGTCCTTTCGTTGTAAATGGCATTCGAGTTGCCCGTGGGGCACGGGTGTTAGACGGGAGCCGGTATCTCGCTCCGAGGTATCCATTCGAGGCAGGGCGTCTTGGTTAAGCTCCTGCCCTTATCTTCTATCTTCTCGAATTATTTTGCAGTAATCTGTTAATCTGCAGAAATTATTGATGACCTATACGAGGAAATATAGGTGTTCGCTAACGTCGAAACAATCTGCAGTAATCAATGATGGCTGTTATAAGTAAATATTGATGATCGCTAACGTCGAAACACGGTGGAAAAGTACAAAGGTCAGATTTGTCGCTTGCACTTCTTTGATGGCTTGTGTTTTATATGTATGTGTGTTTTTAATGAACGTAAGTTTGGAGTGCGTCCGGTCTCATTCACTTTGTGTATGGTCCATTAATTTTTCGGCGTCTTTTCCAGTCAGCGATAATTCTTTTTTTTTTTTTAATGTAGATTTTGATCAGTGAGAAAATGGCGTCTGATATTTTCGCCCTAGTTCCGCGCTCGGGTGACCTCAAGCAAGCGTGTCTCTGGAGTCCAGCTACCAACATTTAGGTTGAGTCAGCGTCGCCTCGAACGCCTGAATATTGCCGACAAAGGGCTTCTGCAAGTTTCGTTATTCCGCAAAGAAAAAAAAAAAAAAGAGAGCGGCCTGAGAAATAAACAAGTGCGCCGATACAAACGCAATAATCCCTCACCAGACAGATGGCGGAATACGACGCATCTTCACAGCGAATACAGTCGGCCTCCCACAAGAGCACCGGTGGCCCCCGTTTGGCTGAGCGCCTTCGAGGTTTAATTAAGGTTGCCAGAAAGAGCATCGGGAAGAAGTCTGCAGCGTTCGTCACGGTGCGAAAAAGCGTTTGGTTGCTTTGTTGGTTGGTTGGTTGGTTTATGCCCTTTTATATCCCTTATGTGAATGTCATCGAATGAAACACTCTCAAAACGTCGATCTTTTTTCACGAGCCAAGATCGTCGCATCGCCTCCAGCCGTCTGCATCGCTGTCGTGAGCCCGAGCACGTGAGCCACCCCGGCTGTTTCAATACTCGAGACACTAGGTATCACCTTGGCACCTCCTCGATGGGGCAGGTTCGACCACCACGGAAGGTGACAGTTTTATGGCCACCGACATTACGATCGTTATCTTTGTGACTTGCCTCATACCTCCCGTCCGTGTCCTTCCTTCTTTCTTCACACCCGCGACTTTCTAAACCTTGAAAAGATTTGTTCGACTCTTTTTTTTTTCGTATCCGAAACGTACTCAAGGAATCTCTTTATGAACGAACGACGGTGCGCGTGAGAAGTGTTCAATTTACCCACTACTGCTTAGTTAGCAGCGAGTTCGACTGCACTAATCTCAAGTCAGATCGACGTTTGGTCGGGCAAAGAAGACAGCAAGGCTAGAGTTACTCCTGGAAGTTGGAAACCCAGACGTGAGTTTATTTTTCGTTTCCTAATTGATTTTGGCGAAAGAATCGCGAAAGCGTACACATGTAGACCCTATCCGAAACACCAGCTGTCGGACTGGAACTGGCAAGATGAGAGAAACAAAAAGCGGGTGGACTATGTCGAGTAAGGTTCGTCATTCGGAGGGTCTCAACAGCGGGAAATATTTGAGCCTCATGCTTACCGCGATTCTCTGGATACTCAAAGACTTTCATTGAATGTTCATAAAGTTTTTACAGTTATCTTTGTTTTTCGTTGTTTTGTTTCGCTATTGTAATAATCTCCATAATAACTTGTGCGGCTGTGCATAATCCTAGCATTCGACATGCTACCGTCATTATGTAAAATAAAAGAAGACATGAGTATTTTTTTTTTTGCTGTAAGCTTATGGTTTTTTATTTTCAATTATAGACATGACAAATAAAATAAATTATTGTTACGCACAGCGTGTACCCCACGCCACGTAACCTGCGCCTCAAATAACACAGTGACGATATAGCGAGAAAAAAAACGAAACTGATAAAACTAAATCGGAGAGCAGCATACCGAGACAATTGGCAGGCCGGTATAAATAATTGCCCACGACTTGCTCCGCACGCCTTGCATTTCAACTGGTTTGTGAGAATTCAACGTCACCAATTAGGGTTGGCTGGCACAGATGATTGCAAATAACGCCAAAGAGCCTGGTCATACATTCATCAGTGCAAAAACCAGAGACCGCGATTTTGACAAATGTTTACTTCGGCCATTATTATACGGGCATTTTTTGCATAACATGTGAGGCACATCGGAGGAGGGTGGAGAATAAAAATCAAGATGATTTGAGTCATGATTACAATCAGACCAGTCTTACTGTGGTGATTTATACGTAACCTTTCCCGTAAAAATAACACCGAAAATAGTTTTCATTTCCCGTTCGTCTACCATTGAATGCTTTCTGTGTGCATTTGCATTGTATTCAAATCAAGGGGTCATATCAAGCAAGAAATATTTACATAGGGCTGAACACGAGCGAAAAGCTTTGCTCTTCTGAGCGAAACGGATCAATGAGCTTTCTTTTTATATTTCACTTCGTTTGTCAGTTGCATATCTCCTATTGCATGCAAATCCAAACGTTAAAAAAAAAATGAAAGCCGTTTACAACTCCCTGTAACGCCGAATTAGAGCGCAGCTCTTGAGGAGGAGGAGGGGAAGGTGCGGAGAGGGGGCTATGCCCGTCCTCCTGTCCTGCTCGCCTCCCATTTAGGGGAAAATTTTCCGCTAGATTTAGCGGAAAAAATTTCCCGCTAAATTTAGCGGGGAATTTTTTCCGCTAAAATTAGCGGAGAAATTTTTCCGCTAAATTTAGCTGGGAATTTTCCCGCTAAATCTAACGGGGAAAATTTTCCGCTAGATTTAGCGGGGAAATTTTTCCGGTAGATTTAGCGGGAAAAATTTTCCGCTAAATTTAGCGGGGAAATTTTTCGGCTAAATTTAGCGGGGAAAATGTTCCGCTAAATTTAGCGGGGAATTTTTTCCGCTAAATTTAGCAAGAAAATTTTCCGCTAAATTTAGCGGGAAAATTTACCCATCATGCACCGCGCGGTTACGCCGACGCCGGAAACCGGCGTCGGCGTAACCGCGCGGTTTCCGGAAACGGGCGCCTAAGAGCTGCGCTCTAAAAAGCGAAAAAGAAAACTATAGTCCCTTGCAACCTAAGAACGAAGGGCGAGGGTAAGACGGGCCGGGGAGGAGGAAGCAGACGGAACGCTGGAGAAGAGAGGGGGAAACCTCCTTCTCACTTTAGCGTTCCGTCTGCTTCCTCCTCCCCGGCCCGTCTTACCCTCGCCCTTCGTTCTTAGGTTGCAACGGACTATAGAAAGATATATTGCAAGCAAATCAGAACGTGCAAAAAAAAAAGGAAATGTTTTTTTAGCTAACTTGAAAATTCAAGCTATTCTTGTTTAGTATGGCTGGGGTCACATCAATAAAATGTTGATAATTAAGCAGTATTTTAAATTACAGTAATTCTTCGTGTTTGTCCTTCGTCGCCCTTGTACACCTTCTCCAGGGATTATTTACGTCATTCGTTTCCAGCACGCTTGCACTTTTCCATTTAATTGCTTTATAATGATAAATTAATCTGCCATGTTTAAAAAATACAAGTGGTAATTAAGACTCACTAATTTTTACCTGCAGTTATTTAAATAAAATTAATCTTATTTAAATCAAATAAATATGATTTAAATGAAATAATTCGGATTTAAATCAACTAAATATGATTTAAATCAAATAAATATTATTCGGTTAATTTTTTAATGAAAATTATAACCTTTCTCCCACCCTGCTTCTGAGAACCAGGCTGTACAACTATACTCGTTTTCACCCTTTGGCGTTCGAAACTTTACGACTTGATAAGATAGCAGTATATTAATCTAAAATGCGCCTGCATATATCTTAACTCTCAACGCAAAGAGGGGAAATCAGTAGAGGAGCCGGACGTTTCTTACTCCGGTTCTTGAGTTGACGACGAGTAGAGAACCCTCGATGGAAAGAACTCGGTAACAAAAGAAGGCGTCGTCCCCCTTTCATATGTCTAGGAATGATGATAAAGCTCGTACACACTGCACACGTTCGCGTATGTTCGAAAGTTTGCAATGTGTGACACGACTTTGACAGCTTACAGTTGACCGCTTTGTTAGCTCTGCGCGTTCGATTGCCAGAGTTGGAACCAGGCACGTACCCAGGAGGGGAAGGGGAGAAGGGTGGACCCCCGCCCGCCCCCTCCCCCCCTCTCCCCGAAATTTTTTATTTTGCTGGGACCTCCCCTCCCCCCCCCCCCCCCCTCATACAGCATTTTGTCATGGGCGGGCCCCCCCAGAATCAAAATCCTGCCTACGTGCCTGGTTGGAACCTTGACCTCTATCGCAACAGGGCTGCAAGTACATCCCTGCCTGCACTATGAATATTGTACACTGCTATCGACGACAGTCCTCGTTACCACGACCATAAAATGATAGAGTCGTCCCTGCTCGGTTTACGACGCCACAAATGAACGATCGAGTACAGGGTTCGGCCGGCTACGTCTACGGCTACGGGCCATCCTAGTACTATTTATGTTCATGGTTCATAGAACCATGGTAGTATATACGCAGCTAAACACGGGAAAGGACCATGAAATGACAGCGTTGGTATAAATTTACACGCACACACACACACACGCACACACACACATACGCACACTATCGTCTACATTATTTTGTGTAAATAGTTCAGGCAAGTTACGTTCGGCCACGTTAGGCGCGACCAATGTTACGACTTGTATACCTCCAGCGGTTATCAACATCCTATGTTTGTTATCAGTGCGTGCTAGATGTTTACGTTAAATTACATTAAAAAACTGTCATTTTGATTATTATTATACTTTTAGTGTTTAACCGAATATGTAAACAGTTTGTCAGTTTGTCTAAACGCACTTCCACGATTTGGAATCGGCATACTGACCCTGCAGACGGTAGGGACGAAAATGTCCAGGGATATAAAGGAGTGGAGAATAGTGTTAGCATATGTGCGTGTGTTTGTGTGAAAGCATATACGTGTGTGTGTGTGTGTGTTTTTCTCGTAACTTGTCTAGGCGTCACCCGGTTGATGCCAGGGGCACTTGTGTATGGGAGCAATGCCTTTCGCTGCTCACCTGCACGCCGAGGCGCTATAAACTAAGGGCAATAAATACTATCACTATCATTATCAGCTATCATCAGAAATAACTCCTCGTGATAAGAAAGAAAGGAAAAGAAGGTAGCATAAATTGATAACTGAAAAAATGAGCTTTGCTGAAATTTGGACACACTCTCTCTCTCCCGTCATGAGTTTTACGCCGCTGACGCCAGCTGAGTCTTCGGGCGGTGTTCGGAATACATTTGAGCGGCTCACAATACCAAATTCTTCACTCGTCTTTATGTGACCATCGAAGAATGAGTGAAGTTCAAAGGTGGGCCTAATATTCATGCGGAGGAAGACTTTTTGAACCAAGCCGGGCATGTCCGAATCTCGGCGCATATTGCTTGATCGGCATTCGGTTGTGCCACGGGACACAAGTAATTGGCTGAGAATGGAGCATATAATTCCGACAAAACGCAGTGTTGAACTATACGCTTACGTTCAGGGTCCGTTGACTTGCCAAGTGTCCGGACAGTTTAATTCTTGGGGCGCTAAATATAAAATAGATATTATTAGCAGTAATATTATTACCTAGTAACAATGTCAAGGCCGGATCATAAAAAGAAAATGCAATCTAACGGCGGTTTTGATTGTTTCTTTAATTGCTCACTAATACTGCAAACATTCAAAGCTGATCGAGCAAGTCAATGAACCAGCAGTTCAACGTTTTACATAGATTTCTTTTCTTTATAATTTCGGTGGAGCGAAACGGCACTTGCGGATCCCACGAGAGCTGTTGCACTGTCGGAAAATGGGTAAAAGGAAATGGTCGCATTCTTAGTCTCCCTGTGCGCGAAGAAGACTCGCGCGGGGATCCCACGAGAGCATAGATCCGTGGTGCGCCTAATGAACCTTATTCTTTGACCGGACTGAAAGAACAACTATATAATTAGAAATCAATGACCGATTCCGGCGGGTCCACTCGTAATTCCCCGCCAATTATTCGGGGAACAAGTATAGTTTCTGAGGCGGCGCAAAAACTCAACGGGTCAATAATGAAGCAAGCCGTCGTTCATAATATATACGCATTACTTGGTCGAGCCGTGCACATAATAGAATCATACACAAAGTGTGTGATGTCCCAGTAAAACATTTTTCAACGTAAGAATCGCCGGAAAGGCTACGTCCTTGGGTTCACAACGTAAAATGGCTTCACTTGAACGCACAATTCTTTTTCTCTTTCGTGTTTTCGTGTGTTATGTTTTTTTTTTTGTTTTTTGTTTTTTACGTCACGGAAATAGAAGTTCAGCCGCCCGTTCCTCTCTCAAGACTGGAGCCCGCAGAAACAAAACTCTGCCTCTTGCCCAAGGCGCCTGGGCGTAATGAGCACAGATCGCCAAAACGAATCGCACTATAAAGCGCTGGCCCGGATATGTAGTGGCGTGTTTGCACGTGGGACTTCAAGAAAGTGCGGTAACAACGTCAACGGCAAAAGAGAGCGAAGTATGACATTTTCGCGAACAGCGTAACGTGTAAGACACAACCACGATAAAAAGTATGTCATATAACTGCGCAGATAACTTTGCAACACGTTAATGCACATCCCCAGCAGTCGTCTTACCCAAAACCATCCCTACATCTCAATGCGCCTGTGTGAAACCACGGAATACACGAAGAGGGTCGTCACATGAACCTATGACCACAAACAAATTATCAATTAATATGTCTCTTCTCCTACGCGATATAAAAATGGGAAATAGATAATGAATATTTGGTACCGTAACGAACAGGAAGTTCATTTAAATGGGTGCAGCCGCGATTGATTAGTTTGAATATCGATAATGACATGATCAGGGCTAGCCTAACACACCCTACCTAAAGCAAGAATCGCTGACTCCTCCACACTCGAAACAAAAAGGCCAGTGCGCTTGCCCGCTGAAATGGTGCACTAATGAGGCGGAAAAACCGAGTCATCATAGGCATAGATACTCTCGCCCAATTAGCGCGTCGCGTTGTCAAGACGTCGGCAAGGAGCTCTGCCGTTTCCTTGGCCGCCAGGAGAAGTACACGGGCCCTTTGACTGCAGAAGTATTGGGGAATTTTAGCAAATCCTTACTGTGTTCCGCGTACCACACTACCGGAGCCCTTGAAGCAGCGTTGTAAGCGTTACCGAAGAAAGGTAACGGAATACGTTACTCGTTACTTGCAAAATAAATGAACAATTTACCGGCCTACGTCAGCTCAAAATAAAAGTAACGCGTCACCATTACCGTTACCGAGCAAACGTAAAGCACGTTACTTTGGCGCTACTTTTTATTTATATATTGACGGTAACAGCGTTGTTGTGTTGTTGTTGTTGTTTTTGGCGAAAGCGTTTTTCGACACGAAGACAAACGGCGCGGGCATTGGAGTTTTTCAAAAATGTTACTTTTTACGTGAAAAAAAGTCAGGCAAAATTTCGAAGGTACGTGACTGAGTAAGATAATTAATCACTGGGCTCCTATGCTTAGTTTCAGCTTAAACTCGCTCTGAGAGGTTTCTGAGATCGCCTAACTATGGCGATAACTCACTCTGCCGGCTCTAAGCATCCTAGAAATTCCAAAATCATGACGATACGCAGCCGAGTTTCCTATTAAAAAGCAATCAAAAATCGCAACACACCCAGGTCATCTCCGGCGATGGGAGATGGAAATCGGCCGCGCATCGTTTTGATTTACGAATTTCTAGGATGCTTAGAGCCCGCCGAGTGGATTATCGCAATTATTAGCCGATCTCAGAAGCCTCCTCAGGGCACCTTTAAGTCGAGACGCAGACGACGCTACGAGCTAATAAGGCCAATCAAGTAGCGCCAAAAGCGCAAGTCACTGGGCCTTTTTCGTTTATGATTGGTTCAGCGATGATAGAATACGTACACAAACACGAGGAACACCATGATGGTGCCCTTAAGACCCAATCTGATTCTTTCCATCAACTCGTAGCGTCGACTGCGTCTAGACTTAAGGTAAAACAAAGTATAGAAACACGAACAAAATTTAAGTGTACTTTTTTTCAGGTCTTGGGAAGAATATGTAATGAGTAATGTAACTATACGTCACCCGTTACTTGAAATAAGTAACGTAAGTACATTACACGTTACTTTTTTTAAAAGTAACGAGTACGTCACCATAACGCGTTACCGCCGACATTGCTTTGAAGCATGCTTTAAAGCGCGCTTTCCGCGGTCACTGTATCATCCGGGCGCGCGATTAAAAGCATGCTTCAAAGGCTCCGGCAGTGCTATACGCGGAACGTGGTAACCTAAAAAGTCCGTAGTGATCGCGTCAAAAGTGCTGCAGTCAAATGATGCTGTTGGTGGCACGTTAATTATACATTTCAAAAGAAAAAACAAAAAAGGATGGCCTGCGCAGGGATCGAACCTACGACCTTCGCGTTATTAGCACGACGCTCTAACCGACTGAGCTAGCAGGCCAGACGCGGACTCTACCGCGCGTGGCCTCGAGACAACAGCGAGGGCAGTCACTCTCCTTGTGCTGTCATTGTGCCAAGAGCGTCGGCGCTGATATGCAAGAAGGGCTGCCGGCCCCTTCCATATCAGCGCCGACGCCAAGAGCGATCCCACGGCGTCGTAAGCGATATCAAGCCACGAACCAGCAAAGCCAAGTATAAATTCAGAGCCCCCAAAAAGAGTTTGTGAGCATTACAGTGAAGTACCGAATGAGTTAAAAGCATCGTTGGCAGTTTGAAGGGACCGTATAAACTGGGTTCTCATCGTATCGCGCTAGGATTTATCACAGAGGAGCCTAAATAAAATATTTCGTGTAAAAAAAAGATGTATATGAGTAAAACATTAAAAATGAAAGACCTACTTTTTTTCTTAGATAGGTTTGTTGAGTGAAAGTTTGACAAAATACATTACCTTCAGGCACCCCTGTAGTAAATCCTAGCGCGATGCGTTAAGAAACCTATATTATGGTGTCCTTTCAAACAGTCAACGACCCCTTTTTCTCACGCGGTAGTTGCGAAATGTACTAGCGGTTTCCCAGAGGCCAGTGCCAAAATAAATGAACCATGAAGCGTTTTCTCCTATTTCACTAAATGGGGATGTTCATAAATGGGTATTCACGCAAGGGAGAAATCCCTCACTTTGCTCCCCGAGATGCGCATCACGTAGTAACAACCTCAAGCCTTTGCACGGAACCGCGCTGACGCAGACATCCCATGGGGAAATCGGTGAGCTTTTGCTCGGGCTCCACAAACAGTCCCCACCTTGGCGTGGATCTCTTCGCAATTGGCGGTATCTTGTCCTCGTGTCTGGCAACTTTACAAATTTTGCTCAGTGGGATACCAGCAGTGGCATCGGAATCGCGATAATTTGTTGTGACTTTCGCCGTTGCGCATGTCGTCCGAGGAAGCCGAAGGAGTCTTCGATATTCATTAATGCCGTCCTCAGGCCGCTTCAATACGTATGGTTTTGGATTTCACGTTCTTCGTGTTCCACCACCAACACAAGTTTTTTTTTTTTTTAGGGAGTTTTTTTTTTGTTTTTTTGTTTTTTTGCATCTAACAGCGCTGCTGCCATAATCGTGCATCAGCGTTTCACGCCTCTACTCCTCTACTCTCCTCAGCGCGCACCTGGTTCGGTTGTCGAGAATGCGACCGCTAAATGCGTCTGTTAACACCGGCATTCCTTTCGGCTCGGCGGTAGAGGTGACGAAGAGGCGGCTGAAAGTCTGGTGGAGAGAGACCCATCGGCGGAGGGAGTGCAGCCGACTAACGAAACACCAAGCGGAAGCGGAAGTCTCGAGAGGTGCGACTGACTAGGCTAGATCCAGTATCCATTACTGTTGATCACCCGATACAAAGGCGAAAGCCGCAGACTCCAATCTAATCCAATCCCCGCCGTTCTTGTGAATGCTGGAGTCGAGGAGGGAGTCCCACTGGTTCCGCCGACTACTGACGTCGCTCACATCCCTCCCCGAAGAGCATCCCCCGTATGAATTCCCCTCTATTCATGTAATGGAAAATATGGAAATGAATGAATTCTACTTGATCGAAGGAATCAAAGTCATCTACAAAGCCTCCGAAGGACAAAATCTTTGGCGGAGCCGGGATTTGAACTCCGGGACTCCCAATATACCTGTATTGAAAGATGCGGAGTTTTTAGGTCCCGGCTCCGCCAAAGATCGTCGTGCGGCGGTTTCGTAGACTTTAATTCATTCGATCAAGTACGGTTCATTCATGTGTATAATTTCGATTATTTTCTCTTTGGAGACCACGTATGATGATGAAAGTGCCCTTGTATTGACGCATGTATTTATAAAGCACGCGTCCATGTTTTACGCCTCCACGCTGTAACCGTCACAAAAATCACCGAAAGGAAAAAGAAGAGCAGCGTTAGCTTATCTCCTGGGAAGATAAGGCTGCTTCCTTATTCCCATTTATCATAACCTATTTCTGGCTCCACCGCATCCCCCTTGAAACGTAAGACGATTCTTACGAAACGTGTGACGCCCTATATTCCATTGTCTCGTAACACGGGACGCAAGTGCCAATCAAAACGTCAAAGCGAGACAGAGAGAGAGAAAAGTATATGTTTATATACTCCTTTTCACTCTAAGTGCGACATTAGTCGACGCTATGTGGATTTCGCCGTCTGCTGCTTTCACAGGGGTTGCGGTGACGTCAGAACGACGCCAAGCTTTGATTGGCTCTGATTGAAAGGATAGTGGGTAGACCTCAATGCTAGATACCTTACGGTCTACCCACTATTTTTTTTTTTAATCAGCCAATAAGAGCTCGGCGTTCTGACATCATCGGAACGCTTGTGCTAGAGGCAGACTAACTGGCGCTTCGCACACGATCGGTTGCAGCCAATCAAGAAGGGCCAAAAGTGCATCGTCACGGCACTCGTTGTATTTTTGGGTTTGCTATCGCCAGCTCAACTAATTTCGCACCAAAAAAAGCGCACAATCGCGGCGCAGATTTATCCGCGTGATTGGTTTCGTCGATGATTGCCAACGTACAAGGGCTGTTAGCGTTGTGATTATGCACTTTTTGGCGCCGCTTGATTAACTGCAGCGGATCGTAGCGTTTGCTTGCGAGTGAGCTCGTCACTGCGGGTGCTAAGGGACCCAAGAAGTCTGCAGAGCGTTTCGCCGTAGAGAGTCTAAGTCATCCAACTGCGCACAGCGCGCCGCCGCGCCGTTGGGAAAACTGGCAGACGGGTCTGCAATAACATAACCCACGCTTATGTAAACATACAAGCGTGTCGGTCTTGCTGAACGAGTTGTTTCGACGGTCCCCGATTAAATTGAATTCATCCACGAATCTGTACCGCAAGGTTTACGAAAAGAGATCGGTGTATCTAGACCGCAATATCCTGAACGAATGCCCGCCCCGTAAAATAGATCACGTCCAATCTTTTTTTATCGCTTTAACGTGGGTGGGCGTTCATTCGGTACGTAACAATAGTTGCAGGTAATGGCCTCTAGGGACGGAGTCATCTCTAAGGTTTTATTTAACGCACACACCAAGACGCCTACGGACGCTCAACGAGGCGGCGTAGACGTATTGCAAGACCACCGCATCATCGTCTCTTCCTGTCTATCAAGTCAGCCTGCCTATTCGTCCACTGCTGTTTCTTCTTTGTCTTGGTTCCGGTGGCACTGCACTTGGCCAACTCCTCTGCCAAGACGTGCACTACCGCAGTCGTGTGTGCACAGAAGACACACGAACCGGAGCTCGACCGAGCCGGAGCTCTTATCAGGTTTGCCTCTCCGGCCTCGGGTGGCACGCGGACCCACGAGGCAAACTCGCTAACAATGTCTAGGCGACCGGGCATCTCGCACACGCGTCGCCGCCGTTGCCTCGCCAGGGCCACAGGAGAACGAGAGAGGAAACTGCAAACACCGTTTCGATGGACCGAAGCGGACGCTGTGCGTGCTACAGCCCATCGTATAAGAAGCTGCCACGGAGTCTACTCCGTTTTACCTTAGGATTAACCGCTGCGAAGGCCACGAGCCGTGGCCACCAATCCAATACCGTGTGAGCGTCACGTGACCTTAGGGAAGGGCGCAGTGACTCCAGGTTAGCGTAGTCGCGTGCCGCATTTACAGCGCTGGACTGGCTGGGATAGCTCGTGTAGCCTCCCCTGCAGTCCATCGCACATGACACGGAGTGTAGAAGAAGGACGAATTTGGCGAGTCGACGACGGAGAGACAGAAGCGAACGCGGAAGCGCCGGCCCGGAATTTATGCGGTCAGTTTATGGTCTCCCCCATTGTGGCCCTTTCTATAACCTGCTCGATCTACAAAGGCACGACGGGCGCATAAAGGCATATATATATATATATATATATATATATATATATATATATATATATGTGTGTGTGTGTGTGTGTGTGTGTGTCTGTGTGTGTGTGTGTGTGTGACGTATATGAGCGTGAAGAGGAGTAAAGAGGCGTGCAGGGCGGTTATGACTGCATTTCCGAAAGTGTCTCTAGACTGAGGAATTAGTGGCGTCCGGGACTTCTAGACGTATATTGGGGAGTGAGGGGGTATAGTTGGTCACGCTATAAAACTGTGTCAGCCTTGGGGATTTCTGCTTCTACTTTTTTATGAAGAGCGAAAATCGGAAAAAAATGCATTTTCTGACACGTTAGTCTTCCATACTTCTTCGCACTTAGGAATAAACTTTAACCATTCCCCCCGGAACACTACAGAAAAAAGGCGTTTCTTTCCCTTGCGCTAAGTAAAATTCTAATGCAATACAGCGCTCTTACTTGGTATATTATGCCTAGAGGTGTTTAGAAAAAGTGTCTATGATCATAAACTCTGGGCCATTATTGGATGTGAAGAAACTAGATCGTGTATGTACCAACCACACTATAATTTCACTCAGCGGCCGCATACAGGAGCTTCACAATTAACAAAGCTTGTCAATTGATTGTTCCTTATGTTTGTTTAAGGTTTAAACGTGCGGTAGTGTTATGAAACTGGGTGACGAGGGGGGGGATGTTTTTAGCGAAGAAATTAGGAATAATGGGGTTCGTTCTTTACCTAGTAAGGTAGCAGCGATGGGTTCTTTCTTTCTGTAGTCACAATCTGGGCGAAAGCGTATGGCCCTGGTTGTATCTTCAATACTGAACGCTGATTACCAGATCAACTATAGTCGCTAATAGGAGCAGAACGGAAAAGGGGGGGGGGGGGGGAGGGGAGGGGTATTCAGTTTTCCCTACATTAGCGCGAGCTTCCTGCCTAGAACTTTGGTGTCTCCTGAAGGCAATAAACAGGTTTTGGTGGCTAGGTGTTCGAAAGAGACGCCCTGCACTTCTTGTGCCATCAGTGAATAGCTATACGACTGCGAAGCCCGCTCTGGTGATAAGACAATCGAAATAAACTCCCGCTCCTTCCTTCCCCGTTACTCTTAGTAACCGTGGAGGTCACCACGAACGCGATCACTTCCGAGCATGGCGCTCTTACCGAAGCTCTAACACAATACTGATTGTTCTGATCGCAATTATCCTACTATATTAAGTTGCACTTCGCTGCCGCTCATAACGTCACTACCTAACGCGAGATAAGAGCTGGGCGAAAGAACGGAGCGCCAGAGTCAAGGTGGCGACAGCAGTACATCGAATCAGACTTGTACGTAATCTGTTACAAGTAACGAAATTACTTGTAATCCCTTACATTTATCGGTAATTTAGTAACGGAATAAGTACATATTTTCTAGAGTAATTTTAAAGTAATTCCCTTACATTTTTTACGTAACGGATTCGTTGTAATCCGTTACATTTTTTTTTTCAGGACCAGCCCCCCTCCCCCCCTCCTCCCCGCTTCTAAAGAAAAGGTCGTTTTTATTTTGGTAAAGTTGAGCGCAGTGACACTGTCACGCGAATTGACCAGCGCAAAGGGAGGTTTGGCACTCTTCAGTTCCGCAATGCCTTTTTTTGCAACATCAAGCGCCTGAATCTAGTTTTTTTTACACCCTAACAACGTTGTCAAAGAAACCAAATAAGTAAACATTTATACAAAAAAAAGGGGGGGGGGGGCAAGTTATATCCGCTTTTCTTAGTGCCTTTGTTTTTGTTTTTCTTTGCGATCAAAGGCAGGGAGAGGAGGACACCAAGTGATTGTAAGCCCCCTTGAGAAGCTCGAGGCGGTAAGTGCACAGACAAGAATTAACATTATCCTCCTCACCTCGGTTACAGTGACAACGACCATTTCTATAATGTCACAACACTCCGTCTACTCTAAAATCCACCAAAAACGATGTGATAATGTGTGAAGGTGTTATTGCCTCAAGCATCCTCGTTCCTTGCTGCACACTTATCATCATCTCTTACAAAACAGGATGTATTTTTTTCTGCTTATTTCACCTCATTTGACCGTGTTTTAGAAGCTACTTACTTTTTTGTAGTCCAACTTCTAGGGTTGGCCCACTTTATTTGTGAATTCCAGCCAGGTTATCTGCATCTCAGTCACCCTTTTTGTGAGTCAGCTTTTTTCCAGCACTTCGAAAGTGGTAATAGTTAGGGTGCCTCCATGTGTGCACATGAAGGCTCCCTGTAATAGTCTTCCTTTTTTTTTTCTTCCTGTTTTTACCCCAGCAGGATGCATCTTATCTCAAGAAGATATTTTTACAAATAAAACATAATGGTGGCTGACGTAGACTTGATATTCTGGGCTTGAGGAGAGAGTGAAACTCGTGAGTGGGGCTTACTTAGTGTGGCTTACTTAGTACTCTACCCTTCGCTGCCCGTGGCATCAGCGGTCGTCTATCTGGAGAACACTGGAGTAAGCTACAGTCGGTCCGTGCTCCGTGCGTTTTTGAACGGCACCAAGAAAGGTACACACAGCAAGCGTGCGTTTACATTTCCTTGTTTTAACCAACGTTCTAATTAATTGTTGTTATAAGTGTCCTGGTGTTTTTTTTTTCTCTCGATTACTTATATTTATATATCGGAAACTCTTATTCACCAACATCTCAACCGAGGCTCGACCTGTTCAGAACCGAAGAAAGAAGAATATCAAGCCAAACCTTATTTATTATTTAATTATCACCTTACTATTACCAACTCTACTACCTCGTATGGTAATCTTATATCTGGGCCATATCTGGCCATATCAAACATTTTATGATTATATACGGCGTATATACAGCCTTATCTGGCGTATATACAGACTTATCTCGAGTATATACAGCCCGATATGGCGTATATACAGACTTATCTGGCGTATATACAGACTTATCTGGCGTATATACAGCCTGATATGGCGTGTATACAGACTTATTTGGCATATATACAGCCTTATCTGGTGAATATGAAGCCTTATCTGGAATGTATACAGCCTTATTTTGGGTATATATACTTCGTTATCTGTCGTATACAGCTTTATCTAGCGGCCGGTTTTCAATTAATTATGTATAAATAAGTTAAATAAATGAAAGATGTTTGCAACTCTGTAATGCCGAATTAGAGCGTAGCTCTTGAGGAGGAGGAGGGGGGGGGTACGGAGGGGACGGCATGCAGAGCCTCAATAAACGGCTCTGACGGCATGCACCTCTCCTCCTCCCTCCTCATCTACTCCTCGCCTCCTCCCCCTCTTCAACCTGGATGAGCTGCTGACATATCTCTTACATTATTGTCATTCTCGTACAGCTTCAAAGACGCTGATATTAAGTTAGAAACGCTAAAAATGATATAAACAGCTCCGCTGAATCCGAGCTAAATCCCAGTTTTGGTTGTTGTGATTTCTCGGCTTTTAATTAATTCCTGCTAAAACAAGAATCACGAAAATGATAATATTGTAAGAGATTTCGGCGGCTCAGCCTGCTTGAAGGTTGGACAGAATGCAAAGTATCATAAACGCTGCCATTGACGAGAAATTTTAAAAGGGATATGACACGTCCTTGAGCCCTATGTGTCGCTTGTTCAGGGTGACTACGAATTACGCTCGCAACTGTGTAACCATGGAATTGGTCAAAACTAGCGATCACTAGGAGCTGAAGGATCACCGTTCCCATAATTCCTCGAGTGCGGGCCGGGCACTTGGGAGAATTGTAGACAATAAAAATATATAAAGTGCTGAGTTCAGGCTTGTGTCCTTTTGATATGCCTGGCCAGATCTGGAATTTCCTTACTTAGCCAGATCTAGAATTTTCATTCCTGACCAGAGATATCAGGCTATATCTGGCATTATGAGGCTATATCTGGCAGATATACCATATCAGGTTATATGTGGCCAATTTTTGATATGGCCATATCTGAAATCTTCATATCTGACCAGATATAAATTTTTTGTAACTCTCGAATATCGGGCAACGCAACGATGAAGCTCTGCTCTATCATCGAGCTAAAAAGTACTTCCATTGCTTCGCTGAGAAAGCTCAATGCAGAGTATTAAATATTCGTGAGTAACAATAAGGCACTCCCATCCAGTGCCTCAGTTCAAAGGGTGTTCAGCGTAGCAGTCGACATCTTCAGTAAGAAATGACGGAAAATGTGTGACGAGACTTTCGAGAGCCAGCTGTAGCTCAAAATACTCAAGGTCAATAAATGGAACAGGTGGCAGCAATAAGAACTTGAATAACCTTCTTCCTTTGTTTCTTAGTTGAGGAAAATATTGTTTAAAGTAACGCCACGAAAGTAACGGATTACTTTCGGGGGTAACGGTCACTTACTTTTATGAGCGGGTAATTGTAATTGTAAAAAATTACAATTTAGCCTTGAGTAATTGTAAATGTAATTCCTTACTATTTTTCAGTAACGTGTACAAGTCTGCATCGAATCACCCAAGGCTACCTCACTCTGCTGCATTCGCGTTCGTAAGGATCGCGATGTTAGGGATATCTCCGAGTGCGCGTATGCTACAGCTCCCGTGTAAGTCCTCTGGGAACCGCAGCATCTTTCAAAGTATTTATCCGCGCTGGCGGTGCGTGCGCGTGCATAACGCACAAACATTTTCGTGCTCTTGGCGACACACACTGCCCTCCCAAAAATCTACCCTTCGAACGTCCCGTATGCGGAATGCGTTGGCGACATGTACGCCAGATCTGGACAGCGTGACGTCACAAGTCGTAACGCCGTCACTCGAGGTGCCGCTGTCAAGTCGTGGTGTCACCTGAAGCCGTGAAGTCACGGGACCCAACGTTACGGGGACGCGGTCACTTGTCGTGACTTGAGCTTCCACCACGACTTGACACCCAACATCACTTGAAATGACTTTTGCACACATCAGGTGACCACGTGACTCATAGTGGCGTCCAGCTAAATATAGCGGTGCATTATAGTCCGCTAAATTTAGCTGATGACGTCACGCGGTACGGCTATGGGGATGCGTGACAGCGACGGTTAAGCGACGGCCACACGAATCCCACCTTCCCTTCCGCTATAGAGTGCATTTTGCATAATAAGGAAATGTTGGGCTAGAAGTCGAAGAAGTTTTATTACTTGCGACAGATTTAATGTCACGACTGCACGCGATCACTCGAGAATATCACTTCATCTTGAGCTAAAGAAATCAAACGCGGTTTCAATGGAAACGGCCAGAGGCTATAGGTTGCCTTGTAACTTTATAGCCTTCCGATTCCTCCGATTCGAAAAGCGATCACGCCTCGTCCCACAGATATCGCATCGGTCTGTTGCGTGCGCAGTAGCAGTCTGACACCAGAAGAAGTGTACAAGCACGGCACTCATTCAAGACGCCCGCGAGAACGGCCGTCGTCTTCATAACTTCTCACAATTCTTTAGCATGAGGCGTTGGGAAGTTCTTTGTTTCCGAAGGCGGCATGATATAAAGCCAAATCATTTAACGGCTTTCCGTGCGCGTTAAGCCTCTGGCGCGCTTCTGATCTTCTGAGTGATTAAGCTCATTCAACTTGTTTCAGAGGCAACCACGCCACCTCATACAAAAGACACGCTTGTTGCTCCCTAGCATTCCGCTAGGGTGTTTTCTATAGCCATTCACACATTGCCAGATTAAGGAGTCGCTAAAGGCGCTTTTGTCTATGGTCCCGAAAATGCCCGTCACGTAGCTAACGCCGAACCGAACCCAAATGACTCACTTCAAATCTTTCACGAAGAAAGCAAGTGGTTGAATAGGCGCCCCCCGTCTTTAATATAAATTATGGAAAGCTCCGAAATGTCGCAGCACTGAGTTCTTAATAAGGAATAAGAAGAAGTCCTTAGCCATTCTAGGCGAGCGTAAGTTTTCTTCGATTTCTTATACTTATATACCGTGGCGTGAAAGGTATAGAGAAAACGAAAAGGATCAGTGTTGCTTAGGATATTAAATATTAGTTCAATATTTGACTTACGAAATAATTCGGACGTCGGAGTAGACTTAAGATTCGTTACGATCGATTCAAAAGCCGATGCGAGAAGTTTTTACGGGGGAAGAACGAAGGGAGAAGTGCGGCTTCAACTCCCAGCATTCACACGGCTGCATGCGTGGATATTTCGTCGAAGCTGCCTCCGCTCTGTGCTATGCTCCGTAAGCGCTTTGCATCACCACTTTTAATATAACCCCTCGCAGTCGGTATATGGTTGAATGAACTAAAGCTGCAATATTGGGATCCGAAAACTTATGAGGTTCCCTGCTACTAAAGTTGCACAATTGAAGGCATCCGCAACTCCCTAAATTTATTTTCGTCTCAATCATCAGACGCTTTAGGATTGTCGTAGCTTTTTTTAAGGCGCCAACCTAACCTCTGTTAATTTTACATACGTCTAAGAAATACTCTAAATTCCCGTGGTGATTTAGAAAGCAGACAGCAGCCTAAACCCGCTTATTGCAAGACTATTTTAAAGTTGTTTCTTTTTAATAGAATTTAGGTTGCAAGAAGCATAATCATTAAATATGTCATAGGTAGTTGAAACGTATTAATTTATTGCTAACTCTAAAATGAGTTATGCTTAACTTAGCTCGCTTACACAGATGTATAAACAAAATAAAGAGAAAACATTACGAACATCAAACGGTCTACGGGTTGGCACACAAATGTCACGTACGGTCTCCGTTATGAAAACTTAGTGGCTAACTACTGAGAGAGGTTCTTAGCTGAAGTGGACATAAACCTCCTGGTCCTGTCTGAATAGAAAGTCCAAGAGGCACGCTCGTGCCTATTTGTCCATATAGCGAAGATACTCAAAGCTGGCGGGAGAGACTTCAAAATAGATATAGTATACCCGTTTTCTATACCAAGAACCGCAGAAAAATGTCTGGCTCAAGGTGGCCTATTACTAATTTCACCCTTCATGTAGATAATTAAGGTGCATTTTAGATTAGACATATGCTATTTTATCGAGACGTACACTCTTTAAACGCTAAAATCATGGCTACTTACTCCTACAACCAAATCTCAACTACCTCGCACGGCGTATAAACAATGCGCTAAAGTTTCTTTTTCTATTTTCAGGTCAAAACGACTATAGAACCCTGAGAGTACCAGCCGACGCGTTCTTTAGGCATTAGTTCCCGCTGGGGCCAGAAGAGGCTAAGCCCTTTCAAATTGATATATACGCAACTCCAACGCCGTATATATTCAATCCCTTATCCTCTGTTTTACATTTAGGCCGCTAGGCCGCGTCAGTCTTTGCTGCGCACTTGGATAGGTGGTACCTCCCCGCTTCTCTCCTTCGCGTCTTTTCCGCTGGGTGGCGTCTTTTCCTCTGGACTGGTTATTGGACAGGAGATTGAACTATAGGGGGCGCTTTATCGAGCTCGTGGCCCGGTGGTTACTATAGTCGGTTACAAGTTAAGAAGGTAGGAGAAGCTCCTCCCACAAGCGTGGTGCGCCGGTTTCAAATCCCTCCGCAATCGAAAGAAGAGTTCACTGGAAACGCTCCTTGTTTCGCTTCAATGGATAGATAATGGCCACAGAGTGGTGCCAACTTGTCTCCGACCCCACTTTTTAAGAAAGCGACCTTTGTATTCATCGGAGAAGGAACCGAGCCCCTGAAAGCAGCCTTTGTATCAATCGGAGGGGGAAGCTAATCCCGGAAAGTCGTCTTTGTTTCCATCGGAAGGGGGAAGACTTAATCTCCCTCTCCTGGCTTCCACAATGCTAAGTCAAAGTCGAGAGATAAAGCAAATATGTACAGAAAGGCACGACCCTCCTCGCGCGTTGGCCGCAACGTCACGGAAACGATGAGACGCTATTGGATGCGGAGGTGGCGGAGGGATATATGATTCCCTTTGAGGGGCATTTGCCGCTACCTTCTTGACTTGTAACCTACTATAGCACTGCATAACAATCAAATTGAACCTCGCCTTGCAAGGTCCGGGCACGAGCGCTTCGCTTTGACCAGCGCTTTGGTCGCTCGTGGAACTGCCTTCGAAACGTCATCTTGGATTTCTCTAATCAAAAACAAACAATGAAATTCTGTTTGTTGTCCCCACAGCTGAAGCGTACCGCTAAAGGCTTGACTGTTCAATCTCCTCCCCAATAATAGAAAGAGGCGAGTTTAAATATATATGCACACATTTTACTATAAAATTGGCGGGCTATTTCGTTTTCGTTGATATTAATTGTTGATCTTTCGAAGCGATGGCGGCAGTTGGCTATAGACACCACGAGGCTGAATCTCTATACAAGCTATGTTTTCATCCGTGCAACTGGGCGGCTTCTTTGCCTGTCAACCGCCCTCCATCGGAGTACAGTGCACACATAAGTCCTGACGCAGCCGACTCAACGAGCTGAACGGACCAATCAGACAGCATCAACCAATCACAAACAAAAACAACGATTGGCATCGTTGAACCAATCATAAACAAAAAAGGCCCAGAAACTGCTTGATTGGGGCGACTACCTCGTAGCGTAGGCTGAGTCTGGACTTGGGCTCAAACAAAATATAGAAAGAATTTTAAGGCCACGCTTGCTTATCTTCGGTGGTGTTCCTTATACCAAATGATAAACCTCAATCGGTGCTTCGTCCGTAACACAAAACAGCTGAAGCTTCGATCTTTACAAAAAATCTGGGCCAACGACGATAAAAAGTCTTGACACAATCAGAGATGCAAAAACAAATGAAAGTAACCTTGGGTAGCTTTCACGAATAAAACAAAACAAAAAAGGCGAGAACAATTTTGTGTAAAATTTATTGCTGCACCATAAAGGACGCGGAAGAATTCCTCGCTTTTTGACTCGAGTAAATTCGTTGGGGCCGCAGTTCGGAGCACGGTTTGCCTGAAGATTTTTCTTTCCGATTTTTGTTTTATGGGTTTGAAAATATATTCGAAAGAGTGACAGTTCAAAGGCGCGGTCACTGGTTCAGCGGTCATGGATTGAATCTCTGTAGCGTTTCTTCGTCGGTCGATTCGCTTTGTTGGACGTGTCGGCTTCTCAGAGATGTGCGTTCTTCGCCTTTTGACTTATTTGTAGGCGTCTAACATGCTGAGTACGAGAAGGTCCGGTGATTTTAACATAAAATAAACCCATCGGACGCGAAAAAAAAAAACTGAATAGACAGACACCATGAATCTCAACCCGAGATTTTGTTTTTCGGTTGCAAAGTATGTCAAATGAGAAATATCTCTTTTGTGAGCGTCTGAAAGGCTCTTCGTCCATCCGCCAGAAACGTGTCTTTGTGTGCTGATTTCTTGGCGTTAGTTTTAACTTGACGCTAACATCAGTTATGTAGAGTTTGTAAGAAAATACACGCATTTGCATTTTTTGTTTTGTTTTGTATCGTGTTTCTCTGTTGTTGTTGTTGTTGTTGTTGTTTTATATTTTTGCTCTATTGTTACAATATGCTAGGCTAGCAATGCTCGTCGTTAAATTGTGTATGCCAGGAAGAAGCTTTACGTATCTCTTGGCGCGTTTGTAAAACCTCGACGGCTGTCACCGATGCCAAGAAAGAAACAGAGTGAATTTATAATTGAATTGAATTGAAGTCTTTATTTCGTTCGGATCAACCGAAAGGGGAACAGAGACTAAAGGCAGAAAATGCCTGACGAAGGTCTCTGTCCCATTTGCAGTTCGTACATACGGTACACAGTATACTATACACTCGTGCAACTGTAAACATTGGCGATACAAATAAAGTCATGGCTTTATAACACATCATCAAGAGAGGATCGCAACTAGTGATATAGATTATGAAAAAAACTTTTTCACAAGTTCAGAGACAAAAACCATCAATTTGTACATGTATAAAAATGGCTATAAAACTGTGTCACTGCCCACCAAAAGTGTCCTCAGCTCTTTATTAAATTTAGAAAAGGAGTTATTAAAATCCACGAAATTCCCAATTGAATTTAATAATTTGGTCACCTGATAATCTTTAGTTTGCTTTCCGTAATTTGTTCGAATCTGTGGAGGTCATCTTAAAGAGTGCCGAAAGGTGTATCTAAGCACTACATCACTTGTAGTTTCATAAAGTTTCTCAGTTTTGATTAGTTGCATTAACTTAAAATCATACATTTGGTTAGCCTTGAGCATACCGTGTTTTCTAAAAAGTGGCTCAGTTGAAAGGTCTTGCATATTTCCCGTGTAGCTTTCAAATAACCGCAAAATTTTCTTCTGTAATTTAAGAATCTTATTGTAGTTTGTGAGCGTTGTTGTACCCCATACTAAAATACAGTAGCATAACTTTGAGTAAAAAAGAGAGTAATATATTTGTTTTTTTAACCATGTAGGGATCAGGTTTTTTATTTTATACAAACATCCAACTGCCCTGAGAAAGCTCGGCAGTCAACTTATTTACATGTGCATTCCAGCTAAGCTCCTGGTTAAACCGAACGCCTAAAAGTTATTGTTCGGGGACTTGCTCTATAATTGTGTTTTCGAAATATAGAGTTATTGGAGTATTATCATGTTTGTTTATTGGAGCAAAAATTATATACTTGGTTTTCTTAGAATTTAGTTGCAGTTTATTTTTATGGAGTCACACTGCTAGTTCAGCGAGATAGCTATTTGCCATTGATTCTAGGGATGCTTTGGAGGAAGAGGCGAAAAATGCGTTGGTATCATCTGCGTATATAATCAGTTCGGGAGATCTAGGAATAGCAGTAATGTCATTTATATAAAGGAGGAACAATAAGGGGCCTAGGATAGAACCTTGGGGAACACCATATTTTACTTCGAACGTGGTTGAGACAGAGTTGTTAACTTTTACGAATTGAAGGCGATTTGTTAGATAATGTTTTACTAAGGCCAAAGCTACTCCTCATATTCCGTACAGTTGAAGTTTATTGAGCAAAATTTGGTGTTGAATCGTGTCGAAAGCTTTTTTAAAGTCTAAAAAAACTCCCAGTGTGTATAATTTATTTTCCATGTTGTATATTATTTTATCTTTTGTCTCAACAAGTGCCTGCTCTGATGATTTGCCCTTTTGGAAGCCATACTGAGATTTGTTTATGACACCATGCTTTATAAAAAACTGATATAATCGGCTTTGTATAACTCCCTCAAATATTTTCGAAAATATTGGCAAGACTGATATAGGTCTATAATTTTGTAGATATGGTTTCCCTCCTTTAGTTTAAAGACAGGGGTAACTTTAGCAATTTTTAGGGGGATCTGGGAATATACCCGATTCCAGGGTACAATTTATGATATGGGATAAGATGTTACTTATAATTTGAGAAACATATTTAATGGCAGCGGGTTTTATTCCATCTACGCCAGGGGATACATTATTTTTTATCTTATTTATAAGACCTACTTCTTGTGGGGTGGTTGGCGATAACATTATCGAATTGACTATAGAATGCGTGGTCATCATGCCGCCGTGTAAGGGCTCATTGTCGGATTCTAAAGGTGCACCAACATTTAAGAAATACTCGTTCATTGAATTACATAGTTCTATACCGGCTCACATGATTCCCATCAATAATCACGTGATTTATATCCCGGGAATGACTATGCTTATTTGTTAAGGTGTAAAAGGTGTGTGTTAAGGTGTAAGGTTTACACCTTATTTGTTAGGGTGTAAAAAGAGTAAAAACAAATATTTTGTTATATAATCACGCTTATGAATTATCAGTATAACAGGTTTTTCAAAACCTGGTGGCAGATTTTACAACCAATCTTTCAGGTTTAATAATTCGGTTATAAATCAAGATGTTTATTTTTAAACCTTCCTTAGATTCAATACATATGTTTCATGACGTGGTGAAGGCTGATAGATTACTCTTAGATAAAAGTCGGGACTTCTAGGGGTAATAATACCTCGAAATATGTTTTTGGTAGCACGTCTTGGTTTTTGCACGTTTGTTTCCCCGGGAAATACGCCAAACACATAGTAACTCTTCATTTAAACCAACCATGAAGTACACTTCAATCATATGTAGGGTATATCAAAGTACACTTTTAATATACGAATTATATTTTGATTAAATTTAACGGTGCCGTTCTGTTCAAGGGGTGCGTTCCACACCCTGCTATCACCGCTAACTTAGCACTGAAGCATTCACACACCCAAAGAACACAACTCTCACACAGTGTGTTGTTTGGGTGTGTGAATGCTTGAGTGACAGTTTTTCGAGTGCGCTACGTCGACAAACATGAGTAACCAACTCGCCCAATCTCAAGTTCTTAGCACTGAAGCTAAGGTGTACACAGTTGAAGTATACTTTTAATATACAACTATCAATCTGAAACTACACTTGAAGTACACTTCGGAAGCGCTATTTTTTGGTCAATGTAAATGCACTTATAGTGTACTGTTCTTTGACAAGAGCGTACGTCTATTGTGAACCTAAAGACTCCACCGCGCCCACTATAGGCTTAGTTTTTAATTAATTGAGTCCCGCAAACATCTTTCTTAATAATGCCTTCATTAAAAACCTATTCTAGTAAAAAATACAATATCCGAAAATCACGCAGGTTTACACAAAAGCGTAGCTTACTCCCTTGTCGTCGTTGTTGCATGTCTTTTAGTTATTTTACTTCAATCGATTAAAGCTTTTCTGGGTAGAGGTTATGAATAAACCAATTGCTCAACCAATTAACGAGCTAGCTTCTGTCTACTGTAAGCAAGCCGGTCGATCATTAGGCACATAGGAACAACTTCTCAAGCTAAAGTTAAGGCTAGTGTACTCGTTTACGTAGTTAAACTAAAACACCAGAGTCCTTCCACGACGCACTGTCAACTACGTGTTCATGCGCTGACGTGCATATACAACTGTGAAATGTGGTACATGATGGTTGAATAACGGCAATATTAAAAAACAAAAGTGATTTCGGACTTTAGTGTGTTTGGTTATCCTTAAATATTTATATATATATATGTATAAGAAATAAGGACTGAATGAGGTTGCGAAATTAGGGGAAGACCTCCTAGCGACCAAGAAAGGCATGATCATGAGCCATGTTTGTGTGCGCGGTTCTTCAAATTGTTACGTGGCCTGCCATTACAACTTTGTTTTAGAAGTAGGCATAGCCATCCCCTTTTTGTCGCAATCGTTTGTAGTTTCAATTTAAAAAAAAAATCTACTAGTTTTTCTGCCGCGAAGGAGTGGCGCCACACAACGCGTTTGTTTTCTCTCTTTTGTAATTTTAAAGAGGTACAGAAACGAAATGACGTGAGCGCGAGCTCTCTACCCCTCGCTTCAAAGGCGGCCAGCGAGAAGCGCATTGCGTATCGCGCTCGTGACGTCAATAGTTCATGCACGGTCTACTGTAGCTTCGAGCCTTGCCTCTTGGTGGTATCAACGCGTGACAATCTCGCCTAGTAAAATATCCGAGGACTATGTATTTATAGCCCTTAGCTTGCCCATAACATCATTTCCGGACATGCCGGTATTTTATTTGCCACGAGAGTTCGCTTCACCGTGTTAGTTTCACACGGCAGAAGTAGTGGCTCGAGGGAACCAGTAAGTATAGAAATATCCGTCAGTACCCAGCAATAGAGAGTTTTAGTAGATCGTGTTTTCAGCCCACGCTATTCGTATACGGGAGCTCGCGCTGCCACTTCGATGCATGCTGTGAAGCACGCGCCCGTAGCGGTAGCGGGCCTTTCAAAACGATCTACTAAAACTTCCTAATGGCGTATGGTTGGCCCGACCGAGGTTTTCGCATCCTCAGATCAAGCTCTTACCTAACGTCTGCAAAGAACGGCAATCTCGATGGTGTGGAATGCACGTTGTAGAAACACTGGAGCTGAGACTGCAGCCGATGCCACAACCACGAGAGCTCGAGTTCGCTTTTTTGAAGCGTTGTTCCGCGGAACGATTGAGCGCTCGCGCTAGAAACGCATGTCTCAAAGCCTGGAGCGGTGACTATAATCTGTTTCATACTTAGTGTGCAACGCTGTCAAAGCTACTGGCGCGAGCGCGGGGCTTGATCTTGTTGATCATTTTCTCGCGTTCTCGCGCAAACAAAACCATAGATGAAGCCACACGCTCGCGCCAGTAGCTTTGACAGCGTTGCACGCTAAGTTTGAAACAGACACAGCTCGCGCTTGTAGCTTTGCCTGCAGTCTTAGCTTATGAGCGTTCTCCGCCAAGTCAAATTCAGGACTAAGTAACTTCACGAGAGAGCCGTACTGCCGCGAACTGGCGCTGCTTCTTTAGGAAATCGTGACGTGACGCCATTCCAACGGAGCTTCACAAACCGCCACCAGGGGCAATTTCGAAATCTGTTCATTCGTTTTAAAACTAGTTTTCTCGACTTCTCTGTCTGCAGCCCAGAAGCACTAGTCTAGGCTAGTGTATCCGGGCGGCCGGCAACCAAATTTGGCGTTCATAAGCTCGAGGACATGTGGAGTGCAACTAGTTAGGTTTAGTTACAATGTATTTATTCTTTTTTTTTTATTTGAATGAAAACTTTAAGAATGTTTTGTTAGCCCTATAAAAGTGGCTTTTTTGCACTTTTTAGTTATTTTAAAACAAAAGCGTTATCGTACACATTATTTACGTTGCTCACTGTACTCAGTTTTTTTAAAAGAATCGAAGTTATTCATTTTACTAGACTCTTGCAAGGTCTGTTGCCATGCCCCTCGTGCACGCAAAACATGTGGGTTTTTTTTGGTTTTTTTGTTTTTTTGTTTTCCTGAACGTGCACTGCATTCAGATCATTTAAAAACAACGAGCTATATCAAAATGAAAACCAGATTTACGAAAAGGAGATGGTGGGTAGACCTCGAGGCAGCTAGCGTTAATGTCTACCCACCATCCTTCCAATCAGAGCCAATCAGAGCTCGGCTTCTTTCTGACGTCACCACAACCCCTACAAAAAAGCAGCCGAACTTGTGCTCCGCGTAAGATTTAGTTATTGATAACCTCCGCGGACCTCGAGCGTCGAGCCTGCCCTGTGTTTTTGTTTCGTTCCTTTCTTTCCCCTATAGAACTCTAATGCGGCTATTAGGCAACACAAGCCCTCTCTATGCGGCGAGACGCTGTCTCCGAGCTGCTCGCCTTGAATTTAACGGACTATTTTCCTTTCGGCGAAAATTCCAAAAAGGCGTTCGCGAAGCTGCCACTCGTATTGCAAAGTGTGAAAGCATTAAAAAAACATTTCGTAACAAAAAAAAAAAAAAAAAGAAACGGTAAGAAATCTCTACCTTTAACTCAATTTATGAGGTACAGGCTTTCCGATGTTTATGGCTGCCCCTAGGGCTCGCAAATGGACACCAAAGTAGGGAACGATTGAGTAATATTTCGCTAATCCGCTCTGGGCCCCGAAGGCGCCCCCAAAGCCGTTGCTTTAGTAGACATCTTCATTTGTGATTTCTTTTATTATTTTATTTTAGTTATAGCGGAGCTTGCTGCGACTTCATGCTTCCAGAAGTGCTCATTGCATAAGGCTAAAATATATATATACCACGCATGCACACCATTAAAGCATTAGTAGTAGCTTTTCATGCGCTTGCGCTTCGGTATATCGGAAGAGCGGTTCGCGATTCAGCCTGTCTCACTAGAATTTATTTTCATTTATCGAACTCTCTTTGTTTTACGCGTGATTTACGCCGATCCGATTCGTTTCCTTATACGAGCACCGTGTAGCTCGGAACCTAGAAAAAAGAACACGTTAAAGCAATTAAGTGGAATCTATGGCCTAATAAGTTCTCATTCTTTCCGCAAAAGGGCATCTGCACAAGTTGAACAATTTAGCCTCTGAATAAAAATGCTTGGTTTGGGGAAAAAAAAAGTTGTAGTTAACACAATTCGCACAACTAATCCACTGAAAAAAAAAAAAAAAAAGTTCGAACAGTATTTTACAACAAGAACCGATACATCACTATGAAGCTAATCGGTTTCCCGTCACACTAAGCTTCTGGGCGTTCTCGCCTCGTAGCGAAGATCTGAATGGCTTTCGGATGTTTTAATGCTCGCTAAAAGGGGACCATTCTGAAGTGATTAGTACAGACGCTTTAAACACACGCCAGATTGAGCCGCCGTTGCCGACCTTCTCTCGTCCTATCGAGATACGGAGCCACTGAACCGGGCGTTGACGTGCTTCCACGAAGGTCTATGTTCAGGAGAAGGACAGAGTCGCACCTAAAGTGGCAATAACCTGTCCTGCTGCGGCAGTGATGAAGTGAAGCGAACGGAAGAAGAGGAAAGAAAAACTGAAGGTCGATTTTGGCGGCGCCCATGCACAGCTGCCTGAAGGCGTCTATATGGGCCTATTCACACAAGAGCGTTTCCTTGCGTTTTCTTACGTTATGTCGTAAATCACCGGAACATCCGTGCCTCGAATTTCGTGTGGAATTTTTACTATAGGAAATAGTCTCTCTCCTCCCTGTTGTGGAATTTCTACGGCTTGAGCTTTACGTTGCGTTAGAAGTCACCGAGACACATAGGCTTCATACGAATCACAGATGTTTCGGTGACTCTGGACGTAAGCCGACGCCTAAGCTTTCGTGACATAACTTATAAAGAAAACGGTGCTGTGTGAACCGGCCTTTACGCTGGCATCTGACATTTTGCTGAGAAACGTTCTTAGAGGAAGCTGGGACTGTAGCCGAAACGTCGGCTGCCTTTACAAGTGCTGGCGAGCTTCTGCAAATTCACTTATTTGGATACAACTAGAGGTTTTCTCCGCCAGTCCGCAACTCTGCTTAGTTCACATTCACTATCTCCCTATTTCTCTTTCGTTGTTTCTTTCTCTTCCTTTTTTTTTTGTATAGGTCAATTGAAAAAATGAAAGAATTTTTCAATTCTCGGTAATGCCGAATTAGAGCGCAGCTCTGGAGGAGGAAAAGGAGGGAGGAGGGTACGGAGGGAAGGTCATGTCCCTGCTCCACCTCCGTACCCTCCCCTCCTCCTCTCCCATTTAGCGAGAAGTTCTCTCAATTTCCAGCTACATTAAGCGAAAATTTCTGAATAGGTGATGAGGTCACGTGCCGTCAATTTCCCCGCTAAATTTAGCGGAAAATTTTCCGCTAAATTTAGCCTGACGTCATGAGGGTAAAAGTTTCCTGCCAAATTTAGCACAAAATTTTACCCTCGTGACGTCACAAGTGACGTCATTATGGAAAACGTCCCATAATGCAACGCACGGTTACGTCGACGCCGACGCCACTCAACCCGGAAACGGGCGCCTAAGTGCTGCGCTCTAAGAAGCAGCCGATTAGGCGCCCGTTTCCGGCTTGAGCGGCGTCGCCGTCGCCGTCAGCGTAACTGCGGGCGTCGCACTGTTGGAAAAATGCAACCAAGTGTGAGCGCGCGTTGCATTATCAAGACATTTCCCCGCTAAATTTAGCAGAAAAATTTCCCCGCTGAATTTAGCAAAACTTTTCCCCGCTAAATTTAGCGGGAAAATGTCTCCCTAAATGGGAGGGGAGCAGGAGAGGAGGGGAGGGTACGGAGGGGGAGGAGCGGCATATTCTCCCCTCCGTGCCCTCCTCTCTTCCTCCTCAAGAGTTGTGCTCTAACTCGGCATTACAAAGAATTGTAAATGTCTTTCATTTTTTTTAGAGCTCAGCTCTTAGGCACCCGTTTCGGGCATGAGCAGCGTCGCTGTCGGGTTAACCGCGCGCGATGCATTATGGGACGTTTCCCCGCTAAATTTAGCGGGAAAATATTCCGGCTGAATTTAGCGGTTTTAAGTTTCCCGCTAAATTTAGCGGGGAAATTGACGTCACGTGACCTCAACACAAATTCAGTTTTCCCGTTAAAGTTAGCTGGAAAATTTCCCCGCTGAACTTAGCGGAGAAATTTAGGGAACATGTTCGGCTAAATGGGAGGGAAGGAGGAGAGGAGGAGGGAAAGGGGAGGAGGGGCATGCCCTCTCCTCCTCCCTCTCAAAAGCTGCGCTCTAATTCGGCATTAGAGACAACTCTAAATGTCTTTCATTTTTCCTTTTTTTTCTCTAATTTGTTTTACTTGATTTTGTTCAGACAATACATATATCGTCTGTCCAAAACAATAAAAATAAATACGGAAGGTCTAAAAAAAGGCTTCGGTGCTTCGCTGCCGCCTTCTAACATAAATATAATACCGGCAGTTTTTGGGAGTGTTTTATTTTTTTAACCAGCACCTCTTCGACATTGCAATGTGGTCACCAGGACAGCCGCAGTGCTGATCGTTCCGTGCCATAACTGCCGGGTGTGCGCCCTCGAATCGCTGTTCTTATCGAAGCCACTTGGGACTAACGACCGATACTTTGGCGGAGAATAAATGCCCCTTACCGAGTCGCCGCCGGGCCCACAATGGCAGCGTATAGCAAGGTCTCTCGGCAAAAGCACACCCGGGAATCAATATAGCACTCTCCTTTCATGCTCTGCGCGTTCATCGTTTACATTGTTCGGCGAAGTATTTGACCCTCGCCTCGTTGTAATGTCGGCTGTACACGGACGATAGTCGTACGTGTCCCTAGCTAACGCGCGGCCATTATGTCCGTTGTAAGATACGATTACCGCTCTAGCTCTTCATCGTTGAAGAACGGAAAAGCCCGGAAAGCTGGAAGATGGGCAAGTTTTCGATACGGGTTCGCTTCGCAACGTTTTCGGCCGTTCGTTTATGCGGCCTTTCGTCTGTTTTACTGCTCTAGTCTCTACTTCTCGTATTAATCTAATTCGGTTAACGTCGAAGCTGAAGTACTTCGAATACTTTGTTTTGCCAATGCCACGCTGATATAACATACTTTCCGGTATTAACCAGCTGATGTCTACACGAGCGAACGAATTTTAACGAGGTCGGTTAAAGCGAGACAAACTATAATAGTAATAAACGGTTATTTTACTCTCTCTATGCGGCGAGCAGGTGTTCCAAAATCCGCCTTTGGCGCATCGGAACTCGAGGAAGAGCACGCCACTCAAAGGGCAACACATAGAAAGCTCAGGGAACGCGTGTGGTCACGAGGCAGCCAAGAGCGCACCGTCGTTGGGTGAGGTCGGGGGAAAGAAAAGCACGTGGTGGCCTGCGTTTATTAAGCCGTCAACGACTATGCACTCGAGAAAAAGGAATGGGAGTTCAATGTCACGTAGAACACAAAGATGGTCAATCATGGCGAATAAAGGAAGAATCCCAGCGAACGGAAAAATTCATAATACGCTTCCAAAGAAAAAAAATAATAAAAGGAACTACAAAGGCATTTCAGACTGGTAACGTGTCGGAATGCGAAAGCATATGTATACGTAGCGTATTCCGCCAAGCTGCGCGCCGCGCTGAGCCCGGGCAGGCAACCCGTACGGATGCTGCCTGGGCGGACTCTGCGGCCGGCCGCTCTGCAGAGCCCGGCCACCCTCTCCCTCTTACCGGTGGCCGGGCTGCTGCGCCATTGCAGTGGGGTGGCGTTCCTTGGAACTATGCCGCGCGCCAGCCAATGGAAGTCGATCCATCAATTCGCTGCTACAGACTACAGGCTTCGCTCCGTCGGACCGGAGAATATAGGTGCCGTTTGGCGCGGCTTCAAAAGCTGATTGCGCCTGTTCGCTTCATGGGACAGTTAATGTTTTCGCAATAAAAAATGTGCTATGCACGCCGGGACAATGATTATGACGTTTCATCGAGCTTCGTAATTCGCTGGGACACTTCTATTGGTAGCCGTGATTAGCTCTCTGCGTGTTTTGCAAAGAACACAAAGTAAACTAACCATTTTTTTATTAATTTTGTTTTAGAGCGTAGCAGACACAAATTACAAAAAAATGAAAACTGTTTCTAAGCGGAATTACAACGTTCGATTATGACTCCACTTTAACTCTGATTGCAGCAGATCCTACAATCCGACGGAGCCGATTAAACAGCTCCAAAAACGCATCGTCACGGCACTCTTTTTTTTTTTTCGCTTACTATCACCGATTAGACTAATTACACACAGAAAAGTCATGGCGGCGCTGCTGTCGGTACTGCGCAGACGCCTCACGCGACATCTGGTTTCCGCGCACACGCAGTACCCACACCAGGCGTGGGCGAACCCGGGCTCGTTTGGAAACGGCGTGTTGTTGTTTTACATATCACGAAAGAAGCTCACTTTGAGCTAGAATTAAGCGGGTCGGTATTCGTTACAACTTCTATACAAAGATACTTGTCGATTTATGTGCGCATTTCTGAACAACAACTTTCTCTCTTTTACAGTGCCTGGTGAAGACACTACTCGACATGATCTTCGTCCGTCGTGCGTCGCTTACTTTGGTAAGTGCGGAGTCTTCAAAACGTTTTTTTTTTCCTACAAAATAAAAAAAAGAATATAAAAATAGCGTGTCCCTTTTCGATTCAACAACAGGTATAATTGATAGTTACTTGGCACGTTTGTCGCTGCATCTCTCAATAGTTGTTTGTAAGTAAAGCGAGAATAACAGCGTATATTCTACTGAGATCGTTAATAATACGTTCTCGTGGACATTTTGAATCACGCGATGCCCACGCAGTTAGAAAATCTTCCGCTGTTTTAGGTACGGGTAATTAATGAGTCCCTGGATCCTGAAACCGGTAAACAATTCAAGGAAGAGGTCGGGAAAAAGAAAAAAAGAAACGGAAGTCACACGAGCGTTTTGAAAGGTGGCATGCCCGGTAGCTGGGAGCTGGATTCGTACGCACATTAGCGCCGCTGATGTTTTCAGACCTGATCCTACATTAAATAATCGTCGAGCATATATATATATATATATATACATCCTACCCATTTCTCAATTTTAAATGTCGTCATACTGTGGCAAACCGACATCACGCCGTCTTAACACAATGTAAGAAAAGAAGAACGTAAAATGACGTCCTTTGTTGTATCAAATAAACGTTGGATTGGCTTGACAATCAGAGCCTGTGCTGAAAGCTGCGCGATCTTCCTCACAACGGAACGCGGCGGGTCCTGAGCACACTCTAAGAAATGCCTTCGCGTCTACTGACCCGCAAAACACTTCGAAGAGTCAATCTCTGCGATCTAAGAAATCAGCGCAGCGAACGATGAGGCGGAACATCCGCTTAGGACCTAAAAATGAAGTCTGCGCTGTTGCATTAAGGCAATGCAAAGCTTCATGCTTGCATTGCCGAATACCACAGCGCAGACTTAATTTTGAGGTCCCTAAACGGATGTTCCGCCTCATCAATCGCTGAGCTAATTTCGTAGATCGCAGAGATTGGCTCTTTCAGTGTTTCGCGGGTAAGTAGACGCGCAGGAATTTCTTAGAGTGCGGCTCATTCTCGCTCCTCGGCCTATTAGACTGTCGCCGATAAGATCCCCGTAGAACGAGTCGCGAAGCAGAGAGCGTGAACACATAAAGCCGCACCCTGTTTTGCGTCAGGTGTCTGTGACTTTAGTCCGAGGACGAACGCGTTCTCAGCTTGCAGGAAAAAAAGAAAAGGTTAGCTTTTATCACTGGCGATATCTTGTCTACTTTCTGAGTATTCCGAAGTCAAAACGATGCATCTTTTGGATGCACTCTTCCGCCATGGTAAAAAGTATACGTTAAGCGCGTGAGGGAGTGGGTGAGTAAGTAAATAAGGGAGCTTATCGCAAACTTAAAACAGCAAAAAGAAAGAGTGGAAAATGCAAAACAAAAGGGTTTGTCTCCCAATAGCGGTGTCATTTTTCTCGTTCCGCTTAGGAACAGGGCAACCAAGAGTGGTACGGAAATGAAAAAAAAAAAAAAAAAACACATGCGTAATTAAGTAAATTGTGTTGCGTGTATATTTAGACAGCTGGAAGTTAGTCTCAATGGACGCCCGATGTTTCGGCTCTAGATGAGAAGTGTAGCCAGTGCAGTACAACCGTTAGCATGGGGGTCTTTAACGTGCACCACGCCGTAGTGATTCACGACCGCACGCCGGTATACGATGCTCGTCCAGATCGAGACGGGCAGGGGTGGAGGTTGAACACCGGATCCCTGGTTTCTGCAGCGCGAGTTTTCGCTCCACGCGCTCTGAGCTGGTGTGGTTGAACACGCTCGGCACACCGATCTGTCCTACCTTGAGACATTGAGCGAAGCGCAGACAGTTTAAATTCGAAGCATACGCATTCGAAGTATTCGAAGCATTCGAAGCGAATTCGAAGTGAGCGAGCTGGTAGAACACTTATCTGTGACGCACTTTCTCTCGTCGATTAGAATTTTCCCAGCATTCCCTCTCCAGCTTAAACCTTCTTACTTGCGTGCCAGCCAGTAAACTAATTGCATTTGCGCGCAGAGGGGTTTCTCCGAGACTCCCAAAAATTTGTAAACAGGAAAAAAAGAACACACAAAAAAAAACTGTCGACAATGTGCCACGCACGTGGAGCTGACAACGGCGCGCGTGCCCTCGTCGCCTGGCGTGTGCCTCGTGAGGCGGGAGTACTTCTGCCTTCGCGCCTTCTATGTTTTATTTAAACTTGTTCACTTTGACGTCGGTGCAGTGGACGTGAGAGAAAGGTCCCGGCTTCCCGCGCCGACGCGGCTCTTTGCAGAGGCTTCGTTGAAATACAGCGACAGTGCTGCATTAAATGGTCGCGTAAGGGTTTCTAAATCCCCTCCGAATTACCATTACAAATGAAGTTCCTAAGGAGGAATTAGATTTCCCATTGAGCGTTGTTTCTTTATTTATCTCTCTATCTTTATCTCGCGTTTGTGATTAGTCACACGCTGTTGCTTTTTAATTAAAGCGCAACAAGGGCGACACTGCGTCAACTTTACAACGTTGATGACCGGGTACGTCTGAGCATTTGGTGTTTATGTTTTTATCTTCTTCTGTTGTTTAAGACTCGAATCATTTTATTTAAGAACATCGAAAACCCAACAAGAAGAATTCCTTTACGATTCTCCTTTCTGTTTGCTTTTTTGTCGTCGCACGCAACAGAAATTTTAAAACATTTCTTATATGTTGCGTTATCCTGTATACACTAACTAAACAAAAAAAGAAAACAAGATCTCCCGTTTCTTTTCTCCTCAGAATGACCGCGTTCGATTTATGTTTTCTTTTTTTTTTTTCGGCCAGTCGTTGGTTGACCTTCCGTCAACCAGTCTAATGTCTAGAGGTCCTGTAGACATTAAGCCAACCCAGTACCTCTATTGTCGGTCTCCTTAGAGCAAAGCTTTCTGAATGTTCAACCTTCAAGACTTTAGCTAATGCCCCTAAAACCAAGACAAGCTTGTTCTTTTTTTTTTTATATACGGTACTTCTTGATATTTTAACGAGTGTACGCGTGTTTGTAAAATAAATTATGCCATGCTCAGGTTCTCTTAAAACCACGGGATAAATGAACAGTACCACAATAAGAACAAGTTCGTCCGCCTTTAGTTTGTTTAAACGCGGCCTGGGGAGTTTTCTGATATCGCTTAAATGTGGCGATAACTCACTCTGCTGGCTCTATGTATCCTATAAATGCCTAAAACATGACGATATGCAGCCGATTTCTTTATTAAAAAAGCAATCATAGATTGCAACACACCGAGGTCATCTCTGGCGATAAGAGGAGCATCTTCCGAAACCAGGACCACTGTCAGCCAATAGCACGCGAAGGATCCTCGAGCCTCCGACCGGTAGAACTGCTGAGTGATATCTCGAATGCGCGCGGCTCGTTGCCCATACAGCCCGGAACACGATTCAACCCAGCGGGCGCGCACTCGAGAGCTGACGACCAAACACATCACTCTCGCGGAAGAGAAAGAAAAAAAAAAGAAGAAATATAGTGCACTGTTTTTGAGACCATGACTGCAGTATTATGTTCCCTCTCTGCGAAAAATTAACATTTTTCGACTACTTTTATTTTCAATTATCATCTACACTCTAAGAAATGCCTGCGCGTCTACTTGCCCGCAAAACACTCGAAGAGCCAATCTCCGCGATCTACGAAATCAGCTCAGCGAATAATGAGGCGGCAACATCTGTTTAGACCTCAAAATTTAGTCTGCGCGGTGGCATTACGCAATGCAAGCATGACGCTTTGCATTGCGTAATGCCACAGCGCAGGCTTCATTTTTAGGTCCTAAACGGAGGTTCCACCTCACCATTCGCTGAGCTCATTTCGTAGATCGCAGAGATTTGTCCTTTGATTGTTTTGTGGGTAAGTAGACGCGCAGGCATTTCTTAGAGTGTACAAAAGCATACACATTTTGTAATAACAGCGTCTGCAATCTCAATGAAATGTCGCGTTTTGGCATCGGCCACATGTCGTCCTGGCTGCCGGAACAATGCTCCTCCCGTCGCCGGAGATGACCTCGGAGTGTTCGATCTTTGATTGCTTTCTTAATAGGGAAATCGGCCGCGCATCGTTATGATTTGTGAATTTCTAGGAAGCTAAGAGCCCGCAGACTGAGTTATCGCCATATTTGAGTGATCTCAGAAACCTCCTCAGGGCACCTTTAAGTTTGACAGGACTTCAGTAAAACGCTATGGTTCATGACAATTCATAAATAGAAAATATTCTGACTTATATTGACAAAAGACTGAAAATAAATAACGTGCATTTGATAAATGTTTAAATGAACACTTGGCTTATTGGCAACACGTTGGAAATGTCATTGCGATTGCTAAGCGCTTTTTAGCTCTGAACAATACGTGTGCGCAAAATCTAGCTATGAATTGACGCCTTGACTGCTTACGTATTTGCCAATACAAGACGCTCGAAATTAGAGTTTATACTTTCATAATTTAAATTGATTAATATTGTATTGTGCATTCATTTTTACAAGACGGTCTTGGAAGCTTTTTGCACGCAAAATGCCACAAAAATGTGGCTCCGCGGGGTCTGCACACACCAACGAGAAGTAGCATACTATCATTCATAAAATAGCTAAGCAGCTATGCATGTTATAAATGTATATCAGTTCACAATAACACTACGGCTGAGCGCAGAAAGGTGAAAAACATTTTCTTTAACATTGAACGACTTCATTTCCTGTCCAAATTAAAACCAATATAACTACTGATTTTTAGCGCAGAATATGTTCGCCGATAACTGTACATCTGGCATAGGCCATATATAGCTCAAAGCTCTCATCACCAAGTTCCTGTGCACTTCCGGACTTTGCAAAAAATCATTGAGATAGAGTCGACGATTTTCGTAAAGGTATCTCGAGCAGCGCTCGACGTTATGTCTACTCATATTAATCGTCAGACGCTGGACCGGTGGAGAATAATCACTGAGCAACAATCGATCGCGTGAATAGCGAGAACCTTCCCAGTTGTCATTAAATCTGCCACTCAAAGCGTGCGGCCTCGGCTCATTTCACTCGAGGCACACTGCTTGTACGGCGGAGCTGTATTTGTTCGGTCAGCTAATCCACCACAACTCCGTCCTGGTGTGAGGATTAACGAGCGTTCGAGCAATTCTTGGTGCAGAGGAGCGTTCCATGTCCCGGACATAGTCGAATCGAAGTCATTTAGTCCGAGTGTTATAGGTCCGCTGCAGCAGAGCAACACGTGCGAACATCGACCATCTCGGCCTCTTCTCTCATCGCGCCATCTATGTGTAGTTTGAAAAACTATACTTCGGAACTCGCGCTAGCTGCACACGCCTAGACAAAATGACTGCTTGGCAAAAAAACAAAAAAAAAAAGCATTCGGATTGTGTGATTGTTTGCTTACACTTCCGAAAGGAATATAAGTTGGCAAACTTTGTTTGAACGACGTCAATATTTGAGGCGCCGCATGTGCGCCGTTTCCCAGCCGTCGTCTTCGCGCGCGTAGACTCGACGATGTCTTGCTTACTTAACAAATGCATAGCGCTGAAAAGGTTCCGTATAGTGCGCAAGTAAAGATTTATGCGCAAAAAAAAAAATTTTAAAAATCTCGCAACAAATGAATTTTATGTCTGTGAGTTCAGAAGTTGTAAACTAATTATCAACATTTCAAATTCACACTTGGAAGTTCCAGTTTAAGGAACTTAATCGTCGCATGTTACTACATTTTACTCTCTGCACTATTTTTCAAAAGGTATTTTTGTCTAAACCTGACCACCACTTGATCGTACGTGAACATTCGAAAGAGATATGTCTGAATAGGTGAAATAAGAAATGCACCACCGCAAAACAAAAACAAAAGAGCACTAAATCAAAAATGCTGCTCCTCAACGGATCGCCACAAGTCACCTCTGACGAAGAGGCAGAGTGAACTTCGATACGTTGGGTCTTTAATTTGGGGCTTGGTTGGACGTCCTTCTTTTAAATTGTAGTACGACCAGTTTTTTTTTTTTTTTTTTTAACGGATGTATCTCAAATTCACTTATATGTAACAAGATGTATTCAGTCGTTCATGGTTATAACTAACACGCCACCTGAATTATCTATTCCAGTTTGAGAGCGATTTAGAAATCTTGTAGCTCTTTTCAAATAGGAACACTTCCTTTCATTGTTAATCAATGTTATACATTGTTTTTTGTTTGATTTTACAAACCATAGTTTTCCTATGGTCTACGACTGATCTAATGCAGTAAAGGCTGGTTCACACATTTGCGTCGACCGCCTTGGGCTGCTCTGCGTCGTGGAGCACAGCGCCTCCTCATTGGCTCGTCGCAAGTGTCGCCATAGGAACAACTCGACGCAAGCATTCTTAATGAGGCGCAAGTGGTTGCAGTCGCACTCGAAAGCGACTGTGTGAAAGAAAGATGGGCGAGTCGGTGCACGGTCATTCTCTCTTTCTGACTGTGACTGACTCTGACTGTGAATGTAATGGGAAAATGCCCTGTATATTTTTTCCATTTCTTCTTCTTTTGTGTTAATCTACTATTTTGTTCAGGAACAAAACGACTCTTTAGTCAGCAATGTCTTTGTTAGTTTGTGTCTTTTACTTGTCCTTGTGTTCATCTTTGCACTGTTTTTATTTCTCTCCGGGTGCTTCCTACGCCAAAGCGGCGGTCACACCGCCAGTACATCGTACAGAGGACAGTCTGGAGACACTGTCTGAGGTTCGTCTGTTTTTTGTATGACAGTCCTTTCATGGTCATAAAAGCTGTGTGCAGACATGTTCTAAAGCCGGGGTCACACTGCTCATACATGATACAAAAAACAGACTGGAAACACGAGTCACCGCAATATCCGTGGTTCGAATGCCGCTTGCCCAAGTTTCTTTCTTGAACTCGTTGCCATGCGGCATTCGAAACACGGATCTCGTGCTGACCCGCGTTCGAATCTGTATGCAGACTCTTTTGCATGATGTATAGCCAGGGTTTGTGCCACCAAATAAGCTACGCTTCAGAGGAACGACACTCGGGCATATTGTGGCTTAAAATCATAGTTGCCAGTTGTCTGTAGCTTTATCTGAAATCACAGCAAACGCTTTTCCGCCCTCCACAAATGTTTAAACAGTTCGCGACAGAGCAAACCAATATTACATGACCTTTCGAACACCGAATCTAATGCTGAGGAAGTCGCACTTTTGAATCATGACGATCGGCAGTGGCGTCTGCTTTGCACAAGCTCCAAAATGGCGGCGCCCACAACAATGTCGTGTGACCCCGGCTAGAGCCAGTAAATAAGCTAAGCTTATTTAGTGGTTCTAGCCGGGGTCACACTGGCCATACATCATACAAAAGATAGACTACAAACACGATACAAATACTTGAAAGAATAAAACATATAGGACGAGGAGGGAAACAGGACTTCAACAACACGCTCGTTTTCAATTATTACTACAAACATGAGTCACCGCAATATCTGTGGTTCGAATGCCGCATGCACAATTTTCCTCCTCGCACTCGTTTCCTTACGGCATTCGAAGCACGGATCTCGCGGTGACTCGTGTGACCCCGGCTTATAAGCGGTGTAAGCCCGGCTTAAGCATACGTATTTGAATGAAGCAAGGATGCTTCGAACGCAGGTAATTCTGTCATCGTGTCTGCAGAAAAACTCCGTGTATTTTGTATGACGTGTGAGGGGTGTGAATGCGGCTTTAGGCTACACTTACGCCATGTGCACTCAAACGCAACTTTCGGAGCCGATCGGACCTCAGATTCAAATTTCGAGTTTCGATGCTTTCCTATGGTAGCAAGATCTGGCTCATATATGTGAAGTCAACAAAATCGCTGGAACCGCGAATGGCATTCCTCCTTTCGTCAAACATTCAACAGACTTTGTAAGGTAGGGGAATAAAGAAATCCAATTGGAGTTTGGGGGGGGGGGGGGGGGTGCAAACAGGGAAGGGAAAAAATATTGTTTTTTGTGTATATTTACTTTTTAAAAGAATTTCGCGAGGTCATGCATTAAATGACATCATCTCTATAAGCGTCAACGACCTTCCTGCACATGTTTAATCTCCGCAAACACAAACTCAACATCCACAGATAAGGACATTGTCCTCTGGAGCTGAGGAAACAAACAACCGCAGAAGATAGCAAGTCCTCGATGGGAAGTTAAGCGCCTTCGGATGAGACGCACTCCGAAGAACAGCCAAAAAAAAAAAGACAAGAACGAAACTACTCATCTCCGCGTCAGATTCATTACCAATTAGTGGTCGTAGCAAAAATAAAAAAACCGCACCTCGCGGCCAAATGAAGGAACGTCCTTCGCACGACCCACGATGTCTCGCCAGTTTTGTTTTTGTGTGTTTATAGTATATAGGGCGACCTCTGACAGTTCACCGTCCACCTCAAGTTTCAAAATTTGCGTAACACAAACCCTGAACCTTTCTAACCTCTTTGCTGAGACAAGACAGTGTCCGCCATCTGCTTGACTTTTGAAACTTCTTTGTTTTTTTTGCGCTTACATTCTTCGGTCGCGTCAACACGCGTCGTCTTAATCACGCAGACACCGTTAAGTAACGTCTTTATTTTAAACACCACTCCCGACTTACCGGAGTTTCGTCGGGTGAGGCTGCATCCAGCATTCCAATGCCGCCTCGAACCTTTTTTTTTTTTTTTTTTCTGTGCTAATGACAATTTTTCCAAAGCAAATTAAGCCTAACGGCGAGAAACGAAGAGATGACTCCATGCAACTAGGACTGGCTCGGACAGAAAGGCGCATCCTTTAATCAATACGCATAGATTCGGGCGCACTTCATTGTCGTTTCCCCGGATACGAGCGAATCCCAATATTTCAAAGTAAGCCTCATTAGAATGGACCCCTCGGGCGCGTTCAAAGGCGCTAGCGAATGCAGCTGCTGGGAGCGGCGGCCGCCCAGATTACTCAGAGGCGTCTCTTTTTGTAAAGACAGCAAAAAGCAAAACAATCCTTAAGAGCAGCGCGCGGAGTGAATTTTCTTTAAGAAAAACGAGGCGAGATGATGGCAGAGACAACAACAAAAACTGCCCGAAATCGGGATATGGCGGTCTTTTGCGTCTTTTTAATGATTTTGTTTTTCTCGGATGCCTCAAGATAGATCACGTGTTGGAACGCAGTCACGCTGTATATTCCACGTGCGGAAAATTGGACGAGGAGAACGACGAAACAAAAATGAGTGGGATTGGATGTAATGAGACGAGTGTGTGCGGTGTCTGTTTTGAGGCGCGCGAACAATCGACAACTCGAGCCAAACGAAACTTGAATGGACTTGTTCCAAAACCGACGCGCCCCATCGCGGGAAAATACCACGCAGTGCACTCTGGGAACTAGTTGGCCCCTCATTTTCGGTTTCGACTGAGCAGCTTCATCCCATGCTATCACGCCGCGACCGAGCGCGCTGCTTGCGTTTTCGATTATCTGACTTGTCACGAACGTACAATCCACTCATTCTCGAGCGATACAAAACAAAGACCGGGGCACTTTCCCTGGTTTCCGAAACACCGGGTATTATGGGTGCGTATGCAAACGTAGTAAGACGTGGCTAATTAGTCACCTCACCCCACCAGTGCATCTTTGAGTTCAATTTCAATAATCCCGTCTAATACCAGTGAACTACAACTGAAATTTGGTCACCTGGAGCCTTACACGTATTTTGTTTGCCAAACGTCCGCTTCTTGTTAGTTAATGGGGCGAAAAGCAAGCCGCGCATCCTCACAGGAATATCAAAGTTGAGCCCAGCGTTCACGCATGAACTTTTATGGAAGCGCAATAAATTCGACCTCACTACTGCACAAAAGTTACTATGATGTCTTCCTCGTGTCATCATATATCTCCCACTCAAATTTTATGCTGATGGAAGATTACGTTTTCGCAAACGCTAAGATCGGCTAGCCAGTGGCGTCACGAGGGTCAGCGGCACCCGGGGCGGTAGCCCGCCGAGACACCCCCCCCCCCCCCCCCCCCCGTTCTCGCGTGGCTCGCCGCGACTCCCCCTCCCCCCCCCCCCCCCGCTCTCGCGTTGCCCGCCGCGACTCCCCCCCCCGCTTTCGTGGCCGGCCGCGACACCCCCCTAAGGGCTGCACCCCCCTTCTGACGCCACTGCGGCTAGCTACGACCGAGGCCCTAACAAGCGTCCCCTACTCCTCGCTAAGCCTTTTTGGACGAGCTTTTACTGACGCCCAAGATCTCATCTGTGACTGAACGGTGTGTCTGAAATTATCTCGGCATACTCAGGCAGGAAGAAAGCAAACATATAACAAATATTATGGTCATTAGCAACCGTCAAACGCGCTTTGAATAATTTCGTTCGTTTGGCGCACCGCATAAGGGTTCATGCACGTCCGGCGCACTTCCGGCGAACGGTGCGACATTCTTCACACAAGTGTCCGACTTTTGCTTTCTTAAAACGGTTTGTATGTGCGAATGTGCCTATATGATTGCAGGATAACCTTATGCGCATACGCGATGTTGAATATTAGTGAAATGTAAGCGGGTGGGAACTTCACTTTGTGCAGTGCTGCGGGTCAGTACAGATAATAGATAAGAAGTGTGTTAAAATTGAGCTTTTCAATGGCGCCTCCGAGTTTTACCTCGCGTATTCAGGCGTATTAAGAAAAACAGTAATTGCAAAAAGTAATATTTCGTCTATGGACGCACGAAACAAACAAACTTCCTGATGAACAACACTAATGTAAAGGCGCGAGCTTGATGTATGCATACTTATTGGTTGCTACAGCTTGTTGATTCGTACACAAGCAAGATCCCCGAGCTTCGCAGCGTCGAGATTCCCAGCACTGGCTCGTCCACATACCTAGATCGGAACGCTAACAGAAAGGCTCAAGTACAAAAATACAACAAGCATGTGTTAAGACAAGATATACGTCTCAGGCTTGTGCTAAAGCTTCGAGGTCTGGCCATTTAGGTTAGTTTAGAGACCACAAGTGACGCTCTCGGGACCACGCTCTGTGTATAATCTCGTGTCGACGTGTCAATCGAAACCGAAACCATGCCACTCTCCTCCCTGGCCAACTAGTTCCCAGAGTGCAACGCGCGCCGTGTTGCATGCAGGGCTTTATGGAAGTAGTCTATTTAAAATGTCGCTGTGTTCCATGTGGCAGAAGTTTAGCGGAATGGTAATTCGAGAGGCGAAAATGGAAAAAGAGACGGGAATCAGATTGAAAGTGAAAGAAAGCGTGAGAGGAGAAAAAGAAGAGAGAGAGAGAAAAAAAGAGAGAGGTAGGGAGAGATAAAGCAAAGATGTACAAGAAATTAGAAAAAAAAAAGGAGAGCGAAATGAGGCAGAGTTCATTAAATCAGAAATGCAAAATGCGAGCTTTGTCATTAAGATGCTGATTGAAGTGCATGTAGCCGAGGAACGAATAAGATCTGGAAAATGAGCAGTAAAACGCAAGCCAGACAGAAATCACATTCTTGTCTCGTGTCTTATTTTCTTTTAATTGCTTCGTATAGACCAGGGTGCTCCAAACCCCAGCCCGCCGGCCAAATCTAGCCCGCGGAGGTCAACAAAGCTTGGAGTTGGGTTTGGGCTAGTTGGTTGTACATAGCTAACTGTGCTGCGCTGCGAAGATCTACATCTCCCGACCGGCTCGCGGCAGGGTGCGCGGTACTTCCAGTGGAGCCCGGTACGTGGCCTGCTTCCAGCGGGCCCGCTGCTACCAGTGCAAAAAATAAGCGCGCGTAAAGAAACAACGCCGCAACGCGCACCAACCGCGTAAACTAAAATACCAAAGAAAAACAAAAAATACAGAAGAAAACTGTTCATTGTAGGTGGACGGTTAGACATGATAACCCCGGAGCGGGGTTTAGCGGGACGGGCCACACAGTGTTGTGTGGTCAGTCCCATTTCATCCCTCGCCCCTGGGTTCAACACGTCAGTATTGAACCAGCTTGCCTGCACACTTGTTTTAGTCTCCACTCGTCATATTATTTACTGGGCGTTGTCCTCGCCAGCATCACCACCTTAGTACCCAGTTTTACATATGTATAACTTCGTATGTTAAAATTCCTGCGCGTTAATTCCCATGCATAGGGAGCTTCCGAGGAACGAGAGCCGCGTTTTTCGACCCAGGTAAATAAAATATGCATCGCAGAATGCTCAAACTCCGTGAGGATGGGACGCTGGCGGTTGGGATAGAACGCGAAAGTTTGAGAACATGGCGTTACCTGCATCAAAAGACGAATGAAATAAACGAACTTTATCTATAAGCCGACGTCCGGTAAGCCTACTATTGTTGAAACACAAAATGACACAGTGGGAGCATATAGCATATATATTTCAGTGGAAAAACAATTCTCAACAAGAAAGAGGATATTGTTTTCTTTCATGCTGACACTTTTTTTTTCCCATGGAAATATACTCCGTTTCATACTTAGCGTGCAACGTTGTCAAAGCTACTGGCGCGAGCGCGTGGCTTCAACTATGGTTTTGTTTGCGCGAGAACGCGTGCAGATGATCAACGAGATCAAGCCCCACGCTCGCGCCAGTAGCTTTGACAGCGTTGCACGCTAAGTATGAAACAGAGTATAGATACTACAAACGCCCACAGTATCATTTCTTGTTTTGACGATATTATGCTTAGCTGGACGTCGGCTCATAGAGAAATCTCGTTTCTCTCAATTATCTTTTGATTCAGGTGACGTCATGTTTCCTAACTTTCGCGTTCTATCCCAACTGCTAGCTTCACATTCTCACGGAGTTCGAGCTTTCTCTGATGCTTAGTTTATTTACCTCAGGCGAAAAACACGGCTCTCATTTCTCGGAAACTCCCAGTATATTGTGCTTAGTGCCCTGTGGTATATCTATTGCATATTGTCAGCCTCAGTTCTATTATTCTATTTAGTCTTCTGCCCTGTTCTAACATGCCAAAGTTTTTACGCGCTTTGATTTATGCCTGATGAGTTTTCTATGTCTCCATATTCATTGCTGGAAATTACTTTAAGTTCATTGTACTTAAAGTACTACTTCAAGTAGGTTTAGAAAACTTGTACTTTACTTTAAATACATTGTCTAATAATGTACTTAAAGTTGCTTTTTTTTGTACTTTCTGAGGAAAATACAGCTCCCGACTTCAAGGTATGTTCCTAGGATTTGGTCTTCTTAAATTTATATCACAAAACAATGCTTTTTCTACTCTGAAGAAATCCTGGGAGGGATATTCTACTCTCACTGGAAACGCGAGCAAACGGCGCATCGCTCCGTTTGTTCTGGGGGCGGCTTTCCCGTAGCTTTTTGAACTCTCGCTACTTCTTTCTCGCTCAGTGCAAGAGAGGACAATTAATCATAATTAACAGCTGAGAGTGTGTTGCGGTAAAGCTAAGAAACTTTTTAAGTCAAAGAAAGGGATAACAAAGGAGAACATCTCAATGTTTTGAGACGCTCTCCTCTGTTGTCTTTTCCTTTAACTTGAAAGTTCCTTCATTTTTTTCGCACCACAGTCCCAAGTGGCACCACATTAAGATTAATTAGCACCAGTTCGCCTGCACACTCAATAATCTTTTTCGTTAAAAAGAGGAGACTCATCTATGAGAGGATTGCTTGCGGAAGCTACGGGGCTGTCGTCATGCTCTCTCTTATAGTCGGTTACAAGTCAAGAAGGTAGCGGCAAATGCCCCTCAAAGGGAATCTTCTATTCCTCCGCCACCAATCGCGTACCGTTTTTTCCTTGACGTCATGACCTGCCCGAACCAATCTTGTTTTGGCAAATGAATATTTTCAACATGGCTGCCGGGCAGATTTTCTACGATTCCAGTATCTTGCAACAAATATTCTGTTTTTTAATGTGGTTTTTTACTTACCCGAGCATACGTCACTAAGTCGTAACCGCGTCCACTTTTATTCGCAATAGGTTCTGCGCGACAGCGTGAGAATCCAGCGATAGCATTGCCATCGAAAATTTTGATGCGGGAGTAAGGCCTAGCATCGTAAATACGTCGAACGCCGTCTGCTTCTCTGCCTCAGGTTGCGCCTCAACATCGTGACGGCATCGGCGTTTCTTCGCAGTGGTTTCCGTGGAGCGACGTTAAAATGCAGCGGTCACCAAACTGTTCTTTATAAGTGTAGTGGGCTGTGCGGGAGGGGCGGGGCATAAGTGAACCGCGAACACAGAAAGTGTCTTCACCCGATTTCGACCGTATCTTTGCGTGCGTTAATAAATAGTCTGTCTACTGAAATGACGCCTTCGAAGCAGTATGTATTCATCTGTGAAACGTGGCGTCCTTGTTAAGTTTCCGCGTCGCAATCAGCTGCACGGTAATCTATGACTGCGATAGTACCCGCGGGTGCACCCTCGTTCGCAATAATGAGCTGTTACATACATGTGGCATACAAATGATAAAGCCAGTGATGCGTATGTTACAAATATTTAATTGATATTGTTTTGGACGTTAAGATGCTGATGTCTTCTTTTGGAAAAAATATCAGAATTTGAGGGAAGCAGATTTGGTTCTCTCAAATGCTTCCGAACATTCTGCTTGCTCTCAGAGGCCCTGTCAGTCGTACGTTTATGCTTCGAAACCAGGGTACGTGACGCGTGTACCCCCACTCGCGTCGCGTCGCGGCCTGGGGTATTACCGGTAAACACGCACCAACTTTTCCAATTTACTTTAGAAGAAAAATGTGTCCACAATATTGGATCGCAGCATTGGTTTAATAATTTGTAAAAGATGAAAAGTATGTCAATAAAAATTGATTGCAATTGCAGCTTCCCGCGTCATGAATTGTGGCTTTCTTATATGCGAAATATTTGTTTAAATTAAAAATTGAAAGCATACCGAATACTCAGATGTCCTGATCTTGGTCCGAATGCAAGTGGCAGAATGATTTGTCTTTATAACAATGAAATCAACAATGTTTGATTCAAGCAACAGCTCAAAGCGCCTAATTACATTTCTTATGTATGTTTATCTCTGCATTATACCAGGCCGTAGCCGCGAACGAGCTCTTCAGAGTCTGCCATCATCTTTCTGGTCTACCTTGGCAAAAACAGGCTCGTGTAAAAAACATATTGAGCTTCTTGGAGGCAACTTTACAGTCCTCATTGTCAGAGCTTTCATGAAACCATCGGAAAGAAGGGTCCCTGTCGTTTCATCGACACATGTTTCATCAACTTTTTACGACTCTCGTTTCATCGACACTACCACACCGTGCTGTGAAGTTTCATCGACACACAAATTGCACGCTGTAGGAACATTTTGTTGTGCGTTTATCACTGGGGCACATGTTAAACTATCCGGCCCACCCAGTTCACGACGCTTTGCGGTGACAGTCTCTAGCAGCTCATTACAAAAATATGAACCCACCCAGCCCACCCGTACATGCCGCTTCGCAGCAGCGTGTAAGGGTGGTCCTGCCCCGTGCATGTACCCGTAGCTTTGCTCACCAACAAACCAGCGCACCCCTAACCAAACAAAAATGTTGCCGACAAAACATAGCAAGATAATTCGATGAGCGAGTGTCGATGAAACAATCTGTTGATAAAACGTCGCATCATTTGATGAAATGAGTGGCACCGCACAAAAAGCCTGTTTCCGAGCCGCGTTACTTACACTATCGCAGGCATCATTTTTAGATACCCATTGCCAGACAAAATGCACTCTGAACAAAAAAAAAAGAAAATGAATTTCATGTCCCTCTGCTGTTAAAGTTCACGACCTGGAATTAGATAAGGAGCCATCAGGCAAATTTGAAATGGTTCTGGACTGGACAACATGGACTCGTCATCGGCGTTATTGGTTCGAAATTATGACGAGAACAGCGGGCTCGGGCCTGAGAGCTAAGGGTCAACATGGGGCTCCCCAAGATGAGGGGTAGGGCGAGTGCACACCGACAGTGGGAAGCGACCACCTACCTATCTGATCTCGTTGCAAGCCTTAGACCTCAGCCTTCAAAGGGCTCTGCATGATTCGTCGTATGGGATAACTTCTTAGCAGCCCATTTGACTGATCCTACAATTCCGCTCCAACAGTACATCCCCAGGCTTTCCAGGAGGCGACCCACTTGATCCTGGTGCGAGAAGGAACCCCAAATCGTGACCTGCACTATATATTTGACCTCTGGGCCAGCTGATGGGGGCACTACAGCAGCACCAACGGAAAAGGGGATTACGCCTTTTACAGACTATAGCATCACAAAACCCAGAAATACCTCCATTCATTCTAAACCAGTTTTACCGCTCATTCACACTGGAAGCGGATCCGCGTTCGCAAAGCGGTTGCGAACGCGGTTGTATAAGGATCCAGTACAATGTCACGCGCACTTGATGTCATCGAGTGCGCGTGCAATTGCACTGGATCTTTATACAACCGCGTTCGCAACCGCTTTGCGAACGCGGATCCGCTTCCAGTGTGAATGAGCGGTTAGAAGCCACCCAAGCACTCAAAAACGACCTTTCAGTACTTCACAACTCTGTCCTCGGCAACAAGTCAGGCTGCAATCTGTGCATCATGGTTCTTATCGGCTTTAAAAAAGTTTGATTAAATCCTCTACATTGCACTAGTCCGGGAGGCTCAAAACTGAGGTCTCTATGGAAGACCGCTTCACTTCATCATAGCGTTTCTGCAAGATGGACGATATCAAGCTTGAGTCGAACTGAACTAGGCTCAGTTAATGGCAATGGCATTCCCCAGATCTCCGTCCTCTCACCAATTCTTCATCAATGTTGTAGCCGACTTTTCCTCACGTCAAGCAATCGGTGCTGTTTTTACGATATATTTCAAGCCAGTACAATGGCGCCTCTGAAATTCAGGAAATCTATGCCACACCCCTTCAGACCGCACTTCGGCGCACAGGGCAGCCTGCTCCTCATCCACCACGAGATGTTAGCCAACTCGCCGCAGTGCGACCCAAGAGTCATAATGGCCATCGACTTCAAGGGAACTTTCGACGTCTCTATTATGCTTCGAAACGGAGCACTAGCACTGGGATTTCGTTCTCCACTGTGCTAACACAAGGTATTGTTATCCCCAGGGTGGCCTCAGTCGTGTGAATGGCCACAGACGTCCCGTTTATGTTTTCGAACAGATCATTAGCAGTTAGAGTAAGCTGCCCACAGTGCTGACGCACGTTATTGTTATTCTCAGAGTGGCCTCGGTCGTGTGAATGGCGACCGACGTCCAGTTTATGCTTCGAAACAGATAATTGGCAGTAAGAGTTAGCTGCCCACAGTGCGGACGCACATTACTGTTATTCTCAGTGTGGCCTCGGTCGTGTGAATGGCCACCGACGTCCAGTTTATGCTTCGAAACAGATCACTGGCAGTAAGAGTTAGCTGCCCACAGTGCTGACGCACATTACTGTTATTCTCCGAGTGGCCTCAATCGTGTGAATGGCCACCGATGTCCAGTTTATGCTTCGAAACAGATCAGTGGCAGTAAGAGTTAGCTGCCCACAGTGCTGACACACGTTATTGTTGTTTTCAGATGAGCCTCGGTCATGTGAATGGCCACCGACGTCCAGTTTATGCTTCGAAACAGATCATTGGCAGTTAAAGTTAGCTTCCCACAGTGCTGACGCACATTACTGTTATTCTCAGAGTGGCCACGGTCGCGTGAATGGCCACCGACGTCCAGTTTATGCTTCGAAACAGATCACTGGCAGTAAGAGTTAGCTGTCCACAGTGCTGACACACGTTATTGTTGTTTTCAGAGGGGCCTCGGTCATGTGAATGACCACAGGCGTTCCCTTTAGACTTCAAAAAAGAGCACTGGTACTGCGATTTCGCTCTCCGCTGTGCTAACACACGGTTTTGTTATTCCCAGAGGCCTCAGTCGTGTGAATGGCCACAGATGTCCCATTTATGCTTTAAAGCAGAGCACTGGTAGTGATCTGTTGTGTCGTTTTTCTTAGACAAAAAAGAGCTCATTTGCAATCAAAATTCTATTTGTTGCGTAGCAAAGATGTTTGGACAGCGGGAAGGGCCAATATGGCATCTGATGTCTTTGCCGTAGATGGGCTGCAAACTTTTGTTTTCGCAAAGTTGAAATCTATACTTGTGATTCATGGCACAGTGCAATGTATAGACCAGCTTAGACATTATCGCAACAAAAATAAAAAGTTTGTCTGGTGGCTGCATATCGAAATGCTATACGGCAACGAGCAGAGAAGCATGACAAACATGAGACACGGGAGGTCAGTGGTGGACGAGAACAACAATCCGATTTTAAAGCATATGAGTGGTCCTTAAAAGGACCGTTTTGTGTTCCGAGATGTTCCACGCTTTCTCCATAATGGTGGCGTTACGTTTCGTCAAAGGGCTCGACACCAGACAGGTCACTCTCGGATGGGGTGTCCTCTCCATCCAGCTGGATGACGATGGGCTGGATGTGGGCACTTGTGTCACCGCCTCGTCGGAACGTTGCTTCGATGTCAATAACGTGCCTGACAGAATTAACCCAGTTGTCAGTGGTGACCTTGTCAACTTCTTTGTTGAGGAGTGTCCCCACGTCGACAATCTTGAACGTCGTGTTTCGGGCAGCAACGCCGTTCTTGATCTGCGCCCATATCAGTTCAATGGGGTTGAACTCGCAGGGATACGGTGGGAGCCTGACCACAGTGCAGCCAGCCGTCTCGGCAGCAGTGTTCACACGATACTTTAGGTGCTGTGGCTTCACCAAGGACACAATGTCGAGCAGCTGCTTCTTCAGCATCTTGGGGTCCCATTAAACGTTTTTATACGTCAGCCACTGTCGGATGTCGTCCTTGCGGGAACTCGTCGTCGGCACTGCTTCCAACCGCCGTGAATGGTAAGAAGCGTTGTCCATGACGATAACGCTTCCTGTCGGCAGTTTGTCGAGGACACCGTCGAACCACTTCTCGAAGCGGGCGCCATCCATCTCCTCGGAACACGTCCAGGCAGTCGTCGACGAAGCCTTCATCGCTGCCGATGTGGGTGACAATAAGACGCTGGCCCTTCCCCGATGGCTGCTTGAGGCCAGTCGAGAGACCACGCATGAAGGCGTCGTGAGACGAGGCCACGGTCGTGTCTACCCACACCCATGAGACAGTGTGCCCTGCCGTCACCCACGTTTCGTCCAAGTAGAAGATCTTTCGACGATCTTGTCGGTGACGTGCGATCTCATGCAGGTACTTCTGCTGCCAGGCGACGATGTCCTCTCGTTCAATCAGCCGCGAATTTCGTTCCCTCTTGTCATGCTCGAATCCGATGTCGTGGAGAAGGCGACGCACAGTCCAAGCCTTCAACGAGGGAAGTCCAGTGCTCGTGCAGAATTCGGCCGTTATCTTCTTGACCACGGGGACCTCGTTCCGTCGAAAGAAACGGTGGACGCACGATCTCAGCGCGCACAACGTGAAGTCGCCGTACCTGACTTTGCGCCGCCTCTTGCCTTCACTTGCTGGGCGCTTCCGAGAAGGTGTCACAACTTTTCTTTCGCCTGCTTCCTAATCTCGAGGACGGTGCGTACACCAACGCCAAGCAGTTTGCTGACTTTGATGCAGGAATCCTCCACAGTGAGGCCGGGCTGGCCGGGCTTGGCGGGCGGTTCGTGTCGCACCTGAACGTACGCGTTCATTATCAGCTGCCGTGCAACTTGGTTGAGGACATCGCCGCTCTTATGCTTCTCGTAGAGGCGCCTTGGCGTAGACGGCGAGGCTGCACCAGACTCTCTTGACGAAGCAGAATCGGAGGAATTGCATTCCGCTGCCTCCACGTTGGAATTCATAACGGAAAAAAAAGACGACTTCGGATTTTTCAAAACGCGAATCGCAGGGGGTTTCAAAACCCGAAACGCACGGTTTATTTAACAAAGGCAGCAAATGCACGGAATGTACCTAATTCGTGTAGGAAGGTTATCAAACTAAAACCAACAACCATATATGCATTACTTATAAAAGTTACAATTTTCGTTGCACTGAAGCCTTCTTTTTACTTCAACCTTCCGGAGCGAGTAATTTGCCTCGGCTAGGTGGCGCAAGCTGCCACCCGCTACAAGGTCTGTCTGTAGTCAATATCTATCCATTAAAGCAGAAGGGGCGTTTTCAGCGAACTATTTTCTCGACTGCGGAGGCGTCTGAAGCGGGCGCATCACGCTTATGGGGAGGAGCTTCTACTACCTTCTTAACTTGTAACCGACTATAGTACAACCCCCTTGGGTACAACAAGCCACTGCAAGCGGCGCCAAATTCACAAGTTGGAGGGTCTTCTGAATTTGGCGCCTTTTCTGGAAATAGCTACTCTGCAGCCACTCGACTTTATCCAATATTCGCCGCCATTTTGAAAAATAAGTGGTGTCCCCCAGATTACCCCTGGGGCAATCCATACCAGTTAAAAATCACTGTATAGGGGAATGAAAAAGCATCATGAAAGATTGTTAAAAAGTACTTGTTCTTTACTTTGAAATTGCATTCTATTTACAGTACTTCACTTCGAGTAGTACATTGCACCAAGTATATCACATCTAATTTGCCCTGTCATTACATATTCTGTAGTGCCCTAATTGTTTATCTAAATACAAGAATTAAAAATAAAGTCGTTGTATTATTCCACCTTACATTCTTCTTTTATTACACGTTACTTTAACTTTCAATTTTGTATTTAATAATTGCTTATTCGGGATGATTTATTTAGTTTTACCTCATTTAGGTTTACTTATTTATTTTCCGGCCCTCGGGACACCAACAGAACCCTGATCGGCCCCTTAGCGAAAACGTCTGGAGGCCTCTGCTTAATAGACCTTTCGAGCCCTTATCGCCGAGGCGAAAAATGCCGGGGCACGGAACCGTGGACGAATGCTGTGTCCGATATTTCCCCAAAGAGAGCCATTGCGCATGCTCAGAACGCGTACCACAGCCAAGTAGATAAAAAAGAACAGCGCGTCCAAGACGATTGTTTGAATGGTCTATACAGTACTGCCTTTATTCATTAGAGCTTACTTTTCTGCACAGTGGTCAAATTCGGTCGCAATATGCGAATTTACTGATTCAATGTTCACAATTCCGCACGCTATCTCCAACATTTTGTATTTACTTATTTGTTTCTATTTGTCGATCGAGTTCATACGAATGCGTGCAACTTAATACCTACGTATGGTTCTCGCTGTGCTGCAAGCAAAATTAAATGGAGATGTTTTCTTCATTTCCAGTTGCAGACGGTCCCCGCTAAGCTCTTGCCGGGAACAAGGGTCGTCTCAAATTGAAACTTGTTACCCCCCCCCCCCCCCTCTTCCCCTAAAGAAAAAAAAGAAGTACAACTCTAATTCAGACACTAACAGGAAGAGATGACCAGCACATTAATCAAAGAAAGGGGAAGGACGGTTCTCTCTTCGATAAGACCTCCATAGGGTTCACGTCTTTTTTCAGACGGCCGTAGGTTGCGCAAAATCCGTTTTTCCTTTTCGCAGTTGGGCTTCTTTGGAATTTTGACGGGATTTCATTCCCTCGAAAGGTATTTCATAATCCCCTCCTCCTCAGTTTTGGCGTCGCCGACCTACATCGGCTTACTTCTTGAACTCGCTGCTCGTTCGATCTGGATTATCGAGGCTTCCGTTGTCCGGTTTCTGATGCTTTTTCGGCACCATTCTCAAAGCCAATCGTGACAGCGTCAATACCCGAAATAAAAACTAAAAAATAAAAAAGGGTAAAAAAAGGAAACGTCTAGAACATTTTAAAAAATGCGAAAGAGTAAGGATAGAAAACAAATTTATCTACAAAACGTGACAACCTTGAGCCTCGGTCACTCCCAATCTCCAACTTGACACGTGTCTTAAAAATAGCGGGATTTTTCGTTACAAGTGTTAGAAGATATAAAAAACTTCAAACTTGATAAAGATAAAAGAAAAAAAATCGCCGCCAAAACCAAACGCAATTGACTGTACATTTTTCTTCTTTTTACGGAAAAAAAAGGGGGGGGGGGGGGAGGGGGTGCGGGCGAGCAAGGCTTAACTTGGGTTGAAAGGAAAGGGGTTTAGACTCCGGGAAGGCGCGCTGTTCTGTTGATGCAAGACGAAACAACAACGAAAACAAAAATTAAAAAACACCCGCGAGTACAAAACATCCGATCCGGAGCGCGGCAGAAGAGCTGTAGAGACCGGTGTGCCGGTCAGAGATAATGCGTCCGCGGACGTGCTCTCGGTACACGGCGCGCTTCGGTAGGGCTTCCTTCCAGCGCCCTAACTGTCCGTATGAAACGGGACCTTTTTCATCCTCCTTTCTTTCCTTGTGTTTGTCCTTGCTGTACTTAATTCTCTGCAGCCCCGCTGCTCCTCCGTACGTCGCGGAATGGATAGTGCTTTCACTCGACGGCGGCGCGGATGCGGGTCTTAGGAGCTGACGTGTTGTTCTTACGCCAGCAACAGCGCAGGACTGGGCTGAACGTGAGGGGGCTGGCTAACGCTTTCCACGCGTCTCATCGTGGCTTCCTGCGTAGCTAAAAGCAGGCAACTAGTGCGGGTGCAGCGTTACGGAACCGCAAGGGGCCTAATGAATGCGCCATACACGATACCGCTCCTGATCGAACATGATACTGGGGCGCATTACAATCGTGTAGTTAATGACACACACCGACAAAGGGCTCCGCAAAACTATGTCTGCAACTCTCTCTCTCTCTTTATCTCTTCTTTTCTGTGTTGTTGTTTTGTTTGACGTTACAAGACGCGTGCCGGTATCGAGTTCTTCCCATCACCATGATGGGTATACTTGACCCGACGTTGGAGTCACGAAATGAGCTACAACACAATTACGGCATCAACCGATATCAACGCCGAAAGACGAATCACAAAACCAGAGGCGGGATCGTAATTCGCCACGCCCAATTCAACTCTCTGACGTCACGCAACTGCGGTGGCGCTGCTGTCGGCACTGCGCATGCGCAGAAGCTGCACTTAACGCGAATCTTGTTTCTGCGCACGTGAAGTGCGCAGAAACCTCGGAGTTGGCAAACGCGGTCTTGTTTGTGAACAGTTTGTTGGTGTATAGAGGTATTATATAAGTAAGCTCGCTTAGACTCTCTAGGAGATAGACGTCCCCATCTCTTCGTATTAATAGCTGAATCATCATACATGGTAAAAAGTAGATAGGGAGATTGTTCTTTATCGCCATAATAACAAAAACCGGGGACTCCGGAATACACAGAAAAGATGATAAGCACGCACAGACAGGCTGTGTGTTTGTCTCCTTTTTGTGTGTGCGTGTGTTCCTTTGTCTCAAGGTTTCGTCATTATACTATAGTCACCAAATAGTTTGTTGTTTTGGCGTTGTTATGTTGTCTTTATTTTCTTTTTTCTGACTTGTTAAGGCCCCTTTTAAGCCCGGAGGGCCCGTAACGAAGACGCGTTCATTACGCAATGTCCACGCATGCGCGCTTTGGGCCCCTGCACTTTGGGCGTGCCCGAATGAACGCGCCACTTCCTGAATAATTGCGCGCCGTGAAAGTGGGGTGCGGAATTGACACGGCGCGTTGATAAACACTCCAAGGACGTCAATCGCCGACTTCCCTTATTTTAATTTTATCTTTGAACACTCTAGAACATCATTCTGCCTGTTCCTCTCTCTCTCTCTCTTTCTCTCTCTTTGTTTCTTCCTTGTTTACTGTCCTTCTTTCTCGCACTCCCTTTCCCTCTCAGTCATAAAGCGCACATGATAGCGCCAAAAATAAATTGAGGATGTCCGCCGGCGAGGATCCTTGATACTAATGACACCGAGCTTTAATTGCTCGCACGTGCGTCATTGTTTTCTCCTAAATGGCTCGTTAAAACGAAGACCGCTTTCAACTAGATAGCTGAACGCGTTTTTTTTAGGAGCGAAGCTCCTTAGGGGCTAGCCATGTCCGTCCGCCGTCCGCCGTCCACCGTAGGCCCGGCGTCGGGTGCTCGTGCTTCTGCTCGTGAGATCACGTGCTCACGAGCACGTGAGCACATGCTCACGTGCTCGTGTAGGGCAAAAAAAAAATTGGAAAAAAAAGATGAAAAAAATTATGAAAAAAGAAAAAGAAGAAAAAAACGAGTAGGGGGTTTTGAGATGCCATCCCATCTGTCTGCTTAAAAAAAGAAAAAGAAGAAAACCACACATTCTCCTACTGACATGAATGAAAAGGCTCGGCATGCTGCGGCTCGGCGTCTACGCAGACAAGTACCACCAGAGCTTCGCCCCAAGCAACATCATTCACCATGTGGAGATGCGGTCAATTTTCTGTAGATCAGTGTGCCTATAATATAAAATATTCTTCGCAAAGCTTGCTGCAGTGCTTTTGGGAACAAGCTTTTCTTCTAAAGAACACGGCACCTTTGTATGCTATCCGAACTAAGTGGACGCCTTAAAAGGGCACTGTTTGAGCACAGCAATAGTTACCCTGAGAAGCGAGCGTCGGAAGTATGAATGTGCATGCTTCTCCTGGGAACGATCTCTTACTCAAGTACTGTATTACTTCAACTGCATTTTGTCCATTTTGTCCTCCGCCCTCCTCTAGTCAGAAAGTATATATAATTTTATTTTATTACAGACATCTCCCCCGGAGGCATTGTAGTATGGTAAGCACATACACAAAAATGTAAACTGCACATTACAACCGAATACAAAACAACCAATAGATTAAATACAACGATGTTAGAAGTAAAAGAATTAAAATATTGAAAAACAAGGTTTACATATAGTTTTGGCCTTTATCGAAAAACAGCTCAGACATTTTTATTAGAACAATGTCATTGCATGGCTAACGAGTTCCAGTCATTTATAGACCACGAAAAAAAAAAATAACGTCTAAACACATATCACCAAAGGGTATAAAGCGCCGAAAAAACACGGACCCGCACTTGTTTCCCCTAGCCCTAATCTCAAAAGCTTTGTGTAGTTCGCGTGACACCTTGTTTTTGTATTTTGCCGAAATTTTTTTGCTGTTGAATGACGGGGTGCAGGGGAATCTGCTGCAATGAAGGGCGAGATGCCCTGACGGTGTCGTCCTAGTGGAAGCTGCGTGTTCGCGGGCCCGATCATTAACAGATCTGCCTGTTTGTCCTACATAGCTTAACCCACGCGTCATCGTAATCTCATACACGATGCCAGTCTTGCAATCTGTGTACTTGTTCCTATGCTTAGTGTTGCACGGGTCTATAATCCCCAGCCGATCATAATGTATAACATACATAATATATGTAAGTTGTAATGTATAACACAATTGACTAAAGCCGGCGTAACACTGCTTATACATCATACAAAATACAGTCTGCATACAGATTCGAACGCGAGTCACCGCGAGATTCATGCTTCGAATGCCGCATAGCAATGAGTTCAAGGAGAACATTTGGTGCGCGGCATTCGAACCACGGATATTGCGGTGACTCGTGTTTGCGGACTGTCTTTTGCATAATGTATGAGCAGTGTGACCTCGGCTTATATCTCAACTGCCAACCGACTACTCGTAAAGCCCTAGTTTCGCTTGAGCGATATGGACCCTATCGAAAATTACGCCCTCTTGCGGTCTATCTAAAATACTGCACAAAAGACACCCTAAAAATGACAAGTTTATCAATTGCATACAGCCTCTTGGAAGTGGCTATTATATCAGCTTGTTTGTGTTGGTTTTTTTTTTTGTTTTTTTTTTGCGCACGCCATTGTGCAATATTTTCAGGTCGAACGTAAGAGGGCGTAACTTTTGAAAAGGTAATCTTAAACGCGTGCAGCATGTACGCAAAGGTATCTATGGCAAGCTTCCTATAAATCGTATTTTTTCGCGAGCTCCGACGGGTTGCAAGCCTGCTAAAGATGCCTTGAGGTTGGTCGGTGTCGGTCGTTCCTGCTTGCGAAGCCGACGGTACGAGCACAAGCGTGTAGTCTTCAACGGCGCATTCATTTCCCAAGCGCGAGTGCATAGCATGCCTGCTCAAAGCGTTACGCTCGTTCTAGTAGCTTTTCCTTCGCTCGCACTTACGGTGAAACAAATAGTAGGACGTACAAAGAACGAGAACCATCTAAAAGCTATGTCTCCCCTGCGCAATTGTTTTACCAGTAAGCCATACCGCTCTTGCCTGACTGCCCCCCCCCCCCCCCCCCCCCCCCATCAGCAAAAACACAAGCATCTCGAGAACGACTATCCTACCGCACTCACAGCCAATATGGCAGCGCCTGCCCTCTCTTTTTTTTTTTTTTGACAGTCGTGTGCTTCTACCTTTTATCCGCGTATAACCCACCTTAGCTAAAGGATGCTGAACCTAACATTTCAGTGTCTGTAATAAGTGCAACAACGCATAAAGTTGGGCGAGTTGGTTTGACATCATAAAACGGAAACAGCGCGAAAATAAACGTGGAGGTAACACGGCTCTGACTAGCAACTGAAAGTTTATTTGTGCACAAAACTAGTCAGTTGCTAGTCAGCGCCGTGTCTGTCGTTACCTTTTCTACTCGTCCCACGTTGTTGCTAGTCAGCGCCGTGTCTGTCGTTACCTCTTCTACTCGTCCCACGTTTATTTTCGCGTTGTTCCCGTTTCATGATGTCATTCCTGCTTATGTCGTGTTTTGTGCACAAATAAACTTCCAGTTGCTAGTCAGCGCCGTGTCTGTGGTTACCTCTTCTACTCGTCCTACATTTATTATCGCGCTGTTCCCGTTTCATGATGTCTATAATAAGTGACCCACAATCTTTCCACGAGCCAGTAGCCGTTGCCGGTGTGCACGCGCGAGCACATGCAACGAAATTGACGTCATCATATCCCGTGAATGGATGAATGGGCGTGAATGGGGGACATGATGACGTCGATTTCGTTGCGTGTGCTCGCGCACACCGGCGGCTGCTTGCTCGTGGAAAGATCGTGCGCCGCTTATTATAGACACTGAAATGTTTGGTTCAGCATCCCTTTAAAGGGGCCATGAAACGAATTTTGGGCTAGGATGAATGATTTTAAATCGGGACTTTACTAATCGCATATCGTTTAGTTGGCCAAAAAAAAAAGAGGGTAGAAAGTCAAAAGCCAGCTTTTCGGTACGAACATTGGAAAATATAGCGGACTATTTTGTACCTTCTTTCCTTCGAAAGCTCTCCGCCTTTTCACTATGATACATCCGCGGTTCCCAAAGCGCGTCAGCGGTGCCAACCTGACGTAAGCCGAGCCCAGCTCACGCATTGGACACGAGAACTGCGTTACTCGGACGTATGCGCTCGTCAACAATCAATCCGTCGACGAATATTCGGATTCGCGTTCGTGGCCAATGAGTGCCCTCACGGAACTTATCATCACTGGGGAATGACAAGTTCTATGGTGTGCATAAAAAGCACGGTGGAAGCTAGGAGTCATCGCACCGGTGCCGAAGAATGTCACGACGACGTGATTTCACGATTTGCATTCGAGTTGAGGATTAAAGCTAAGGATGAAGAAGTAGGAAAATCGTTCCATGACCCCTTTAACCTTCTTAACCATGCAAGACGCGAAGGTAGTCGGCGCTGCTAGAAATAACTTGAAGGAGGCTTAGATTCTTCGACAATACGCTAAGAAGCTTAACCCTAAAGAAGCTAAGTCTTCCCTATCTTGCTTTACCCTACGTTGAATCGCAGCGGACGCTACGAGCCATCGGAGCCAATCAGACGCGGAGTGAGTGTCACCTGACCTTCCCCTGAGCGCAGCGGCGCGCGGGACGTGATGTCAGGTGATACGCCCATACGCATGTGTTGGTTTAGCTTAGATGACTCCCAGCGTCTGGGGCGGCTTAAGGGTGCTTCACAGACTTGCGTGAGTCCGACCCAGTGAGCGGGTTGGTAGAGCAACAGCTGCGTCAGCTCCAGCAAAACGGGGTAAAAACAGCTTTTATTGGAGTCGACGCAGCTGTTGCCATAGTAACCCGTACGTCGCAAACCGTGGCAGTTGCACTCGGTCAGACGTGACGCAAGTGTGTGAATATTCGATCTTTATCATAATTTTGCATAAGGCAAAGCGGAGCATAGCGAAATGTTGGCTGCCGCCCTGAGTATTCCGTAAGGTTAACCCATTAACCATATGTACTCGGTAAATTTGTAAACGCAAACAAAGACGGACACGTAGAAGGAGACGCGGGCAAGTGCTTCGCGTCTGTGTCTGTTTGCGGTTACAAGTTTCCTGAGCATCATGCACCGACTATCCCACCAACAAGTTATCGTCAACCATAGAAGATCCTTGCAAAGACGGAGCCGTCGTCTGCAACGGTGATATTGCAGCGCGAGAAACAATAGCCCTGTCTGTCTCTTTTAAGTGTCAACAAATTGAGAGGACTCCCTGTAATGCTGCCGTGGCCCTTGCGCCCCGCTTGTCTCGCAGGTGCTTGTGCCCTGCCTGGTGTGCTGGACGTCGGCGGAAGGCTCCCGGAGCGAGCGCGTGTTCGCCCAGCTCAAAGCTCTCCGGGAGTGCGAGCGCAGAGCCGTCTACGAGCCCGAGGAGAACGACACCGGTAGGCAGAAAACACGTTTCATCTTTTTTTGTATACCAATCCACACTCTAATAAAAAAAAAAGTTAGTTTAATTTTTTTGCAGAACACAAAGGCTGCCAATCACTGGGAATAAAAGAAGAATCCCAGCAAATGAAGAAGCTCGGAATATGATTAGAGCTGATAAATGAGACGCACTGAGGGTCACGGAGCAAGTGAAACGTTATGTTTATTGTCCCTGCGCCCATCACATTTTTTTTTGTTGTAATTGTTTTGAGCTTTGGCGTTTACTGGGATCCTGGGATTGTTCGCAATGATTGATTGGCTGTCTCCGTATTCTGCAGAAAACTAAACGTACATATCTTTTTTTTTTAGTTCGCTTGTTTTTTTCACCGAACTGCGCAAGCCGGTTAATTCGCTTCAGGCATAATAGATATACTGTCCCGCTTATATTCTCTGACAGTTTAATAAACTCCGGCCGGGGCTACACCCCGTTTCGCCTCAAGTCCGGCCGCAGTGGACACAAGGAGCCATCTCAGCCAATCGCCCCCCTCTCCCTGGACACGTGACACTCACACGGCCCTTGCATTGACTCGGATGTCTCCTGGCACCCGCTGCGTTCGGATCGTATGCGGAGAGGAAGTCTGCTTCTTGCGCAGGATTTTGCGGTGACGTCAGAAAGACGTCGAGCTCTGATTGGTTCTGATTGAAGGAAAGTGGTAGACCTCAAAGCAAGCTGCCTTGAAGTTTACCCACTATCCTTCTTTTAGAACCAATCAGAGATCGACGCTCATGACGTCACCACAATCACTGCAAAACAAAAAAGCAGACGAACTTGCGCTCGGAACGTATTGTAGCCCCGAACATCTCATTATCGCGCAGCAGCCAATCAGATTGCGGCGTCAGTTAATAAGAACACCGAAGAACGAATCACGGAACGAGAAGCTTGATCGGCCACGCCCCGCGTTTCTTCGGCTGTCAGTGACTGCAGTCGGAGCGCCGGACGCAAGAGGGAGCTCGCAGTTGAGCCAATAAGGCAGAAAGCGAGAGAAAACTAGGTATTTTCTTATTAACTGATGGCAAGGGGGATTTATAGCCTCACTTTCTTTTCAGTGCGGAGTGAATATAGTTTTCACATTTAAATATTCTAAGCTTAAATGGTAAGACAAAATGGCTAGGTGGCGTAAATACGCCCGATCCAAAGGGCTGAGCCTGATTCATCCATCCATCCATCTATAAGGGGGGAAATGCGGTCGTAGCTAATCTAAGGGGATACCGTATTCATTCGAAATCGGGTCGGCCTCTTTGTGAACGATGCCTGTGCATGTTCTGCAACGCTCAAGAAGAGCCAATCATTGCGATTTATGGAAGAGGCTCGGCGAATGACGAGGCACCGATAACGTCAGAGAGTGAAAAAGAAGATTTGTATAGTAGCTGTTTTTTTTGTTTTTGTTTTAGTTTCAAACGTTACTTTTGTCTTGCTGTTCGCCAGCTCTTTTTATACGTCCTAATGAGTGTGGTCTCCGTGGATTCTGCGGAAAAGTAGACACCCAAAATATCGACCTCAATATTTTCGAATAAATATGATGTATAAGTCTCGTTTGCGCCATGCGAAAAGTGCTTATTTAAAATATTTTGTCAGAATCTTATATAAGCTTTGCATCCTTACTTGGTGATTGCCACCAAGAATACATCTAACTGGTCGCTGCAGAACAGAATGGCGTCGCGTGTAATACATAAAATGCCCCCCAATCCCCCCCCCCCCAAAAAAAAAAAATATTTTGCTTTGTTTTATTGCAAAAATAAATGATGCATCGCCGCACACTTATTCTGCTCCGAAATGTAGCACTGCAGGTCCGAGCCAGATGCCAAAGTTTAAGCACAAGTCGATATCTTATTCAGAAGTTATAACTGATTTTCTGAAAATTCCAATGTGAAAATGGAGCCCATTTTCGCCCGTTTTTAGCTTCTGACGCCATACAGGTATTCGAGAACACCGTCGGCCACCATATTCCCATTGAAATTTTCAGAAAATCAGTTATAACTTTTGAATAAGATAACGCTTAGTGCAGACACTTTGGCATCTAGTTCGGATATTTAGCAAATCGTAGTTTATGTTTGCAAAGAAAAAAAAAACATGTAAATTTTTGGGGGGATTTGTACATGTGCATTTTATTATCATTATATATGGTACTCTCATAAGCTCACGTGGTCTCCAAAGAGGAAATATTCGAAAGTGTGCAGTCGAATGAACCGTACTTGATCGGGAACAAAGTTTACGAAGCCGCCGAAAAACAAAATCTTGGGCCGCGCCACGATTCTAACTCCGGGGCTTCTAATATCCGGTGTAGTGTGCAAACCCCTACACCACACCGCCTTTTTTTTTCTTTTTTTTTCCTTTAATTATCAAAAACATTCATTTTTATGTACAAGGGTTTAAAAAAGTCATTGGTTTTATAGAACACCAAGTTTTCAAACACTAATCAAAAAAGCGTAGGATCAATGAACACTTCACAACCAGTTTCACTAATGAAGCTAAGTCGCGCCTACTTAGCGGGGCTTTCAAAATTTCTGCTCCGAAAAAAGGCCAATTTTAACGTGACCTGGTAATTCACCTTCACCGCAATGCAGTTAACGTTCGCCTTTGGAACCGCGTTTCCAGAGTTTCCCCACATTCCAACCCTCGCTTTTCCGTCACCTCGTTAAGCGAGCTCATGTATATACATATATGGACCTGTCAATAAAGTGCTCCCATGCAGGTTTCGCCCCTTCCGACACTTGGAGGTGCTCGGTCCTGAATCTCCATATAGCATAAAGGCCAAGGGGTGCCAACACTCCTCATGCTCTGCTGCCGGGATGCTCTCCGAACTTCTATAACTTTGTGCTTTTTCAGCCGACTTACAAGTCGACTTTTTCAGCACCTCTCGAAGCCTCTGCCCAAAACAATTCGACGTTTGTGCTGTACAAAAAAAACAAAAAGTGTTGTAGCGTTTTGGGGGTCGGACATAGCACAGAGTTCGTCGACCATGGCTTGTTACAACCCTTTTTGTTTCCTTGTTACAACAGGGAGCACTTCAAAATGAAAGCGCAAAAAGAAATTCTTGATCGCCGTTCTAACCGGGTTTCTTCTCAAACGCTGAAATACATCAGAGTCAACAGCACTCCCAGCAAAAACAGGATACAATGGCGGCGGCGTTATTAGGTCGAGTATCCCAATACAGGGTTTTTCTTTTAACTTTTGCTCCAGCTACTCCTGGAAGAAGCGGGCTTCGAAAAACTCCTTAGGCGCTGCTATTTCTCAACAAACCTCAAAATGCGCGATGGGGAGTCTCCAGCGTGTCCCTCGAGCACTCCCTCGAGCCACTGGCTTAGACACCTTCCTCTCAGATCTGTGAAAGAGAAGACAATCAAACAATCTGCTTAATCCCTAAAAAAAATGAAAAAGAAATGTAACTTTTAATTAATTTTCACGTGTTCGAGGCCTAGGCCACCTTTCTTGTGACTGAGAAACCGGTTGCTTCGCCTCATGCGTTAAAAACCCCGGCCCAGACAAAAGTTGCGAAAAAACGATGCACTTTTACAGTGTAACTTTAGGAACACGCCAACACTTGTGCCACATACCACACAGCAGAAAAAAACGCAGAGTTCCAAATAAAACAAAAAAAAAACGATTAGACAAGGACATTTCTCGGGCATGCCAGTCTGCGAATTTTCCTCTCAGACGATTAACGTCCAAACCACCGCATCCAGCACTCAGCTGCTCTGTGTCCAAGCTGACACCGAGATAGTTCGACACGCTCGCGGTCCAGGTGACTTCGAGGTAGCGCTCTGGCTTTGAGTCCCAGTCTCCCAGTCAGGTGTCGGCACACTCTTCATTATTCGTGACCGCACCCGAGGTACCACAGAAGTCTGTGATGTGCTGCATCACCGCGCGCACTTGCGTTCTCGACGAGCACAGCACAGCCACACCGTCCGCGTAGGCGAGCACTTTCAGCGACCCCGACGACAGAGTCAGCCCTCGAATACTCGCTTCACCGATGACTGTCCTGCACAGTGGTTCGAGGTACAGCGCGAATAGTATCGGAGACATCGAGCAGCCTTGCTGTACAGACCTAGTCGCTGAGATAGGAGCTGTCATGTTCCCCTTCACAAGCAGGCGCGTCGTGATGTCGCGGTAGCACAGCTGTAGGCATCGGAGCAAAACCGCACCGAGTCCGCACTCTTCTAAGAGTTGGAACAAAAAGGAGTGGCTCACCCGGTCGAATGCTTTGCTAAGGTCGACTTGCAGAACTTCCAGAGGACACTGCTGTACCTGCGCAGCCTCGCACACGATGCGCATCGCGTGCAGGTTTGAGGTGGTGCTTCCCCCATTGATTCTGTATGTTTAGTGGTCTCCAATGACATCCCGAAGGCCTCATACTAGTCGCTTTGCCAAGAACTTTGCGAGGATTTTATAGTCGGTCGTGAGCAGGCTTATAGGCCGAAAGTGGTCAACCTTCGGGGCTCCTTTTGGATTTTTCTTCGGAATGAGCACTGTGACCGCCTGACGCATTAAGGGCGGCATCAGTCCTCGCTCGAGTACGTCGGCAAAGACGTCTTTCAGAATTTGGCTCAGCTGTACTTCGAACGACTTGTAGAAGATGCTGCTAAACCCGTCTACACCTGCTGACATGCGCGGGGCCAGATCTTTGATGGCATCCTCCATCTCTGTCGTCCAAATTTCCCTGTTTATCTGCTCTCTGACGGCTTCAGAGATCTTGGGCAGCGCCTCTCCGGCGGTTCGACTGTCTTGGTCTTCCTCCACCTTCGCGAACAGGTCGGTGTAAGCGCACGCACAGGCTTCTTCGATGTCCTTTTGGCTCAATGCCTCGGCTTCGCCTACTTGCAGAATTGTAATATTCTTACGAAATCGTGTTGGCATTCTTTCGTTTTAAAAATCTTTGCACAGCTCTTTATCTCTTTCCAGGAACATTGTTCTGCATCGGATCATGGCGCAGCGGTATTCCTTTTCGAGGAGCGTGCCTTTGCAATCCCTGATGTCTTGTATACACATTCCAGGCAATCGGCTTTCTTCAGCTGTAAGGATCCCCCGTGTCGTCGTGAGGAGGCGCTTTACTGCTTTTGTGCTTGCCGCTTTTTTTTTTTTTTTTTGGCTGTACCTAAAAGCTGCTATCTTGATCTCTTGCTTTTGTTCCTCCCAGGTGGCTGCGTTCATTGCCATTTTTTCGGCCCTGCTTTCAATCAGTTCTTTGATCTGCGCGCACAGGGGCTTGTCTTGCAGCAGACTTTCTTTCAACTTCCATTCGCTCCACCATGAGGACTTCTGGGTTCGCGGCACGGGTCTATATACCGAGCGTTACCGTGACCAGAGAGTGGTTCGAGAACGCCAAGGGTAGGACTTCTAACGCAGGCGTCGTTGCTGAAAATTCTCACGAGAGGTAGATACGGTCTTATCGAGCGTGGCATGTTCCCTGTCAATGCGTGTTCGTTAGGTCGGCTGCTTCCTCGTTGTCCTTAGCGTTCACCAGGTCGAAGTCGCGCAGCAGTTTGCGCAGTTCCGCCCGTCTGACGTCCGCTTTCAGCCACTTCAAGCAATCCCTCTCGGCCAGCCCCCAATTAATATCGCCAGTGATAATCGTTCGACAATGTGTGTCGAGATACTGGTGAAGATTCTTAAAAAAGTCCCTTCGCTCAGTCGCGTCAGTAGGTGCATACACAGATTCAAGCTTGTGAAGCTGTTCACAGTGCAACACTCATACGGCACACACCCGCCCGTTTTTGTCACCCTCCCGCTCGGTGCAGATTGCGGTGCCTCTCCTCTTGCGAATCATTATCGCCGTTCCGCCGCTCTGTCCAATTGCCCTCGACAGGAAGATAACGAAGTGACGATAAAAAACACGCGTCATCGCCTCCACTTGGCCGTCTCGTGGCAATCTTGGTCTCTTGCAAAGAAAGCGACATCAACCAGCTCGTCCGGAATATTGTCCAGCACCAAATGCTTTCTTCTTCTGGCCAGTAGAGTGACACAACTAAGGGTTGCAAACTTTAGGGGTCGCATTGTGTGGAGAAAAGGGTGTGGGCGAAGTCACGCGACAAAAATCACTGTCGAGAAATGAGCAGGAAGCCAAGAGACAAACGACGAAAAGGAACTGACCTACGGAGGTTATGGCCGGCGTCGTTCCTCCTTCGGGATGCGCGGCTTGAGGTTAAAGCGCTCCCTCCGTGTGATGTTCTTTTGCCACTTGAACTCGGAGCGCGCTGATGCTTCCCCTAGCCACATAGTGGTTTCACCCGCGTCGCTCAGGTCCGGGTTGTCGTCGCTCAGGCTGACCTGGCTCGTGCCTTTTGATTCCGGAGCTTGCATGGCCTCTACGTCTTCTAAAATAGACACTCGGACGTCGCTTGATACGACAGGACTACTGCTCGACGCTTGCAAAGGGTCAGGCTTGGCGGCGTCCCCCTCAGGCTGCAACTGTGGAGGGTGCACTTCTTTAGGGACAGCGACCGGGGCGGGGCCTCTTTCGCACCGGCTGTGGCGGAAAGCTCAGTCTCGACGTCCCGTGTGGCCTCCTCTGCCTCCTTTTCGTCCATGTTGAGGCCGCCGTCTCCATCCACACTTCCTGTGCCACTGTAGCGTAGGTACGAACGTGGTTGTCTTGCTCGTGTCCAAAGCGATGGACTTCGTCGCATCGTGGTACACGACACTCTCGTCCAAAGTGTCCCGTAGCTTTGCAGCGTAGACATAACGGATCACGTCCCGGAATCACGACCAGAACGTTGTGCTACCAGCAATCCTCAACTGGTGCGGGAGGCGTGCTAGAGTGACGCCTTCCTTTGGGCTTAACCGCACCAGTCTAATCGTCGACTGGACGCCGGTGAATCTTACCGCCTTCCATTTTCCACGCGTCAGGTCCTCAACCTTCCCAAAGGGCTCTATGGCCTTTTTGACGGTCGTCCGATACGTGAAACGGGAGCCAATGCAATTTCATGCGTACGTCCGCGTTCCGGGTCTACGACGCATGCAACGCTTTCCCTTTACCTCCAGTTCCTTGGCGGTGACCAGGCGCAGCTTGACGTCCTCCGTCTTGAGGGTCACCATCCTGAGATGATTTATTTGGTAGGCGACGAGCGCCTCGATGTGCCCACTCACACCGAGACGTTCCATCTCGGCCCTGGAATCACCTGGAATCACAAAAGCAGCACAGAGTTTTGCAGGATGATTCCTGATGGCTGCGAAGGCAGAACGATACGATAATCCGAGTTAGTCGAAGCAGATAAACTGCGGCCTGCGAGGGCCGTTATCGGCACCCCTGAGGAGCTCATGATTCTGCAACCGTAGTGCTCGGAAGCCGGAAATAGAATGGCACTCCACCGTCTTTGTCTTTTCGGCCTTTCCTATCGGTCCTACTAATGGACCGAAACGAAATGTATCCAATCTGAGTTGCTCCGTAAGCGCACGCCGCCGCGGGGAACGCGGTACGACGCTTGGTGGCACTGTTCTACGTGCTTGTTGTGCTCCATATTTCTTCTCACTGTATGTCTCGTCACAAGTACATATTTTAATTGGTGTTTATGATTGAGCTAGTTTGTAGATAATAAAGTAACAGCGCGAAGAACACGGACAAAAAATAAACGAAAACACCACAGCGCTGTGATATGTTCGTTTCCTCTTCTTTGTCTTCTGTTCTTAGTACCATTTTTCTAGTTTTTTTAAGTTATTTTTTTTTACCTGGAAACGTTATTAATTTACAAAATTTTTTAACACATTGTGTACAAAACGGCGTATACAAACTAAAATTCAATTCAACGAGCCCTACATTTTGTTCGTTCGTTCCAAGCGCTGGATATCGTACACATTCCTCAGCGCGCATCTCAACTCCGCCTTTTATAAATTATACCCCATAAGTAAACCGGAACCGGCATGGTAAACGAGTTTGCATAATCACGCCTAGCGTAGAAAGTTAACGAGACTGTGTGGCTCCTTGAAGAGCATTTAGTAAAACCGCAGATACCAAAAAAAAGCTAACAAACTAAACGCGCGCCATACAGCAAACAAACAACAAAAAATAATAATAAAGGAAATTGCTCGAGATTAGCATCTTCTCCATTAAAACTTCCGCTTGGCGCACAACACGCAATCTTGGGACTCCATAGCGCCCAGACACGATCACGCACGGCTAGACCCGCTTCTGGTTGACGTGGAATAATTAACTGCATTTCTAAAGAAAAAGTTTACGATAAAAGTTTATGGAGCGCCTCGCGTCGTTGTGGGTGTATATATGTCCTTGTTTTTCCGCAATTTTAACCTCCGACTTTTAATGTTTATTAATTTTTTTTTTTCATATAAGTCCCGAACAACACCTCGTCGCCGTCCTCTTCTCAGACGATGTCTCACACATCATTACCAGGCGACTATGAGAACATTTTTTTTTGTATCCTAATTTTTTGTATATTTTTTTTGTTTGTTTTTGAAAATAGGATACAGATAAAAAAATACAAAAGTGACCTGAATCCAGAGCCAAAGGCTAGTAACGGATCCATCAAAAAAATAAAATAGGGACTTAAATTCAGGAACCATGACACGTCCAAAACAAACCTAAAAGAAACAATACTGAAATTCGATTTGTATATTTTAATGTCATAAATAAACAATGAACAATCATTTTTTTATTACGAAAATGTGATCATATTAGGCATTTCATTGCACAGTAGAAGTCTAGGTTTGATCTAATAATTTTACTTTATAAATACCCCATAATCAATTTAAACATTGGTTGCACTCTTGATTACACAAATATATGATGGTTTAATCCCCATACATGGGGTTAGTCTTGACAGGAAAATATTTTCAAATTGGTATATTTATTTGAAGAATCGGAGAATTGATGATAAGTTCTCTTTTATTTTTTTTTAACGTTAGGATGGCGGGATGAGTTGACGCAATCTGTCATCTTCAGGATGGCAGGCCACACGTGCGCGAGACACGTGACGATGCAGTCGCCTATACCCATCTCATGGTTCTGATATCGCATCAAAGCAGTGCGGCGTCACTGGAGCGGAGCACGCGCTGGCAAAGCACGCGTTAAAAAAAGACGCTTTTTGAGCATGCGCATTGTTCATAGCTGCTGCTTTGAGCTCACGTGCTTGTTTATGAACATTAATTGAGCTGTTATCCCTGCTTTTTTTATTTTTGCTCGAGCATTTTTTTTTTTGTTTTTGACGTATTTTTTGTTTTTGTTTTTCACATATGAAAATTTAATGACCTCCAAGTGACGTTGCCGCGCGTTATATTTAATCACCGGCTGGTACGTGGCGATCTACGAAAATACGCTTATAATCACGTGAATAATGTACCGTAAAAATACCGACCAAGCGCCCACCCAAAATTTCGAGTCGATCTTAAAGTTCAGGATATAGGCAGGGGTCTCAATCACACGGCCTGCATGCGGCCCGCGACTCGCTGGGACGCGGCCCGCAGACAACCGGCTACGAGTCCCGGTTCCCATATCTCGGACGCTAGAATGTCATGCGCCATGATGATCTCATCTCGCCGATTCAATTTCGCTCGAAAGTAGCTCAACTCTTTTAACGTATTCCCATAGTTTATACTTCTTAATGCTAATTTCTGTTTTTTTTTTGCTTTATTTATTGTTTTCGAGGTTGGTGTAATATACAACGATTCCGCTACTACGCTGCAAGCGCGAGCTCTTCGTTGAAAAATGCATATCAGAAGTGCGAACTCTCGATCTGCAGGAGCAACTGCCAAAGATAAAGATTCGAGCTCGGGATTTTCGCCTTAAAAACAAAATATTACCATTAAATTACAAGTACTTGTTCAGAGTGCTGTATGAAAATCGTCAGGAAAATAAGAACTGTCAAATAAACTGATTGTTTTTCTTGAGGCACGTCGAGCTTGGTTAATTCCCGAGTGAATTGAGCAACGGGGACGAAAGTGTATTTGCACTCTTGTTCTTTTAAAATGCCAGCTCGTTGGCGGGGCGGTGTCATCGTAGTTCTTGTTATCACATCAGGTCAAGGCTCAAAGTAATCATTTAAACAAATCAAATCTAAAGATGCCACCGGCAAAACTGTGAGTCTACAAAAAGCATGGAGCACAAGATCTCTTCTCTCTTAAATCTTTTGCACCCCACCCTCCCCCGCATTGCGCTGGCCCTCAACCTTTCCAGTGTGGGCTATATGCCCCCCCCCCCCCCCCCTTCAAGGGAGTTTGAGACCACTGATATAGGCGGTTAGGTTCGAGACCAAAAATGCAAAAGGGGCACATCCTATAGCGTGGGCTCCACCGCTTCAAACCAGTGTAATCGGAGAAGCAAGAGATAAGGGGAGGCATCTTGCTTAGCTCGCTGGGCCCAGATTCCTCAGAAGCATAAGGTAAAACCTTAATTTGTTCTTGAGAAAAAAAATTGCTTGAATAAAAAAAAAGTACAATAATGCAGTTTAATTAAACGTTTCGCCTCCCATGCGGAAGGCATCTTTAGTACATCAAAGAGCGACGGGGAAGCACACGGGGAAGTTGACTTTATTTACGCATAAAGGTTCTGTGCACGCTTTTTCTTTGTGCGTTTTTCGTAAGGGTGGGCGCTTATCGTAACATGGGCGCGTGCTCGGTATTTTACTAAGTGCTCTGGCTACGGTGTTTTTTTTTTTAAGTTTGTTTTATTCAAAAACTTTCAACCAAATCTCCGCTATGACGAAACATTTCTTTAGAAACTACATATATCTCTTCTTAATCGCACTTACGAAAATTGTTTTTCTTCGGTTATCCGGGCGCGACAGAGACAACCCTGCACATTGAGAACTCTAGAGTCAATACCTGTTCTCAAAGCGAACACACAACAAAACAAAAAAAATTACTTTTTTTTTTCTTTTTGCTGCATGGAGCAACACTTAAATGTTAAGAACACAAATCATTTTTCTTCCTTGGGGTAGGAAATAAAATTTACCGTGACCTGCACGCCATACGCACGCCTTAGGGCTCAGCGCAAACCGCCTTTGAAAGATTTTAAGAGACGCACTACGTACTTTTAGGCGTTCCCCACAAAAAGGCGACGCGTAAACATAAAGAAGACTCAAGCGTGCAAAGCCTCTGAGGTGACGATGCAAAAATAAACAACGCAGCGCTATCGAACCAAAGTGGGAACTGACGAAACCACAACAAACCTCGTCGTACGCAACACTTATCTGTGGACGCTGGTGTCGCAATCCACAAGAACGTTCGAGCGAGGCCAAGTAAGTAACGAACAAAACTACAAGTCAGTGCCGCTTCGGGATCGACTTTTCACCTATCACGTTGTCACGGCGGAACCGCATTGCTCAACCGTTCAAAACAGACATTGCGTGGTTTGTGTTTAGATTATTTCAGGTTCGCTCCCATTTTTGGTCGGATTTCGAGCGACCTACGAATGCCAGGTTCAACAAAGGGAAGTGTATTGTTCTCATATCGGAAAGCTTCATGCCGCGTCTTTTCGAATCCGCTACGAGACGTTCGATAGCTTTTCGATGAACTTCAGCGTTCCAAGGAACGGTCGTCTTATTTTCAACTTTCAAGAGGGACAAAAAGGCAATCAGCGTTTTCTTTTTATATATTGTTTGTCACTCTGGAGCGTTGTGACAAAACCGAAGTTCCAGCGTCTATATACTTTAATACTCAAGGCATAAAAAATAGTCTCTCTCTTTTTTTTATTTGGCTTTTTTGTTTTGCGGACATAAAGAAAATCAATCGCAGCACTGGTTCGGACAGTACTATGGGGTAAACAAAAAATTAATCTGGACAGAGCCTGAAAGCCGCCTCCCTGTGTGTCGAGTTTCGCGCAGAGAAACTGGGGAAGCCACTCACTGTAAGGAGCTAAGGCAACGAAGGCGCTTCTGTGTCTCCTAAATAGGACACGGCTAAACTTGCGCCTTTAGAAGAATTTAATTAGTGTACTCAGGGATGCGTGTGCGAAAGTACTTTCTTCTTTATTTTTTTTTTTTCATTTTTGTACGTACTATAGTTATTGCGTCTCCTCCGTCCGTCTGTCGCTTTCTCTTTTAATTCTCCCCCTCCTCCGCGCAGAGTCGCCTAAGTTAAGATATCTGTCTTTTCTTGGTCTTTTTTTGCATTATTCCCCTCTTTCACTATTTTTCTAAAACAAGACGCTTCTTAACGGAACCCCCAATCTCTAAATTTTGTCTGTCCGTCCGTCCGTCCTTGCTAAATTTATTCCAGCTAAATTTACTATGATGTCACGTGACCTGACATCACGAGGCCTTTGCACCAATTTAGTTTCCCCGCTAAATATAGCGGGGAAATCGACGTCACGTGAGCTGGTGTCACCTGACCTCCCATTCAGTCTCTCCGCTAAATTTGGCCGGGAAATCGACGTCACGTGACCTATGCACCAATTCAGTTTTCACGCTAAATTTAGCGGGGAAACTGACGCCACGCCGACCTATTTTCCCAGTTTCCCCGCTCAATGTACCGGGGAGAAATCGATAAACATAAAGGATCTTCTTTCCTCCTCGAAACGGCGGTTTTGTCTTCTAAATAATTTTAAACAATCGCACCTTTTAATTATTGCATTTCAGAGGACTTTAAAACTAAAGGTCGCTGCCAATTTTTTTTTCTTTCTTGTTTTATTGTTATCTAGGGAGAGAGAGTTTGCCGAATGACGAAACCGAAATACAAAATGTTTCGCTCTAGAAATACAGTCTGCTACATAACCTCTGAGCATCACGAAAACAAACGAAATAGAATAATCAGTATCAAATCAAACTAGTTTTTTTGTTTCTTTTTTAAATAATTGTTTTCTTTGCTTTGTTATTTGCCGCAATTTTTCTATAGATCGCCGTGATCGGTTCCCCGAGTTCCCGGGGAAACCGCGGGTTGTATTTTGATGTGTATGCTAGCATTGTTTTGTGGTGTAGTTATTAATGTGTCCAGCCGCATCGGTGGTTCTCGGGAAGCGTGCCTGCCTACGGATCCTTAGTTGGTGGGCTCGCATACCTTACCAGGCATCAGCGATTGGATGGTGGCGTATACAGCAGTTGGGGTATCATGGAAGTACACATCGCGACACTGTTGGCGCGAACACGACATCGACGAATTTTCGCATTTTACTTCTAAATAGTATTGGCGTGGACGAAAGTTTATCGCTTACATTATAGAGCTAAATAAGCTATTCCCGTAGCAATAATAACTTGGATGACATCCATTGGTTTTAAAAAGAAAAACTGGAAAAACCGGCGATCGCTTGTTCGCGCTAACAGAGTCGCGCTCTGTACCTTGGCTGTAACAGAGATCTTAGTCTTCAGTTCTGCACTCGGAGGTCTCATACACTCTTGCTTAAATTAAAGTCTTGACCCGATTCCTATTACACAATATATATATATATATATATATATATATATATATATATATATATATATATATATATATATATATATATATATATATATATTCGTTTAGTGTTATTTTTGTGGATTAAAAAGCAGTTTCACTTTCCACAAACTAAAAGAGGCCATGAAACTGTATTTAATCGCGGACCGTCGCTTTCGCACGTCATTAGCAGATGAAAATTGGTTCTTCGATGACCTCATAATTATTTCCGAGTTTGTTTCAGTGGTTAGTGAGAACTTAAGAACTGACCGGTTCTTGGTGAAGGATTTAGAGCCAAACTTGTGTCATGAGGCTGACTGGACCACACTCCAAAATAAACGCTTACGCAGTCGTTGTATCTAATTCGTGCGTCGTGTTCTACGGACGTCTCGAACTTACCGGTCTCGTGAATCGTCCGCTTGGTTATGTCTTCAACTTTTCCCTTCATTAGCCTCATGGAGGCCGCCATTAGTTTGGCCATATGTCATACAGTGAGATTATGATAGTGATCAAAGTTGCCAGACTCAATTTCGAAAGGGGTCTATTTCATGTTCAGCCCAGATTTTCTGCGACCTGTCGCAACTTCCACACTAACCATGTTTATTTAACCTAAGAGTAGAGAAAAAGAGAAACATCAAAACGTAGAAGGAACAGAAAATAGACAGGTCGTTTTCTCTGTTTTCTGTTAATTCTACGTTTTAATCTTCCTATTCTTCTCAAGTCTCAGGTTAAATCAACATGGTTAATATTCACCAATTCGCCTGCATCCTTACTATAATTTCTTCTACACTAAACTCACCTGTTCAACTTCCGCACTAAATTCACGCAGCCTTTGGGAGCGACCTTCCCTGTGAGATTAACAAGTGAAGTTTCAAGCACGCAGTCCTCCTGTACAAGACTCTTTGTTTATTTAGTCAGAACGTCAATTGGCCCTAAATATTCGCTGACCTCCTTCCACTAAATCTCAGTGATCAGCTCTTTCTTTTTACTCCGTGGCTACGTGAACGTAGGTGAGTTATTCAACTTCTGACATCAGATGCTTGTTGAGTTGTTCTTCAATTAAGACTCTATGTGCAAGATGTTTTGTTGCTTGGTCCTCCGTTCAGAACACTGCCTAGACGTAAAGACGTGGCAAACGTTTTTGTTTTCCGGAACCGTAGCTTGTGATCATAAAATCTCACAACGTATCTTAGATGCAGAGATACGGAACTAAACAAAAATTGGCTGAATGTTTGATCATTCTGCGAAACGCGTTTAAATGCAGTAGCTTTATGGGATGGCCGGTGCTCTTACTTCTGGTGGTGCTTAGGGCAGAGTTTTGAATGGAAATAGATTACGTCACACCATTATCTCTTTGTGACGCTGCGTGCGCTTCCCTTCAGCACCCCCAGAATACAAAGCCTTTGCACTGAATTTTCTGGGTCACCAAGAGTGGGAAGTACTCTTTCCTGCCCCTTCCACTACCTCGTTCCGCGCGTTCTTTCCACGCCACCTTTTCGCGCTCTTCTCTTTCTTGCCCTTTCTACCCCTCTCCGCTCTGCGCGGTTTCTCACACCACCTGCTTCTGCTCCTCTCGTTCCTGCGTGCTAGGTCCTTAACTCAGTCAGCAGCGCACTCGGCCTCCACGCCGGTGACCGGGTTTATACTTAATCCCTAGCGCCAATTGCGTTTTTTTTTTTTTTTCTCTTGAGATTGTTTAGCGGTTACGGACTGACCAACCTATACATTTCGCGCACGCTTAAGCGGCTCCTAAGGTTGGTTTCCCCTATAAAGCTACCGTTATAAAAACAGGACTTGGTACGTGCCTCCGTACTCCCACGATAAATCACTGTTTTGATATTGTTTAATTCTACGGTACGACAGCCAACAAATCGCGTTGCATTGTCGTCTTATCGCTGCGCCGGGAGCCGGTGTGCCCATTGATTCGTGTTCCTGTCTTCATCAGCGCGCGTCGTCCTGTCTTTAGGCGCTCAGGCGTTTAGCTAGAGGGACTACCACCGCCTGAATTTTTATACCCGCCCTTATAGTTTATCGGACGCTGTAATTTTTTTTTCTTTTCTGTCTAGGTTTTGTCACAGAGTGTAGAGTTCGTTGAGCGCATACTCAGTTTGAACGGTGTCACTGCCCTCGCGTTCAAGCTCACGCGCGATTGCGTTCGAGTAACGCAAACAACCGTGACGGTACGCAACATGAAAAAACAAAAGAGGGGGGAGACGCTAATAGGGTCAAATGCGTGCACTCGAGTACTTTGTTCATGTCGCGTAAAAGATAGCTGCTACAGGCTCATTTTTATTATTATGCTTTATTGTTTTACTAAGTTCGCATTATTTTTCCTTAAAGAGACACGCGGCTCTCACGCGGAGGAACGTGGTTCGAACCCCGCTCGGCACAGGTCCTTCTCTTAGAATTCTCTGCTCTTTTGGAAAGTTGCAGCCCATTCTCGGCTGTCATCGAGTATTTCGCTTCAGAAAATTTCTGAAATAAACGCGTGCGGTAACACGCTGCTTTAGATCATTCATTCGCCCTTCCGTCTCCGACGCAAAAGGCTGGTATTTTTCCTTTTAAGTTTGTAGGCACAAGTTCACACCTGGTTAAATGTCTCTTTTCAGTTCTACCTTTTTTCAACCGTTTTTATTCGTGACAATACGACATGGTGTGTCAGAAAATAAGCTTTGCGCCGCGGGACATATTTTGAGTTGTGAGCAATCTTTATATTTTGGCACGTCAACCCCAAAATAGGCCCCATTTTGAGATCGCGATTAGAAACAATAAACGCCCCAAAAAAAATGTTTTTTCAAGTGCCTAGATTCCAGAACGTCTGTCGCAACATAACCCCCCCCCCCCCCCCCCCGCCAAAAAAAATATATTAACGCAATATTTACGTTAAGACACAAAAGTGAATCAAAATGATTTAAACCGTGAATTAAATCATGATTGAAATTGTACCGATTTGGCTATGATGATTTTAATTAAACACTTTCCAACAACAAAACACTGAATTTTCTCTTTTTTTACCGTTTATCTATCCGTGTCCGCTTCTCACAGACATTTATTTTGGATTTAAAGGAAAGAATGATCAAACAGGAAATATTATATCAGGCAGCCATTAAAAAAAAAGCACGATTAGTGGCAGAGAAGTCAATCTTTGCTAGCTCAAGTGATTCGAATTACGTCAGTGATTTAAATGAAATGAAACTTATTAAAATAATATAAAGCTGATTAATTTGATTTAAAAAAAAAATCCTAATTTTTTTCCCACTCCGCCTGACACTGATTTTGAGTGAGAAGCGATACCGAAACCGGTTTTTGTTTTAGATTGATCTTCTCTCTAAAAGAAAGCGATGAATATATGCATACATCTTTTGGGGATCGAAGCTCTGAAGCGATCTCCTGCATGGCACGCAAAGAGACCGTTACCACAATTTACGAAAAGAGACAAGCTCAAGACGAGGCCAGAAAAAGTTTTGAGGGACCTTTTACTTTTCAACAATGAGCAAACTCAACTTAATCGCTGGATGATGTTTCTGGCTAAGGGCAATGTTGGCTCATTTGTATCATGGGCTCCTCTGTTGATCGTGGGCAAACTTCCCGCGCGTGCTTTGTAGGGTCACCATACGCAAGGTCGCTTTTAGAATGTTTCTTGTTGGTTATATTGACGTCATTATACCGCGCGTACACTAACGCTCCGATCCCACTTTGGACGGTCCGCCAACATCGGTTTCTTTGCGCGTCGCGCTGGGATTTACTACAGAGGTGCCCGAAGTTGGTGCATAAATTAATTGGCAGTATGCGGACATGAAAACTCCGGAGTCAAAAGAAAGAAAATAGAAACTGGTTTTGTCAATAGAAACACTATCGCTAATACATTTTTTTTGCTTTTTTGTTTAAAAAGCATCAAAACATTGTTCTGGGCATTCTGCCCTTTCTTACGACTGAAAACAAAAATTGGTGAAATGAAAAGAAAATACGACTGTCTTACCCATTCTTCACTTCATTTGGTCCAAATAAGCGCCACAACGACACAAAATATTGTTCGAGCGTACAACATGCAGAGTTATTATGAAAACAAGACAACCAACCAATCCTTAAATCAGGGAACTCTGGTTGGTCGTCTTATTTTAATAATTATTTCCCCCAACCAGACAGACATCTGTCTAATGTTTACTTACATGCAAAGTATAAGGAAAACGTAGTTTTTTTTTGTTTTGTTTTTTCGTGATTTACGCAGGTGAGCCAATCTTTCCACAATTTTCGTGAAAGCTTCCACCACATTCGGGCACCCCTGTAGTAAATCCTAATGCGACACGTAAAGAATCCGATTTATGCCGAACGTCCAAAATGGGATCAAAACGAGTACACGCTAAACAAAAAGTTACACCATCTTCCCGAGGGGAACCATGCGGTGATGCGGAGCATCGTGTTGGTTCCGAGGAAAGAGTCAGCTGCGTGCTGACGTCGAGAGATGGCGCCACCGACTGCCCTAGCGTTACCCCCTACGCGAGCCTTCGTCGCGGCTCGCGGCAGAGAAACTTGGAACGCTCGCCGCTCGCCGTTTATTTTTTTTCACACTTGAAGGAGAGGAGACTAGAGGAGGGGAGTTGCGCGTGCGCGCGCGGTGTGAGGAGAAGCGAACGCACGCGCAGTGCACGCAGCTGGTAGAGAGAGAGAGCGGAGAGAGTAACGCGCAGCTGTTGGAGAGAGGGAAGGAGGAGAGTTGCGCGTGCGTAGTTCGAGTGCCGACTACAACGCCGACGCCGCGGGACATAGACCCGAGCAAGAGATGCTCCGCATCTAAAAACCTCGAGACTGGGACGAGAAGGGACGGACAAACACAATGTCTCAAACACAGCTGGAATTTATTCGACAGCGTAAGGGCTTATATAAGCTTTAAATCCTACACAAAACACTAGAGACGAGAGAGAGAGAGAGAGAAATGGGGAAATCCGTGCCACAAGCAGTACAACAACAAAAAAAATATTTTTTTTTTCAACGCTGTTTACTTTGGCAGTGCTCCCAAAAAATTCCAAAAAGAAAGACGTTTCAAGGATCACTCAAAACGTACACTTTTGAAAGCCGGAAATCTAGAAAATGAAGGACGGAACGAACCAAACGACTAGGAACCATACAAAAAGCGAACTGATCTTGATAAAAATTGAACTCGGACAAAACAACAAAACCTCCTAGGCCGCAACGAAACATTTGATCTAACGCGCCAAAGCATCATATTTGTACGAACCTTCTTTGTTTTGTATCCGAAGTGAGGGATGACTTATGTACCGCATTCCCACGGTTCATGATTGTTATAAATTCGTTTATCAAACGTGTCCGGTCATCTTTTTTCTGTTAGGACTATTGTGGTTGAGTCCCAGTTAGGTAGAAAATTTTGAAACTTCCGAATAAGGATCTTTGTTTTTGACACAACGTTTGTGTTCGGTGAGACTATTGTTTATACAGCGCTCGGTCTGTCCTATGTAGCATATTCCCCAATCAAACGGGATCCTGTATACTACCCCCGACACTCAACTGACCTCTTTTTCCTAGTGTTTCTTAGTGCAACCAGTTCTGGCGGAAGCAAGCGGAGTCATTCGACTCAGTCTGTAATCATTGCTGAACACAGTGCTAACACCATACCTGTTCCCAGTGGATCTAAGATATGCGAAATCAGGTAAAAGAAAACGGAAGAACCACAAGCTTTGTGGGTTTAAGAACACTTGATCACTTTTTCTTGGCGAGACGAGAAACAACTGATTAAAAACGTAATCATTAGGGTACTCAGCGGCTTTAAAACGGTACAAACAGGCACTTGAGGGCATCCCACATAAAGTAGGAACATGATTTTTTCAGAGCACTATTGTCTAGATTATGAACAATGCCAGCCTTTGCATGTTTTGAGTGACACCTGCGAAATGGTAGGAGAAGTTTTGCAATTGGCTTGCCGTATTCCCAGCACAAACTGAATGTATGTTTCAGCTGTAGATCTAAAAACTGTAAGCTACTCCCTTCCGGTCTATCTACAGAAAACTTAAATTCTGGAGTACTTTCAAAAGCAGCCTTTTTAAGCGATGCCGATAAATTGGAATCGGTACTGCAGAACAATAGGTCGTCAACGTATCGACTTACAAGAACGTCGCTAGGGGAACGGTTTTGAATGACATCATGCAGATTTAGATTTAGATAACTTAAATAAATCTGGCAAAATTCGAGCAACTACCAAGCCCACAATATTCCACGTTTCTTAATGAAATCTCGATGATTGCGTTGAATCACAGTTGCTTGTAAATATAGTTCAAGAATCCTAAGGAAGTCAGTTACCACAATCCCTGACTGTGACTGGGATCTAAGAAGATTGTTTTCAAGAAACTGACTTACGCGTTGAAGTGACGCCTTAGGTTTTCAAGTAATTTAAGTCTGTGATGTCCATCGAGAATAGAGTGAGGTTCTAACGAGTAATATTAGTCTTTGATGTCCATCGAGAATAGAGTGCAATGCTTCCCATGAAAAGGCTGTAATTCTGCAACCAGGTCATCTGAGCAACGAAGGGTTAATGGACTTCCGACATCCAAAACACTCAGGGACTTCTGAAGAAAGGACGACACCAGTTTTTGCCAAGTGCCATTTTCATTTACCACAACTCAAAGAGGAAGGTCCAAAAACTTATGGTCCTTCAAAAAAACTTGATTCCAAAAATGCCTCTTGAGGTTACATTCATCTTGGAAACCAAGGACGGAAATTCACTATCCTTCATAATACTAAAATTTTCCCGCTTGATCCGTGTAAGGTTTCCATCGAACTGCCTGAACAACCCCTCTATGATTAAGTCCGATTTTTTTCGGAACTCATTCATTGATAATACAGCAAATTTTCCAGATTTGTCGGTTTCGAGAAGCTTGAAGTTCTTTTCTCCCACCTCTTTTTTCACGGAAGTAACTTTTTGAAAATCCCTACGGTCAGTCCGGAAAGACGAATCCAGAAAGACGAATCCTTGTTGTATTGCTTGTAGCACGGGTTTCCCCATTTCTCTGTCTCTCTCTCTTTCTCTCGCCTGTGGTGTTTTGTGTAGGATTTGATGCCTACATAAGCCCTTTCGTTGTCGAATGCATTTCAGCTGTGTTGGACACACTTTGTGTTTGTTCGTCCCTTCTTATCCCAGTCTCGGGGTTTTTAATCAAAATGTTTAAGCACCACCAGCTCGTTTGCGCCTTAACCTTTTTTGTACACGCTGTAGCTCGTATTCTATTCGCTGTTATCTAATTGTGTTAGATATATATATATATATATATATATATATATATATATATATATATATATATATATATATATATATATATATATATATATATATATATAGACAGCGGGAAGCTAATTAGCTTTAATGGCTGTCCGGTGTATTCGCTGCAGTTGAGGAATATAGCCAGTGCCGTACTTCTGCTAACCTGGGGACTTTGACATGCATCACGCAGTAGTGATCCCACGAACAGACGCCGATAAGATTCTCATCAAGATAAAAAAAAGACAGGACTGGCGATCGAATCCAGGTTTCCTTGTCTCTGCAGCGCGAGCTTTCGCTCCACGTGCTCCGAGCTGTGACGCGCTAAAAACACTCGGCCACCAATCCCCCTTTATTCACTGTCACGAACGCGACAAAGCACAACATTGTAAGAGGTTAATAATAAATTAACTCTGGAAAACGTTGTTTTCCTAATACAGCCGGAAGAAATTTGTTTTGACCCTCAAACGGAAACAATTCATAATAATACCTAAGAGAAAATGAAAAAAAAAAAAAAAATGTCTGCCGGCGCTGCTTCTCCACAACGACAGCTCTAAGCACATCGCGTCCGGAAACACTGCATCAACAGCTCGTAGCTTGCGTGGAAAGAAAAAAAAAGACATATGTATATACTATATATGACATGGCCAATACATCTCGTTTACAACCCAAGAGCCATCGGCTAATGCGTTGATCCGGCCGGCGTGCCCTGCTCCCCGAAGCCATTTCAAGCGCCTGAGGTGACAGACTGCAGATTTGGCCAGAGTAAAGGAACCCTTCGAAACGGGGGGATTCTTGTTTTCCTTCTTTTTTTCCTCCCTATCTCTTTCACGTTCTCTCACTCTCCTTTCACTTCCGTCCATTCTTCGCAGACTTCCACTCAGTCTCGTCTTGATGTGGACAAGCCAGTCGCGTGACCTTGCGATCGGGTCGAGGGACACGCGCAACACGAAGATCACGTGGCACTGCTCTCGGCTCCGGATTGGTTAGTTATACGCTCGTCAAGTTCGCCATGGTCCACTTGGTGCCAAAATGGCGCGTAGTCGGGGGCTGTCCCCAGCGGATGCGGGGCTCTCGGAAGAAGAATCCACCGTCCTCGGTCCGTCCGCAGTTTGCTTCGTCGTCGACAGTGGCCATTATTCACAGTGTACACTGCCTACACTCCGTTTCACTTTACGATGGACCGCAGCTGACGCTACGAGCCATCACGCGGCATCTGATTGGCTTCGATGGCTCGTAGCGTCCGTTGCGGTCCATCGTATGGTGTAACGGAGTAGGGGCGCACGGTCGCTCGCCGACCTGCCCTCGCGTAATGGGGGGTGTGCAACCGGCGACGTGGTGCTCCTTGAACCGGTCTCCTGCCCTTGGTGACACATTTGTTATATTCTTTCGAAGGTATGGGAAAGATAATGCCTTCCGGAAGTGGGTGCGACCCTGGACTCTAATATTTCTCCCCTTGGAAGTTTGGCTCGACGTTCTCGTCAATAGTGGTAATGTCCGTTCCAATGAGGTTGGGGTTAATCTTGTTGACTGAACGTTTCGCGTTTTGGCACCAGGAGTGAAAACTGGCTTCCAGGTATGTGTTCGGGAAAAGAGATCTTCAGACTCATTGGTGCTCACTGTAAACAAATGAAGAGTGGGAGGATCAGAGCGTTGTTAGTGGCGGAAAGGTAAGAATACAGTGAGCCAACGTTCAAAAAGCGGCATGTCTGATTACCAGTGCATTTACTGAGAAAAAAAAAAGAAAAGTGGACCGTGAAAGTGCGGAATTGCGGCAAGCAGCCAAACCAAAAGCAATTGGCTGTCTGCCATGGGGTTAAATATATATATATATATATATATATATATATATATATATATATATATATATATATATATATATATATATATATATATATATATATATATATACAGGATGTTTTTTTTTTAAGCTTAACAGATTTGTTTAAAAAAAGCCGTGAAAGTTACACTTATGCCGCTTGTGGAGGGGAGTTATACGGCCAGGGGGACATATTATAGGGGGCGAATCGTAACGATCAGTCGGCTAATTAATTAAAATTTGTTAATTAACTTTTTAATTAATGAAAATAGACATATGGTTCCAATTAGAAACTTGCTCAGCATCATCGAAAACCCCTAAATCAGTCATTTTCAGAAAGACTTTGAGCGCGTGAGTGCACTAAAGTTACCACTCGTGGAGCAGGTACAAGGCTGGGGCTAGATAAGAGACGGAAAAATCGCGCGGGCGCCTTATCGCAACCTCTAGCTTTGTACCTTCTCCACGAGCGGTAACTTTAGTTCACTACTACGCGTTTCACGCGCTCAAAGTCTTTCTGAAAATGACTGATTTAGGGGTTTTCGATGATGCTGAGCAAGTTTCTAATTGGAACCATATGTCCATTTTAATTAATTAAAAAGTTAATTAACGAATTTTAATTAATTAAACGACTGATAATTACGATTAGCCCCCTATAATATGTCCCCCTGGCCGTATAACTCACCTCCACAAGCGGCATAATTGTAACTTTCACGGCTTTTTTTAAACAAATCTGTTAAGCTTAAAAAAAAACACCCTGTATATATATATATATATATATATATATATATATATTGTGAACGAAGAGGGGAGAAGGTGATTATTAAATTTATTGCATTAAAGTTAGGTAAAGGGAGAGGGAAAGAGAGCTGGGGAAAAATTGGACCAGGAGCGGGGATTGAACCCGCAACCTTCGCCTAGGGGCGACGCCTTAACCGATTAGACCATCCCGGCCACTGGTTTCGGCGGACTCAATTTCTGACCAGGGGCCCTAATCTGGACACTTGGCGAAAAAGTCGGCGAGAAATCCCGCGGCTCTGATTGGCCGGCGCCAAGGTCAAGTGCGGCGTTATCCAATCACGCCTGCCAGATTTCTCGCCGTGTTTCTCGCCAAGTGTCCAGATTAGGGCCCCAGCTCTCTGTGTACTATTAGTTTCGAATTCGCTTAACTGGGTAGACGACAACCGTTGCTGATTTAAGGCCCGCGCTAGTTCCGAATTGCGGCAGTGACGTGGCACGTCATCTCAGCTTTGCAAGTATCGGAACAGGGCCCGTCTTCCAAGATATCTAGGGAACCACTCCTTCCCATAGGGACAGGCTGCACCGTATATATAATGGGAATGAGTGAAGATTGACAAGTGCAGCCGTAGTAATATTGTGAACGAAGAGGGGAGAAGGTGATTATTAAATTTATTACATTAAAGTTATGGAAAGGGAAAGAGCTGGCGATATATATATATATATATATATATGGGTGGTTTCATCACAAATCGTGCAGGCAAAAAGGGTCGAATTTTTAATTTCGCTGAAAAAAAATATATGTATGGCGTCGTCTCTAAAAACGCAGTAGCCACAAACCGCAAGTCCGTCAGATTTTTTGTTCTCGACTTACAAATTTTAAAAGAGGCCGCGGCGGAAAGCAGTGTTTTTCACATCCGTCGTGGGTCGGATGTTTCGCTCAATCTCCCGTCATGGATTTTTAGTCCACATTATATATACTTTTTTCAAGCACTCTGTAGACACAGATAAAACGCTATAATACCATGAAATAATTTTAGGCGTTTTGCTTTTTTCTGCAAAAATGGCAAAAACGCCCCCTCGGTCAATTGTTGACGAACTTTGACAATTAAATACTGGCGATCTACTTGGGTTACATCAATATTTTTTATGTCTATGGAGAGCCCCAAACACGCTCTTTATAGATATTATAAAATGATTTAGCTGTATTAAATATCCTTAGCGGAACGTTTACGTTAATGTTATGCGAAAACCAAAAAGTACCAATTTTAAAATTTTCTCAAAAAACCCATTTTTTTTTATTTTTTGTTAAAATGTAGATATCATAGTTGTCTACGCGAAAAGCAAGTCGAGAAAGTGTATATTTTGTTTGTATGTTCTATATTTAAGCATCAATATCGTACAAAAACGTGTTTTTACGGCTTGAAAGGGACTTGCGAATTGCGCGTCTTCACAAACTTTGAAATATTTTTGCATTTTTTTTAAAGCTCCCACGTAAAATTGAAATAAAGTAGTTCCACCCTGTTATATTTATTGATCTTTTAAATTTTATTATAGGCGGCAAGCTACATTGGAGCAGTTCAAAAGAGAAAGCGACACTTAACAGACCAGCAGGCGTCGTAAATTTTTAATGTATAGAAATCGGCAGATGTCGTATTTATTCGGGGCCTTCATTGGCCTATATTAACGTCCCGCCCTTTCGGAACCAGCAGATGACCACGACCTTTCGCGCTCATTGTGTTAGATAGGACGGCCCGTGACAGTAAAGCGAGCAGCGCACCCTGTGTCACAAGGAGTGAAATGGTACGAATGTGTTGTTGACGCGGCGAACAGTGACGGCCACCCATGAGGAGTCAGTCAGTCAGAGTATTGCAGAAGGGAAAGCAAAGGAACTGTTGCCTGGGAGGATGAGAACACCACGGCCTTACAATATCGACGGTCAACAACAGTTCTGCCTGCCAAAACAACGCCGCGTGCGAGCTAAAACCGGCGGCGCGGGCACGCACACGAAGATGGGCCGGTTTCGTTAGGGATGTGGGAAAATTTTGAAACCAGCCATCCGTGCACGCGTGAAACGATACCGCGTATTTGCCCAAGCTTCGAACGACCTATCCTAGAAATGGCCGTGCTCTGCAAAGTGGTTGTCCTGTGAAAAGAATTGGTTTGCTCTTGATGTTTATACAGCCTTGATGGAGATGCGCCTCAACGGGTAATCGGTCTCTTAGCTGTAGATGAGAAATTTAGCCAGTGCAGTACAACCGCTAACCTGGGATTTTTAACGTGCATCACGCAGTAGTGATCACACGAACGCGTGCCGGTACGAAACTCATCCAGATCGAAACGGGCGGGGGCGGCGGGGATCGAACCCAGGAGGTTCCCAGCGCAAGCTTTCGCTCCACGCTCCGAGCTGAGACGCGTTAGCCCACTCGGCCACTTCCTCCCTTGTGGTTGTCCTGTGCTTGTCCTCCGTGTTTTATTCTTTCAATTTTATGTACTCTATCTCCCTCCGCGGAAATCCGATAGCACCGAAGGGTTATCTTTTTTGTAAACAGCAAAGCCCGGAGACTAGCATCAAAAACGAGCGTGTTGGTAAATATACTTGTGTCTATTCTGCCCGGAGACTAGTTGGGTCGAAGTCAGCCTCCTTGTCAACTATAACCGTTTGTGAAGAGTGGTCTTCTCCCGAGATGAAAAGTTAGCGCCGGCTGACGTGTTCTTTTGAAAAAGGGAAGGGGAAAGAGAAAGTTTGAGTAACTGCATGCAGTAACTACCTCGAAAGCTTCTCTCACGATATGAAGCTCGAGGCATGTTACGTCTCGGTTACCTTCTGGCGCACCACTGCTTGAAACTATTCTTGATTTTGTTCCGCACAGCCCCGACGGATGTGCGGAACAGAGTGAAGAATAGATTCGAGCATCATCTGGACGCCATCATCCTGCCAGGCTTCAGTGTCGTGGGACTGGACTCGGCGTCGGTCAGTTAAGACTTTTTTTTTATTTTATTTCGTGAGTGTTTCTTCAATCCGCTGAACTTGGTTTCTCGGGTGCGGTTCTGCTGAACTTTTTTTTATGTTTGTTACTGTTTGTTAGAATTGTTTACTTGTTTGGTTTATTTCTTCATGGCGTAGCGGCCTGATGGTGCTGTAGAAAGCGTGTTCGCACGCATTTGTTTGTGTCCCGTTTAGGGAATGCCCGGAGGAGTTGGTTTTTATTCTTGCCGCGTGCGGCTGAGTTTTTCTGTCTTAATTAATTTTTTTTTTCCTTTACGTGTCGTTGACTTCTTTGTCTGACTCTCCACCAGGCGTGGACCTATCGCCTTGCCACCGCTCGAACCTAAATCTTTTATTTTTTTACCGCAATTTTCGTTAAGATCGGAGTTGGGTAATTTTATTCTTATTTATTTATTTTTATTCCCTACCCTTCTCCGTGACAATCTCTCCGTGTGTTTCGGATCGTTTTTGTGTCATCACTTTTGTGTATTACGGAAGTGAAAGGCCATTCCCTGGTGATCTGTGCGATGTGCGGTGAACAAACCCTAGCGTTTGGTTTCGGAAAGAATGGTATTTAATAGATCAATGATGTGGTGATTTTTTATGTCTTAGTAATATGACAGCTAATAGCTAGTCATGGTAGTTTACAGTGAAAGTTTTATAAATCGAAAAAATACAACGTCTGTGCCTCTTCGATATTGAAGTTCTACTAGGCCTGCTGATTTGATTAGATATGTTTCTCGTGGTTTCCCGCTCTTTTCAAAACATAAATAACTATTTAATACCAAAAAAGCGTTTATAAGTGATTACAAAACGCAGACGAAAATTCAAGAAAACTTTTTTACAATCCATAGAAGCGCACGTCTTTTTTTGTCTGACTTAGGTCTTGCAAAACGAAGACGTCTTTTCCCGATATTGAGGCTTAAATATAGAACATACAAACAAAATATACACTTTCTCGACTTGCTTTTCGAGTAGACAACTATCATATCTACATTTTAACAAAAACAAAAAAAATAAAAAATGGGTTTTTTGAGAAAATCGATCTTAAAATTGGTACTTTTTGGTTTTCGCATAACATTAACGTAAACGTCCCGCAAAGGATATTTAATACAGTTAAATGATTTTATAATATCTATAAAGAGCGTGTTTTGGGCTCTCCATGGACATAACAAATATTGATGTAACTCAAGTAGATCGCCAGTATTTAATGCACCTTTTTCACATACCGACGGCACCAGGCGGTGGCTGCACGAACTAAAAATCGAGAAAGTGACCTACCTGCGCTACCAATTGATAATGGGAGCTACGCTACCAGTTTCTTCGCTCTCCGAGCAGCGGCGCGTGCCCAACGCGACTCTAAAGAGGGGGATCTGTGGCGTCCACCCAAACGTCATGTTTTTCTTTCCGTCCACTTTCTTTTTTTGTGTAACACAATTATATATATGTTGCAATTACGTGTTCTACTCGCTGATCCACAGCCTCCTTCCGAATTTCCTCGATTTCTAGTGCCGACTTCCGCCGCTTGGCATCGAGTGCTCGCGCGTGCGCAGAACGCTTCTCGGAAAAGGTCTATTGTCAAAGTTCGTCAACAATTGACCGAGGGGGCGTTTTTGACATTTTTACAGAAAAAAAGCAAAACGCCTAAAATTATTTCATTGTATTAGAGCGTTTTATCTGTGTCTACAGAGTGCTTGAAAAAAGTATATATAATGTGGACTAAAAATCCATGACGGGAGATCGAGCGAAACATCCGACCCACGACGTATGTGAAAAACACTGCTTTCCGCCGCGGCCTCTTTTAAAATTTGTAAGTCGAGAACCAAATATCCGACGAACTTGCGGTTTGTGGCTACTGTGTTTTTAGAGACGACGCCATAACACATATTTTTTTCAGCGAAATTAAAAATTCGACCCTTTTTGCCTGCACGATTTGAGATGAAACCACCCATATATATATATATATATATATATATATATATATATATATATATATATATATATATATATATATATATATATATATATACAGGGTGTTCTTTTTTATTCGAAACAGATTTGTTTAAAAAAAGTCGTGAAAGTTACACTTATGCCGCTTGTGGAGGTGAGTTATACGGCCAGGGGGACATATTATAGTGGGCTAATCGTAATGATCAGTCGGCTAATTAATTAAAATTTGTTAATTAACTTTTTAATTAATAAAAATAGACATATGGTTTCAATTAGAAACTTGCTCAGCGTCATCGAAAACCCCTAAATCAGTCATACTCAGAAAGACTTTGAGGGCGTGAGAAGCGTAGTAGTGCACCAAAGTTACTACTCGTGGAGCAGGTACAAGGCTGGGACTAGATAAGAGACGGAAAAATCGCGCGGGTGCCTAATCGCAGCCTCTAGCTTTGTACCTGCTCCAAGTATGGTAACTTTAGTGCACTACTACGCTTCTAACGCGCTCAAAGTCTTTCTGAAAATGACTGATTTAGGGGTTTTCGATGACGCTGAGCAAGTTTCTAATTGGAACCATATGTCTATTTTTATTAATTAAAAAGTTAATTAACGAATTTTAATTAATTAGCCAACTGATCATTACGATTAGCCCACTATAATATGTCCCCCTGGCCGTATAACTCACCTCCACAAGCGGCATAAGTGTAACTTTCACGGCTTTGTTTAAACAAATCTGTTTCGAATAAAAAATAACACCCTGTATATATATGAGAACAAGAACCCGTGCCAGGAGCCGTACAGCAGTTTTGAAGACTTGCTTGATTTTTAAGTGCCCTCAGCTAGTTTAAGTTCACTAATTGACAACCTAAAACCCTCGACTGTGTATTTTCGTTATCAGTTTTAGAAACCTTTCAGTTCGACATCAAAACACTGATGCAGGCGTCTAAGCTTCCGATATTTTTGGACAATAGGTTGACGCACCTCGACGTTTAAATTGTTTGAATCTCGAAGTGCCATATCTAAGGAAAACTTTAGGCACAATTGTTTCGACAGCATAAACCATCGGAAAGCGTGCCAGAAGGTTCCCATAGTTTCTAATACCCAATTCACACGGCAGCGTAAAGGTACCTTTGGCACAGGTACCAACCTGTAGTAAAGGGACGTCACGTGCGGAGGAGGGGAGTAGGAGGAAGAAATGAGGAGAAGGAGTAGGCGAGAGGATGAGGATGGAAGGAGGAGGAGGAGGAGGGAAGAGAGAGGAGGAGTTGGAGGAAAGGAGTGGAGAGGCGGAGCAGGAAAGGGGAAGGTGGAGGAGAGGAAATGAGGGGAGGACGAGGAGCAGAGGAAAAGAGGAGGAGGACGTGGTATGGAGGAGGAGGACGGGCATACTTTCCCCTCTGTATCCTCCCCTCCTCCTCAAAAGCTGCGCTCTAATTTCGTGTTATAGAGATTTGTAAAGGTCTTTAATTTTTTCCGCATACAACATTCTCTATGAATCATTTTGATCTGTCTTCAACTGTAGACAAGTGACCCCAAACTTTGAACAACCTGGACGCATCATATCCGTGCATGATTCCAAATCAAATATAGGGGCGTTACTTCAACGAAAGTGTGATTGATTTGGGTTTTTTTGCACTAAGTAGCAAGTCCTTGCTTTTAGAGCGCAGCTCTTAGGCGCCCGTTTCCGGGTTGAGCGGCGTCACCGTTAGGCGTCAACGCAACGTTATGAAATATTTTCCCGCTAAATTTAGCGGAAAAATCTTTCCGCTAAATTTAGCGGATTTAGTTTCCTCTCTGAATTTAACAGGGAAATTGACGTCACGTGACCTCAACACGAATTCAGTTTCCCCGCTAATTTTAGAGTGGAAATTTAGCGAACATTTCGCGGTAAATGGGAGGGCAGCAGCCGAGGAGAAGGTGAGGGGGAGGAGGGGCATACCTTCCCCTCCGTACCCTCCCCTCCTCCTCCTCAAGAGCTGCGTTCTAATTCGGCATTTCAGAGAATTGTAAACGTCTTTAATTTTTTGTGTTTTTTTAGAAGTTTAAATATATCTTTGCTACCATAGTATACTGGGGCTATTTAAACTTTTTCACATCTAGCGTGAAAAACTACGGTTTGCATGAGGAGGACAAGCAACATGTTTTCGGTTTATTTCAGTCAAACAAAAATCAAACTCATGAAGCGGTTATTGCCCTAGCGAGATAGAAAAAAAGAAAAAGAAAAACACCAGCTAGTTTGTCTCTGTTCTCACTTCCTTGGATTCTTCGTCGTCAGGGTGCCGTCGTCTGTTGAAAGAAGCCTTCTTTCTTTTTCATTGGGTATGCGTCATGGGGCCAGCAGAGTTTCTACATTTCTATACATTTCTTTTTTCTTCCAAGATTCTTGTTGAGGACTTTGAAAGCGACAGATATCTCGCTCGGTGTTTGATTATCCTGCGCTATTTCTTTGGCGATTTCTTTTCCCTTTCCCCCTCCCCAATTCACGGCATCATGGCAGTACGTATGCAGCTCTTATATTTCGCTCGTTCATCTCCGCTTCGAGTTTCTTTGAGTACGAATTTGTTTCGTGATTGTGCGCATTTTACATACATATACTTATCGCACTCGGAAGTGCGACGAAGTTTCCGCAGCTCTATTCAAACTCGAAAATAATCAGGCAGGTATTCTTCGTTTCTCGGAACGACAATCATTTCGCGCGAAGGAATTATGAATAAAATAAATGGCAGAAAGCAACAACGTAAGTTTTGCCCCTCCAATGATTCTCGACAGACTTGCGCAAGTTCTCGCAGACGGGTCTGCTTTTATGCAACACAAGCGCTGTGCCTGCCCTTTTTTATGTTGGCACCGCGCGACGCGCCTGAATTGTCTTGGGAGTTTCTCGCCGCGAACTATTCGACATAATGGGGTTCCGTCGCAGTGCGGTGTTTGCTCCCTCGCCTAGACTGATCAGTTCCGTTCTGAGTCTCATTCCAACACAGCGCTGTCTTGAATACAGAGCGAGCGGGTGTTCTGGAAAGCAGACAAAATCTGCAGATATTTACAGCCGTCGACGACAGGGACAGAAGCACGACTCCTCGCCCAGCAGAATATCGTCAAAACGTCTTCACGTCGGTATTAATCTTCGGAAGTCTTATGCTTTCAGTGTGAAAAAGATAAGGTAGTCAGTCTGGCTTATTTTTCGCACCAGGTAAACTCAAACTGGTTGAGGACTATACATGGCTTGCATTGACGTCACGCAGTCATTGTGGTGGCCTTTCTGCTGATCGCGTACCTACCGCAACATAGGTTTCGCACCACAGATTTTTTTTCGACAAAGAATGACCACCAGCATAGTTCGCAAACGTCCCATGCAAGCGCCCACTCTAAAAAAGAAGCCTTTTTGTACCCTATAATGCACCCCAAAACGACATCCTTTTGTCCCATATAGTGCACCCCAAAACTGCACTTCGACGTACAGCACACTGACGTCGAAAAGACGGCCCCAACTTTTACGAGGGGCTTGATAACGGTGCGATATTCCTTATTAAAGAGCTAGAATATGTACAAAAAACTAAGAAAAACTAAGAAAAAAAAAACACGGAGGTTTTGCCGTAGGGCCAAGAAAACCCCGATTACTTTTTTACAGCGAAGCTGTATATGACTCGTTGGTCGGAGTTTTTTCGGCAGATTGATACTTTAGACCCATGTTGCGGATAAAAAAAAACAGGACGCGGGATGGCCAAAAAAACATGCTTTTCGTGTAAGGCTCGTCAAATTATGAGGCGCTGGAGAAATTCAGCCTTCTGCGTTAAGTCCTTATTTCGAACTCTTTTTGTTCGCCTTCCGCCCATTGAAAAGCATGCGGGAAGGGCCTTCGAACGCACCTGGTATCGCTGCGCCGCAGCGTTCTTCCACACGTCTGCTTTCCTCGCCGTTACCATGGCAACGAACGCCGAATGAATGGAAGCACGCACGGTACCGCCGCGTGAAGCCAGCAACAGCTGACGCCATTTTACGAACGCCGTCTGCCATAGCCAAAGCCGAACGCGGTATGTCAGATCAACCGCCTCCGCCGGTTGATCTGACATACCGCGTTCGGCTTTGGCTATAGCAGACGGCGTTCGTAAAATGGCGTCAGCTGTTGCTGGCTTCACGCGGCGGTACCGTGCGTGCTTCCATTCATTCGGCGTTCGTTGCCATGGTAACGGCGAGGAAAGCAGACGTGTGGAAGAACGCTGCGGCGCAGCGACACCAGGTGCGTTCGAAGGCCCTTCCCGCATGCTTTTCAATGGGCGGAAGGCGAACAAAAAGAGTTCGAAATAAGGACTTAACGCAGAAGGCTGAATTTCTCCAGCGCCTCATAATTTGACGAGCCTTACACGAAAAGCACGTTTTTTTGTCCATCCCGCGTCCTGTTTTTTTTTTTTTTTTATCTGCAACATGGGCCTAAAGTATCAAACTGCCCTTGTTTTAATAAGAAAACCACAAAACAAGTATCGAAACCGCGTGATAGATGATGAGCACGTGGCGTTCCCCGCATGCGTTTCTCGGTAAAAAAATTTGGTTGCATAAGCTGCCGCGGCAACGGCAGAGTATGAAGTGGGAAGTGACGTCACTAGCCCCGCTAACAATGCGAAGCACGTTGCGCTTCCTGCATACGTTTCTCAGTAAAGATTGCGGTTTCATAAGCTGCCGCGGCCACGGCAGCTTACAAAGTTTTTCATATATAAAAAAAACGTTTTGGTACGGTGCATTTACTTTTTTTTTTTTGGTCAATCTTTGGTATAGACCCTTTTGCTGTTTACAAAGCTGAACTGCCTGTTGCGTCCCAAGCGATTTCCGGTCGCACCGTCTTTGGAAGCCTGTTGAGCTTGCTTGTGTCACCAGTGCTATAGAAAGTATAAATGCTACACGGACAACGAGGGCTTTCGGCTGTACAATGTTACATCTTGGAGGAGGCAATTTGGTTTATAAGAATACTCGAAACATTTTAACATATCTCGCACTCCTTCGTTCTTTTGGCGTTCACTTGGAGAATTGGTGATTAAACTTTTCATCTACATTTCAAGCAGCGGTGTTAAGGTGGCCTCGTTGTTATGGTAATTCATTCTTTTTAAACCGGAATTTTTCTTGGGGTCGAAGACGGGTGCACCACCTGGTGGCGTTTGCCATAAAAAGGGCCTATACTGCAGTGTGCAATCGGTGATACCATAGCTTCGCTGTCCAACCACCTTCACAGCGTGGATTGGTGCCTTTTGTGCAGTCAGTCACGCGTACATTAGCTATTTTAATAAGTTGTACCACTTGGCTATCAAGTCGCTTGAGAAAGTTGGTACCGTCGGTTCGAGGTCAGCGTGCTGTACGTCGAACTGAAGTTTTGGGGTGTGTTATAAGGGACAAAAGGTGTAAGAATATACTTTTTTTTTTCTGTCGTTCAGAAACGATAAGCGTGATTGTTAAAAAAATCATTTATATACTGTCAAATAAACGAGACGATGACTCTTACCACGTAGCAACTTCTTGGCCGGTGACTGCTTCTGACAACCCCGGATCACAGTCACACCTCGCGTTCACATCACGTATTTTTTGGCGGTATGTTGTTTATACCCCGTTCTAATGCTCACAAAATCACAGCCAAACGCGTGCTAATCACAGCCCCAGCACGCCTACGTTCGTCGCTTCGGAAAGCGAGCACAGTATATGCGCCGTACACATAAATATTTTACACCCTTAAGGGTGTACATCAACGTGCTCCAGGGCTAACACTCTAAGGGTGTCACGGCAACACACTTAGGATGGTGGTGGACACCATCAAAATAGGATGCTCGCGATATTAGCAGCCTCCTGGGGTTACGTTATGCGACTCAACAAGTTTATAAGCAACAAGTGCCACATGCAGTACTCACGTGCACAGGAAAAGAAAATACAGACACAATGAATATCGCACGAGAGAGGAATCACGGCCCTATGTGACTGTTACACCACCTTATATAATCCGCAATACAAAGATACTCATGCGCCCAGTGGATCTCTCCGAAATTACGAAGGCTACAGGTATGTTGCTTTGTTCTTGTCAATGCGGAGGGCAATTGTTCGTCTGCTTCTTGCGCAGGGGGTAGCGGTGACGTCAGAACGCCGAGCCCTGATTGGCTGATCGCGACCCCCCTATCTGAGCGTCGTCTGCTCCTTTGCAACGTCGTCTGCGTCTGTCTTACCTTTCCTGCGACTTTCGGAAGTGCAGAGGCCAGCTTCACGAAACGATCTTACGCCAAAAGAGTGCGTAAGACAAAACGTGAGAACAAATTCGTATTCACGAAACGAAATTATCGTAAGTTTTGCTCAGGTTACGACGGAATCCTACGACGATCAACTCAGCATGGCCGACAGCGTTGCTCAGTTACTTGGTCGCGACGATCAACGGACGTTTATTTTTGTACGTGCTCTTCTCACGCGTCCCGACTGCAAGCAGCAAGAAAAAAAGTAAAAAGTACTTGAAATAAACCACGACGAACAAGAACGCTGGATCCACAAACACCCGGGAAATGCTCCAACGGCCACGATTCCACCGACCCCGAGTAAGCGAGCTCGGCAAATAGGCCTAGCAGGCACAGCGGTTCTCCGACGGTCCTTGGCCAAGACCGTCTGCCCACGACCGGCTGGCGTGCTGAATGGAATATGCCCGCGCGACCCTTGTGAACCCTTCAATCTCTTCCTCTTGTCATCTCCTTGTTTTCCGAGGCAGCGGTGACTCTCGCCGGTGAAGAAGCGGTGAATCTCCGACAGACGCAGGAAAGGTAAAGCAGCCATCGCTTTGACTAGCAGACGTAAAGCAGACGATGTTAACTGCGCCGACCCGCCGACGCCGTTAAAGAGTGAGGAGTCTCGCCGCACACGAAAGGAGGGAAAAAGTATTTGGGAGGGAACTTGCGGACACTAATACGCTCACTCTCGGTTCTTAGCAAACAAACCTCGGCGCCTCGGGACACCTCGCCAGTGAGTCCTTTGACTTCTCTCCTTGATGCGCGCCTGCTAGTTGTTAAAAACAACGTACCGCTCGATTTATTTCGTCTGCCCTCTCTGAAAGGCGAAGTCGAGCTCACTCGTAAAGACCTGCACTTCCGAAAGTCGCAGGAAAGGTAAGACAGACGCAGACGACGTTGCGAGCAGACGACGTTGCAAGGGAGCAGACGACGCCCAGATAGGGGGGTCGCGATCAGCCAATCAGGGCTCGGCGTTCTGACGTCACCGCTACTTCCTTTCTCATGCGCAGAAGACGAAAATGAGCCCACTTGCGAGGCGTATTATTCCCGTAAGGCACAATATATCTAAGTTCAGGGAATGCATCTCCAAGTATAAAGCATTGGTACAGGCAATAATTATTTGACATAGTCGCTAAAACCACCTCCGCCAGCGCTGTTGGAAGCGGGCTGTTAATGCTGCGAAACACCCTTGAAAACGAGGTGTTCGCCTCACTCACCATAGCACCCTTTTCTACGCTCTTCTTAAACGCTTCAAAAGTGGGTGTTCCATGTAACAGCGCCCTATGTCACGAATAAAGTAGGGTGCAAAACCCAAAATTAAGGGGCTGAACTGATGCAGCCATTGGTGTGAGTTTCTAGAACTGCCTTTATGTTTTTACACCCTTTGTGGTGTATAAGGTTCTATAGAGTTTCCCCGCGAACGCTGAAAATGGCACCGGACAGAAGCTCGTCTGTGGATTGGTCTATATTGAGCTCGGTTCCCTCCAAGGTGAAACCGAGAGAGAAAGAGAGAAAGAGAGAGAGGGAGAGAGAGGGAAAAAAAAACTTTTATTTTCGCTCCGAGTCCGGAAAAGAATGAAACCGAGCACAGTGCAGGACCTCGATGAATGCTATCAGACTCGGAAATTTGCTTTTCCGTGGTTCCAGAAACAGTTGCCTCGGACGAATTCATCTCTCTCTACGTGCGGCGCATCGGAAGTGCGCTGGTTCATTTCAATACCGGCCTCGTTCGTTCCTCCTTCCCTATAGTCATTTCTACCTCCCGCCGTCGCACTCACCTTAAACCGAATTCTGAGCGCGAATCCCTCTTAGCATGGGTAAGTGCTTTGTATCCAGCGAAGCTTTTTCCACTCTCGCATGTGTCCCTGGATATGGAACGCTCGGATATTCGTCACGCGGCGTCGAGGGAATGGTGACGACGTGACGGATCAGCTATTTCTTTCGTTTAGCTTTTTTTGTTTTAGGAATTTGCCTTTTGAGGAAATGGTCGTGCGCATGCTATACACAGTGGCGCGCAAAGCTCTCTAGTCGTTCCCCTTATAGGGTCACTAATTAGTAGGCCGTAAACTTTTCGGTTTGGACCCTAAAAATACCGATGAGCATATTTTGGTTGCAAGAATTTAAAATTGATTGAAACCTAGAAACAAAACACCGATAAACACCCTTCGGTGTCAAAACTCCAAAATGGGTTCAAACCAAGAACATGGATTTCTAACAACCTTTTTCTACAATTCTAGGATTGCTTTTTAGTTGAAACCCTTTCCTACGCAGACTAAAATTCGTAGTTTTTAAAGCATGAAGTGCTTTATAACGCTACCCCCATTCCCAAAATGTTGTATGTCCGTCTCTGCGTCCGTCCGTCCGTCCGTCCGTGGATTTTCCGCTACATTTAGGGGAAACTTGTGACGTCACGTGACCTTGGGGAAATTGACGGAACCTGACCTATGCGTCAACTCAGTTTCCTCACTAAATTTAGCGGGGAATTGATGTCACGTGACCTACACACCAATTCATTTGCCCACTAAATTTTGGCGAGAAGATTCACATCTTGTGACCTAGCCACCAATCCAGTTTTCCCGCTAAACTTGGCGGGGGAAATCAACGTCACATGACTTTACGTCACTTGATCTATACGACCATTCAGTTTCCCCGCTAAATTTAGCGGTAGAATATACGGCACGTGACATACCAGTTCTTCCACCCCATCCCTCTCCGCCTTTTCCTTTTTTTTTTCTCTCCTCATCCCTTCCCCTTCCTAACAACACCTCCTAGATAATCCCAGAGGCTGTTGCTTCAACGTTTTATGCATTGCAGGGCTTTGAAGATAAAGGCCGCAGCCAATGTCATAAATAGAGCTTTCTTCACCGATATTCGCCGTTTTTAGCGTCCCCCCGATGCACATCACCGATATACTGCGATATCTTAACACTAAATAAACGCCGAAAAAACATCCGCCAATTTCCTTCGTAAATGAACACCTGAAAATCTACGGATTATCAACGAGCTACGCTTTAGAGTAACGACACTTTAAAGGGATACTGAACCAAGGAATTCAGTGTCCATAATAAGTGGCGCACGTTCGTTCCACGAGCCAGCAGCCGCCGGTGTGCGCGAGCACACGCAACAAAAATGACGTCAAAGACCTCTTTTCGCGGTTAAGATGACAGTGAAATGTATGGGCTTCGGGCCAAAGGAGAATAAAGACAAGTTTTTCATCTACAAGGTGGTGTCTGGTTTAAAAGGTAAGCGATTAATTGGTCTAACAAGCACGTAGCTTTCACTTATAGAGATGAAAAGCCTGTATTTATTCTCCTTTGGCCCGAAGCCCATGCATTTCACTGTCCTTTTAAGCGCGAATGAAGGTCTTTGACGTCATTTTCGTTGCGTGTGCTCGCGCACACCGGCGGCTGCTGGCTCGTGGAAAGAACGTGCGCCAGTTATTATGGACACTAAATTCTTTGGTTCAGTATCCCTTTAAGATGGCAGTGAAATGCATGGGCTTCGGGCGAAAGGAGAATAAAGACAAGTTTTTCATCTATACAGTGGTGTCTGGTGTAAAAGGTAAGCGATTAATTGGTCTAACAAGCATGTAGCTTTCACTCGTAGAGATGAAAAGCCTGTCTTTATTCTCCTTTGGCCCGAAGCCCATGCATTTCACTGTCCTCAAGCGCGAATGGAGGTCTTTGACGTCATTTTCGTTGCGAGTGCCCGCGCACACCGGCGGCTGCTGGCTCGTGGAAAGAACGTGCGCCACTTATTATGGACACTAAATTCTATGGTTCAGTATCCCTTTAACTATTTTGGTACTTAAAATCATTGTTGTCACTTATCCAAAGTTTTACTTGAAACCGCTGGAAACGGTCGGCCCGTCCTCCGGAAATGTTACAACAGTCCGCGACAAAGCAGAACGATATCCCTTGTCATCCTAATTCCTGACGCTATATATGTCTAGAGCCAAACGAAAAATTCCCCCTCTAAAACAGTGGAGCCTCTGGTGGCAGTGTTTGACCATGTACCAGACTTTGGCCGCAGTTTCGAGACCAGTACCAAGTCTTCTATGCGTTGTGAAAGATGATGGGGGGGGGGGGGGGGGGGGAGAGGGCCAATAGTGGTGGCCCACCGGGCGCTTGGTCACTGGCTCTCCAGTACCAAGTCTCTGAAGGTCCATATGGAATGATGCGAGTCTCCTCCTCAGATTTGAATCGCGTAGAGAGCTGGAGCCGCGTATCCGTGATAAAAACGAGACGGGGCGATAGACCTGCGCTGCTTATACAAGACGCGTGTGTTCTTATATAGTGTGCCAAGTATTGTGTTCTGTGCTTCCGCAATGCTAAAACAAAACAATGACTTTCTGAATAGACCCCGTCGGATCGACCTTTGGAACTCTTACCGTAGCACGAAACTCGAATCCCGTCAAAATACGCCCATCGAAACGACACCGTAGATGTTGTTGAAAAAACGAATAAGAATGGAGGCGGACCTATATAGCATATCAGGTTTCTGCTTTTAGTATAGAAGACTTTTTCTCCCTATGGCGTTCGGCACATTCTTCGTGCATCGTAAGATGGGCTTCTTGGAGAGGGTATACACTTCCTTCCACGTAATGCGAGCCACACGTCCTCGAAGCCAGAAAACGAACCTCACATTCGGGAACATATTTTTTTCCCCCTTTTTATTCTGCGAGCGGATGGAATGGGAAGCATTGTGTGAGGAAGCTTGAGCTCATGTTTTATGCTGGAGTTTTGTGTTCTTACTTCTTCCGCAGCCGTGTGTGACTGGAGGTTCGACGGTTGGCAGTGCTGGGCTCCGACTCCGCTGGGAGGCACCGCTCGAGCCCCGTGTCCTGGCCTTTTGCCGGGAAATGTCAATTCCTCTGGTCAGTCTAAATGAATTTTTCTCTTTTTTTTTCTTTTTTTTTTTGTGAGGTGGGGGGGGGGGGTGAATTGAAGGACACTTATAGTCTTTGACAGGTTATTCACTGGAAGCTCCTCCCACCCCTTTCGACTTTAGCGGAACGAACGCTGGATACAAGGTCCCCTATTCTCCAGCGTTCGCTCTGCTAAAGTGTAAAGAGGGGGGGGGGGGGGAGCAGCTTCCACTGAACTCTTAACAAATCACCGACTACAGTTAGTCGTTGCTAAGCATTAAAGAGATGTTAGAATAGGCTACCTAAACGCTTCGCGTACATCAAGAAATAGCGTCGTCGCAACCGCGTATTCGCCAAGCCCAAACAATGTTTGTAATTGGCGTGCGGAGAAGACGCCATTTCTTTCCGTACACAGAGCTGTTGAGTACGCTATTCAAAACCTCGCTATTGTATCACCGCGGACTAACCTGTCCTCGCAATATTTTTGACACAAAATAATTTTGTTTCAACTTACAAACAATTTAGGAACAAAGTGTGACACATTTTTAGAAATTTTGCGTAACAATCTTTCAGTACAGAACAAGAAAGGTCGTGCTGTTAACCAATCACGAAGCAGGTGACGTCAACAGAATAAGCCGCGTCCCGCGTTTCTTAAGCTGCCGATAACAATAGCGTCGATAGTGACTGAAATCAAGTACACGTAAGACTGACGAAGGTTCGTCGATCAGACCCCTCGTCGTCATTCGCCTTTAGTCATTTCTCGTATGTAGAAAGTACGCGATAAATATGCAAAGCACGCTTCAGTATAGTGGCTGACTTTTCAATTCGGTTACTGTTCGTCACCGCAAGTTTTATGTTATTCCTACGTTTTAGGCTCAGAACACTGGTCTAAAGACACTGGTCTAAAGGCCCGACGTTGAGCGCAGCGAACGCAGCGTAGAGCAGAACGCGCGCGTTTTATTGGTTGGCGAGGAGAAGCTCAATATCTGCGACCAATCAGTATCTGTGTGCGCTGCGCTACGCGTCGTTTGCTATGCCCGACGTCGGACTATAACAGTGCTTTAAGTGACGCGGTCTCCTCCTGCACTCTAAAAAATGCACCCCTAATCATGTGCTGCAGAAGCCTACACTCTTACACCCTTGCACTCTAAAAACGTGGCTGCACATTCAGTTTCCCGAGAAATGAAACACGTGGGCAGCCAATCTCTGCAAACACTGGCAAGCACATAGCCAACGAGAAAACTCAAAAAACGACCAAACTTAAAAAACAAAAAACGCGATGTGGATTGCTTTGGTGAGCCTCCAGTTTCATTCGCTCGCTGTCCCTACGAGCATATAGAATTTTTCCCGTCCATAGTGATCAGATACCTGCGTGTTTTACAAGGAATGGAACGCACATGGTTTTTATAGTGTATGATATTTTTCGCGCGATGAGTGACGTAGAATTTAACGGTAGCATCAGCCTTAAGGTTATAAATATTTCATTTCGAATTGGCATGATCTGGCCCGAGAAAGTTATATACCGTGTTCTACTCAGCATGAATTAAGACTCACCGTGACCTCATTTGTTCAGTTAGTCGAAGCTATATTACTGTGTTTCAATGATTAGTTTTTATATAACATTGCTTGGAAGCGGTTTCCTCGTTGGTCTGAACGTGTTTCCATGTTTGCTTGCGTTTTTTTTTCTCTTCCTGCAGCTACAGCGACCTACCACTGCCTTTGGAACGGGTCTTGGGATGGGGAGACGGGCAACTACGCCTCGTGCACAACGTCGCCGTATGACGTGAGCTGATCTTTACATTAGTCTATCTTCTTTTTTTTTCAGCTTACTTGCTTGACTCTTTTGTAAGTGCGTGTAAATAGTGGTTTGAATCGAATAGCGCTACCTCACTCATACCCTTCGCAGTGCAAAGGAGTCACTGTGTGGTGGCCCTCCTTATATTGTTAACGCTAGGGACGACGCGGTGCTATTCGATTCGAACCAACATTCACACACCGCTGCTTTCTCGTTAGGAATTCTCAAATGTTGCTTGTAAGTGAGTAGCGCAGCATCATTCTTAGCTTTAACACTACAAAGATATCCGGTATGTCGTAAGTCTCCCTAGCACTGTGAAGTGTGTGCATGTCGCATCGCTATTCAATTTGATCCTCTATTCGCACAGCCCTACTTTTCTCTCGCGTATTGCCGCAGAAGCAAACGTCCCGGGGATCTAAGTTGGACACTCGTTGTGAAAGTTGGCGAGAAAGTCGGCGAGAAAGTCGGCGAGATCATTGGCCGCCGTGATTGGTCAGCGCCACGCAGCCATTGGTCAACGCCACGCAGCTATTGGCCAGCTCCAAGGTCAAGCACGGCGCTGTACAATTGCGGCGGTCGTCGATCTCTTCCATTTTCTTGACAAATATCAAATTAGAGCTCCTATGTCGCGTTAGAAAAAAAGTGACCCTAATGTTACTAGGGCATTTTCTTTCCTCTTGGGCATACCTATCAAGCAATGGTAGTCCTTAAACATTGCCAAAATAGTTTTCGAAAAAAAAGTAGGATTTAATGTTAAAAGTGAGAACTCAGCAAACATAATATAATAATTGAAGGGATATTTTCTAACAAACCTGTAACAACCGTGGGTATACTCCGTTTCACCTTATGTTATACCGCTGCAACGGATAGAAGAGCGAGTACAAAGCGTTGGCAGCTGCCCTTAATGTACGAGAGCTTGTGCCGCCGAGATGTTCCCTAGAGCAAGGAGCTCGCGCTTGTAGACTTTTCTGTGGTACATCATAAGATGAAATAGAGTCTAAGCATCCCTGACCTGCAGCAGCAACACTGTAAGTACGTTGAAACGTGCAGCAGGCTGACTAGAATATGCTGCCTGATCTTTGCCTTCCTTGAACAAATAATAACCGTGTAGTTAACGAATATTCATTGATTGTTTTATTTTCAAATTGTTGTTTCAAATATACAAGGGTTGTTTGGACCCATAGCCTCTATGCTAGTCCAGGATCCAATCGTAAAAATACACTTCAAAAAGCGGCAATACAACAGACAAATCCAACACACGAAACATAGAAAGATCACATCTTACAAAATAATTAACTCAACTGCTTTTCGTAGTTAACAAAAATGTTTTCAAGAAAGGAAGAAAAGAAGAATGACGCGTTGTTTCCATTTAAATTCACCTGTACTCATATTGTCTCTTATTAGGACCCAGAGCTCAAGCTACTGGAAGCCATCACGCAGGACATCGGGGATTTCGTGCCCTGGGAACAAAGCTCCTTACGGGGCGAGAACTGGCAGTGGCAGGAGAAGATCAACCAGTTCAAGAACTGCCTCGAGGACGTGCTGCTGAGGCCGCCACCTCTTCTCGGTAACCGAAACTCAAATGGTCGAGCGTGGTTTTGTGCCTTCGTGTCGAAGAGCACAATCCTGAATTTTATGCACCGGATGATTCATTGATTCCGAGTATTCCTATAGAAATAGCATAAACTATGTCAGAAAAAATTAAGGTGATCAGTTTTTGTTTAACTGTATGTGTTTACGTGTCAGAAACCTGCGATATCTTGCTTGAGGTTGGCCCCATTCTCATTTCTGAGGAAGTGTATGTCAATCTGGGAAAAAAAACTAGCAGCTTTATATTGAGTTACACTGCAATGCTTACGCAAGGGTGCGATGCAGTGCGACGTCTGCCACGCCTAACAATGTCAGCGCCGTTTGTCGCCGCCGCATCCTTGGAGCGATGGCCGCGGCATGGCTCATTTGGCGTTCTTTTGTTGAATGAGTGACACGCACACAATACGCAGGATATAGATAGCAAGGGGGTTCATTGAAGTTGGGATGTCGATGTGATGTCGATTCCTAGCCATACTGACTCGAACTCTGTCAGTTATATCATTTTTTTCTCTCTTTTTTTGTGTGTGGATGAACTGCGTGTGGGCGATTCCTCATGCAACTCCAGATACTTTCGGCATCTGACTATTTGAATATGAGACGCAGAATTCTGAGTGTTGTCTTGAGAATTACTAAATTAGAAAAAGCAAACATATTTAGCGAGGAGCCTCCTCGTGTTCCTTTGTGTATACTGAGATCTAATCTGATAGCCCATCTACAAGGTATAGGAAAGCTTTTTGCCATAATACCTATTCTTTGTATATAGCTGTTGTTAAGCACAAAATTTTCTGGTGAGTGCGTACTGCACTCTTAGCATGTGATACCAAATACCAGCAAATAAATTCAAGATTTGCCCTCGTGAAGAAATTGTTTACGCTGTGCCGGAAAGGGGGATAATAGAAAACGTACCATTATCCCCCGCTGCTCTTTTTGTGGTCCGTTAATTTTTCCCATTCTCACCAACGCAATTGAACATTGTTTTAAGAATAACTGTGACAAAATAACGTTATCTGAGTTTCTCAAGCGTCCGACAGGATCAGCGTCATTCGGACACAGTATAGTAACTGAATAACAGGCTGAAGTTCAGCTAGTTGGTACATAAAGCAAAAGTAAACGGTCAGCAAGAACGATAGGGACAAAACACAGACAGGGAGAAACAAAGACATACACACCCCTGACTATCAACAAAGACTTTATACTTCTTCTTCATGACTTTGACCCAAAGATTCACACCTAAATTTATTGTGTGATTCACACAATAAATCACCCTAAATCCTTACATTACACTACAAAATTAAAATTAAAATAAATTAATTACAGTAAATTTGGTCACTAACACCTCCCTGACCCAACCCACAAACCACCGCCTTTTCTTTTCTTTTTTTTTTTTTTTGCTGTGTGGCACGGCCTCGTGAAAGGGAATAAGAGGGATATGTGTCGACGGTGGTTTGTGGGTTGGGTCAGGGAGGTGTTAGTGACCAAATTTAATAATTTAATGCAATTAATTTATTTTGATTTATTGTGAATTGAACTGAAGTTTATTTGACATATGAAATGTGAAATAAACTTGAATTTAGTAGTGTAATGTAAGGATTTAGGGTGATTTATTAGCATTACTTTAGGTGTGAATCTTTGGGTCAAAGTGATGAAGAAGTATAAAGTCTTAGTTGATAGTCAGCGGTGTGTACGTCTCTGTTTCTCCCTTTCTGTCTTTTGCACCTATCGTTCTAGCTGACCGTTTACTTTTGCAGTATGGTTACACTTCGTTTTACCGCTTTTGTTTCCATCAGAGGGCAACGAGACAGTCTGCCCACGAACTTGGGACGGCTGGAGCTGCTGGGACGACACCCTTCCAGGTCACACGGTCTACGCGCCTTGTCCACAGTTCGTCGCCGGATTTCTTTCTTCGCGTGAGTTTTAAACTAAGTGCATACTTATGACTGATCTTTAAAATATTAAAACAGTTATGATTTTGAAATGCGTTCCAAGCATCTAGTTATAATCCGAAAGGTCGCCGGTCGCCGATTTCTTCAATCAAGAAGTGATTTTTCTTACTCAAGTAGGGGTGACAGAAAAAAATATTTATTTACTCACAACTATCTAACCTACCAGCAAGACTGGACGCGTGCATTTCGAGCTCGCATTGCCGTTTGTGAACATGAACAGCTTGAACAATCTAGACAAATACACGATGGTAAAAAATTTCCGAAAACACCGCTGATAGTACTTTTTCTTTATATAGTATGTCATCCTATATATACACATAGAACCTATTATTCTTCACGTGACCCAGTAAACACTCGTATTTTAAATCACCGTGGCGTGGGTACACCGCAACTGCACCTCTTTTTTGGTGGCGATGAAGCGGATGCCGACACGTACTCCTGCAGTTTTTTTTTTTTTTTTTATTGTGGCGCTAGTCAGCGGTGTCTTCATTCATTGTATACTTCCGTCTAATCGTATAATGTTTTCAAGCTGTCCACATTAACAAAAACAATGAGCCAACTAGTTCAATTTAAGCCTCTTACGTTGCCTCCTCACTTACTCTTGCCGCTTCTTTCTTTTGTGGGAGTTAGTAACGCTAATGCACCTTTCTTTTTGTTTTCAGGGCAAGCTCACAAATACTGCAATTTGGATGGCACCTGGTTTCGTCATCCAGTCACGAAACACATCTGGTCCAACTATACTGCCTGTGTCGACACCCATGATTTGCAGGTTGGAAATTTACTGAAATATTGGAGAAACAAATTCCTAACTTTAGGGAATAAAAAAAAATGTTTTTTTTTTTTTTTTTTTTTTTTTAATGGGGATATCTTGTCACTTTTAAGTTGCCGCGTTGAAGTTTGTGAAGGACCTTGGTTGTCATTAATAATTTTTGCAGTCGTTTTCTTGTCTTACGCGGTGTTTTGTCGCACAAATGCACTGAGGACATGAGCTTTGCATAACGCATGTTTGTTTTTAATTGGAAAATGCTTTTACGCGTCATTTTTTACATATCCAGTCGTTTGGTTTGTTTTCTGATCACGTAATATTTAGTTCAATGCTACCGCCTTGCGGACAGTAAAAGGTTATGAAAAAAAAAGTAAAAGAAAAAGATTATGCATATTTCATAGACATTAAAAAGCAATTTTGTTTGGTTGAATATTTTTATTTTCTCATACAGACTATGTCTAGAAGCCTTTCTTTTTCAGACACAACGCCGACACAAATACGTGCGCCTTCGTGATTTCTAATACTAAAAACTTTACTACAAACGTTGATATCTTTTTTTTTTCTAAGTCTCAATTTTCGGAGGTTGTGGCATTTGCGCTCGCATCAAAAAGGTTTCTCCCGCTAAACGAGCATGCTTTTTGATAAATGACAAGGGTCCTTTTGTTTCATGTGCAATAAATTTGATGACAAGCAAAGGGTTATCAGTTACAAAGTACCAGGCCTTGCTTTCTAATTTCCAACTAGAGTTTGTGTGCATACAGAGCATACTCGATAAAGTTAAAACACCGCTGCCCACGCAAACAACAGATTCACAAACCTTCAAGTGATGATAAGACTTCATTTTCGTTTTCTATTAATCGCGGCTGAAAAAAAAAAAAACGAATGTGTGTCCAACCAAGATGTAACACGCTATTGACTATAATCGACTAATTGACAATTACCGAGGTGCAATTTCACAGGCATTGCCACAAATTCCCTTTAATAGGGGAAAAACAGGTGTCTCCACCTCGTGCATGTTACGACTCACTTGTACATAGGGCCGTCCAAACACCGCACTGGAAAGTTGGTTCTGAGAAGGTCATAATGAAATATTTCACCATAGCAACCTATAGCCACGACGCCAAAGATAAATTCAAATTAGTTAATTATTTTAGTGAAAAACCTGAGACTGGGGTGATGACAGACGACGACAAGGAATAGAAGGAGAACGTCTCAAACACAGCTAAACCTTTATTGAGGTAAGAACCCTGTATATAGGGTTGAAAAAAAATGGAATGAAAGGGAACCCTTCTTCACATCACCTCTCTCCACAAAAGACACGACACCGGACCTCTAACAATGGGGTCAAACCAACAAAAGAACTGACAGCACCAATGCCACATCATTAAAAAAAAAAACGCTGGGAAAACTAGATTGCGCTGGACCTTTCACTGAGGAAGTCAGCTATAAGACTATACACACACAAAAAAAGAAAATAATGTTAATAATACCATTAGCGATATAGAAATCGCTTTTATTCCGCATCTAAAGACAAAAGGGCTTGTTCACTGCATTCCCATGCTTCGTTATTGCGATTGACTCTTTCAGCAGACGCTTGTGGTCGTTTTTTTTTTTTTTGTTTTTTTTTTTGTTACAATTGTGGTTGTCGAGTTCCATAAAGGCACGCAATTCCTACACTCCCGAATATGCTTGGATACCTCGGAATATGGATCCTTGTTTTTGACACATCGTTTATGTTCGCCTAGTCTATCATTAAGATAACGCTTCGTTTGACCTATATAGCACAAACCCCAGTCAAAAGGGATCTTGTAGACTATACCTGAAATACATGTAACACACTTTTCCCTGTGTTTTTTTAACAACCTTTCTGGGCGGAAGCGAACGGAGTTAACCGTTTCAAACTGCTATCTGTGCTAAACGCCATGTGTAAACCAAACTTATCACCGACTGATTTTAAATTGTGTAAAATCTTATGGAAAAACGGTACGACTACAAACTTTTTTTGCTCGGGAATTTTCCTAATTTGTTTGTCTTTTGCAACAATGTACGAAAGCTTCTTGGAAATAAATTCTTGAGGATAGTTTGCAACATTTAGCCGGAGAAACACAACTTGAGTCGACGTCATAATGGAGTGCCAACATGACTTTTGAACCGCGTTGTTAATCATGTTTCGAACCAATCCTGCCTTGACATGCTTTGAATGGCAACTATTCAAAGGGAAGTACTGGTTTAGCCTTTTCTATGCCATACGACCAACATAAACCGGGAACCAATCTGAGCTGGAAGTCTAAATACTGAATTACTTTGTTGGCTGGCTTTTCTATAGAAAACTGCAACTCCGGTGCCTCCCTTGTACACGGTATTCTCAATGGAACCAGCAAGGGCTGAGTCACGGACACATACCAATATGTCATCCACGTATCTTCCAATAAGTACTGAGCTCGGGTGATAATGTTTGATCATCTCATGCAATTTTAGGTCTAGGCTCCGGAGGTATATTTCTGAAAGGGCCGGGGCGACAGCCGAACCAATACATACGCCTTGACGTTGAATGTATTTCCGCTCATCATAGCTAAAATCTTTAATATACACCAGCTCACTTGCGCCCTTACCTTCTTCACATTAGTTCATCCTTTTTTATGCCGCGTTCCTTACGGCGATTTTCCTCGGTGTGCCACGAATGGTGGTGCAGGTTGTAAACTACGAGTACTTTAGTAAATTGAATCACGGGCAGGACGTAAATAAGTTCCCATTTTCTTTCTGCGCGAGACCTATTCCGATTGTGTGAGCTGAAATTCCGCGGGATTCCTTTGTTAGAAGTTTTAATTACTAGCGTAACTCGAAGAGACTTCCGCCGAACATCTCATTCATTAGCGTCCCAACATCTCTAACTCTCTACGTGTTCGCAAACCCTCTTTTGAAAAAGTTTGGGTCACGTTGTATGAAAACATAGTTTTTTAGTTTTAATCCCGCTCCTCTTTCTTCTCTCTTTTAATCTGTTTCTCTCTCGTTCCTCCACTTTCTCGACTTCCGTCTTTCTTCTCCATTGCTCGTTGAACTTTCTTTTATATCCCGTTTCTAATACCGTCGGCTCGGCATCTCATTAAACACCAGAAGAAGTATAGTCCATGGAGTCTAAAGAAACTTGTCTCCTTTGTTGTCTCTAGACACAAAACGCAGCATGCATCGTCGTTCTTCTAAACTCCATTGAATTGATCACCGCGAAAACGACGTGGCTTTGTAGCAGTTCCTCGTCTCTATTCATTGTTTTTGCGTCTCTGATTGTTTATTTAAATATTGGTTCTCTATATGAAGCCTCGTCTTACTTTATTCCTTTGTACTACGGCGTGTATTCTTTATCCAAGAAGTAATGATAATATATATATTCACTCCGAAATAAGTTACGTTCTTTTTTGCCTCAGATTGTTTTACACCCCAAAGACAAAAACAATATACATATACTTTTATTCTGGTAATTATGTGATCGTCGTTTTAGTTTTAAGCATAACGGTTTGACTACACTTGCGGTGAAAGTCGTCTCCAGAGCTATGAACTCGCGCCCCGCCTGGTTTTGTTATGTATCCAAGTTCTAGGCTGAAGTTACGTAGCCGAATTCGTAGACTTGTTTTTTTTAATCCCTACAAGTGTCCTATTTGCTCAGAAAATTTATATTTTGTTTTGTCTTGTTTCGTTTCAGTTCAGAAATCTGGTGAACTCTTTGTACGTGGGTGGATACTCGATATCACTCGTTGCTCTTCTGCTCTCCTTGTTTATATTCTTCTACTTTAGGTAAGTACACACTTTTTTAATCATTGGTTGTATGACAAGGCCTAATTCTTTGTAATTTGTGCCCGTATTCTACTTCACAATTAGGTGTTAGGTTATATTTAAATCCATCAATTATAGGCAGTGAAAAATATGTCGACCAAGAAAGTTCCGAGTTGCAACTTATATGCTCGCGAACAAAGTAAATACATTTTAGCATAACGTATATGGTTTTAAACTGTTTATAATATTAGGCTGATTTTTCTCTTACTGCGAAAAAATTTGCCCATGAAATAAAAACAAAAACTCAGGCTTGAAATTGTTTTGTTTTATAAAATGATCGTGTGTTTATCAAGCTTATCCGATCTGTTGAATACTTGCCTTTATAAACCAATAAAAAACGCACTGTGAGGTGACTCTCCCAAAATGCAAACTGATCAAGTTACATTTTACGAATGCCCGCAGTTTTCGTGAGTTTAGTTTAACATGGTGTGTGCAATTGTTTAAACAAGTTTAGACTAAACCAAAGACGCTGCGAATACACATATTAGCTATCCAGAAAGCACTATGGTTCTGAAAGTTGAATCCTATAAGCTTAATTTCTATTTACATTTACCTTTCTAAAACTTGCTGCCCTGTTCTTCCGCAGGTCCCTTCGTTGTCGACGCATCACCATTCACAAAAACCTCTTCACATCGTTCATAATCAATAACCTATGTTGGATATTGTGGTATATCCATGTCATTGCACAGCCCCATGTTATCGAAGAGAATCCGGTAAGGCTGTTACTTTAACTGATTGAAATGCTACGTAGCATAATTGAAGCGGGGTAGGAGCTACAGCAGAGTGCATACCACTTTGAACTGGATCTTGAGAAGCTAACGCAAAGTCGAGCGTATTTTATAAACTCTCTGAATTCAGCATAAGGTAATTCTTAAATTGTATACCTGGATTGTCTACCTTTACTAAATTTTGAGCACCCATCTAGAAAAATTTAATGGCCATGCAATCAATATTGTAGACCTTAGTACGGTCCGATTATATTACACCGAGAAATACAAAAGATAAAAGAATCTTTTCGTGTCGACCAGGCTTTTCTTTTTCTTGAAGAAAACTATTTAAAGAGCACTGGGGCTAACATGCCTTTCCGTGGACTATATAAAGTGCAATATAGAATTTAAAATAATACAATAAGCTTTAAGAGTTTACAGTCGGCTCCAATGGAATTTTTCACACGTATTTTAAGGCCTTCCATAAGTCCTTCAATATTCGGCCTTACAAACTCATTAACCTGAAGTATACTGCCATGTAAAGATCACGCAGCACTGCCAAGCATATCAGCTAGCATATAAGGTCATTTACGGCACCAGCACAATTATTACAGTAGTCATAAGTTGCGTTTTGAAACGATCACTGGTCATTGAGGGAACCCGAAAGGTTTCTCTCCTAATTAGCGTGCTTTATTAAAGGAGGTGCAGGATTACACTTCTGCGTGCAGTAACAGCTATGAAGTGGACACAAAGTCGTATTGTTTTGTTCAGGTTACTTTGGAAATAAGCAGACGTGATGGTGCGAAAGCAGAGCGCGTCTAGACCGCGTTGTAAATTGTGAAACGTTGTGCAATATTCGTTTTCCCTTCAGGACTGGTGCCAGGTATTGCACGTGGTGACGCAGTATTTCCTGCTCTGCAACTACCTCTGGATGTTCTGCGAGGGGCTTTACCTGCACACTCTTCTGGTCATGGCTTTCATAGCGGAAGACAAAATACTCAAGTGGTTCCTTCTCATCGGATGGGGTAAGGCGCAGCTCCGTCTGCGATCGCAAACATCACTTTCTTCCATAGTTTTATAAACCTTGCGAGGTGTTGAGAGATATATAAAATAAAATAGTGTTGTTGGGAGAAAAGATGTTGAAATGTATAAAAACCAAATTGTGCGATTATTCATGCGGATGTAAAGAGCTGAAGTTGTGACCTGCGACGCAAACGTTAAACGAACATTGCTTTTAAATTCGACAGAACCGCCGTCTTGCCAAACATAAGAATGCTTCCGTGTCACCGACAGGCAAAAAAAAACTCGGTTTCTATACAATTATGTGCGGCCTCTTAACGTGACAAATTTTTAGCATGTTAGCTTTGATTTGTTCCTAAGCAGATAAACCTTAATAATTGCCTAAATGTAATTATTTATTTATTTGACATACTATTAGTCCAAGTTGAAGTGTAATTACCACTTCAATAGGAGTGGTAATTACAAATAAATTTTGAAAATAAATAAAAACAGCAAACGAAGTTCACGCAGAAACGCCGGTACACAAAATACAGACAATAAAAACAATAAGCTGCATCCAATGCACAAGCGAGTATATATATTGGCATATACAATTGTTATGTTGTGTCTAAATAAATGAAAACAACTCAGAATTAAGGAGTGAAACCACACTATTCGGGAGTTCATTCCATTCTCTCACTGTGCGTGGGAAAAAGGAAAATTGGAAACAATCTTTACTTAATGAGAATTCATGCAAGTTACGCGAGTGCTTGTACCGAGTGATGCGCGACTTATGAAATGTCACGTAAGTTGATGGGTCTATGAGCAGTGACTCAGAAAGAATAATAAAAAGAAACTTCAAGCGCTCGTTTTTTCATCTAGACTCAAGGAAGGGAGGATAAGTTAGAGCGCACAGCTCTGTTAGTGAATCTAATCTACGATACTTCGAAAAAATAAAGCGTAAGGCTAATCGTTGCACACGTTCAAGATCAAGGATAAGGTTTTTCGTGTGGGGGTGCCATACTTCAGACGCATACTCTAACAAAGGGAGTATCAGCATTTTGTAAGCGAGCAGTTTTGTTTCATTTGTGGCCAATTTTCAAGACCGCCGTAAAAAGGCCAGTCTTCTATTAGCGTTTTTGAACGATATTGGTTACATGCACGTTCCATCGAAGATCACTGGTAATAGTAACGCCAAAGTACTTGTAACTATCAACTCTTTCTAAAAAACACCACCAATACAGTAAGGGTGTATTAGTAGTTTTAGCTTGTGTGTGATGGACATACAGACCGTTCTTCCTATATAAAGAGACATTTGCCATTTCCTGTACTATTCCTGCATTGTATGTAGAAACGCTGCTTAGATTTATTTGGTCAGACGCAGCTATGGCATTGGGGTACAAAATGCAATCATCTGCAAAGAGCCTAGCTTGCACAGGTATGTCCTTTATCAGATCATTTCTAAAAATCAAAAGAGTAGAGGCCCGAAAACCGAGCTTTGTGGTACACCAGAATGAACGGCAGAAAGGTCTGAGTAGCAATCTTCAATACTTACAAACTGCTTTCTATCGGAAAGAAGAGCCTCGATCTATCCTAGTGGTATTTGATTCTTTAACGTAGGTCTTAGTTTGCCCATTAATTTCGTATGGTTTACTTTATCAAAGAGTTTCTTAAAGTCTAGAAAAATGACGTCGATCTGTCCTTTACTGTCTAGTATTTTAAAAAAGGAATGTACTACTTCCGTTAGTTACGTAACAGGGGATAGACCCCTTCGGAATCCATGTTGGCCACAGTTAAGTAAGCTGTGCTCAGCTGGAAATATATGAATATGCTTGGAGATGATGCGCTCTAATATTTTACAGCAGGTTGACGTTAGGGAAATTGGTCGATAATTTGACGCACTGCACGGGTCTCCGTCCTTAAATATTGGAATGACTTTACCCAATCTCCAGTCGCTTGGAACTGACGAGCTATCAAGCAATTTCTTAAAAACAAGAAATCGGTACTTAGACGACCATTCAGCATACCTTTTCAAAAAGAATTTGATATTTGGTCAGGTCCTACGGCCTTAGCTGTATCGATATCAAGAAGCAATGACAAAAGTTCCTTCCTCGGATAGTTTCACATAAGCAATTGATGGCATCGTGGTGAATTCATCGAATTCGAGTACCTCGCCATCATCGAAAAAAAAAACACTGTGGAAAAAAAAAAGCTATTAAACGCGTTTGCTATGTTGACCTTTCCTAAATCAACCTGGTCATTTACTAGAAGTTTAGACACTCTAGAATTTCGTGGTGAAAGGTGCTTCCAAACTTTTATTGGAAAATTCTTGAGAAACCCTGCCATGGTTACATTTAAAAAAGTGGTACTTGCCCTTCTGTATCATTGTTTTCAGATCTTTACTCAAACATCTTAACTTATCACGCACTGACGCACCCTGCGAAATGCGTAATTGTTTTCTACACCGCGAAACTTATAGTTTGTGATGTATTATTTCTCTGCTAATCCATGGGCTGTTACTGTGGTTTCTTCTCACCTTTTCCGGGACATACTGAGTAATGCAGCGTGTAACTATCTCTTTAAATGTCAACCAGAGTTGATCAACATTTGCTTTAGATCCCAGACTAATCTGCTCGAAGGCGTCGTATGAAGAATCGAACCTGTCTAAATTAGCCACGTCATCCGCATTATTAATATCTCGTTAGGTAGTGATGTCATAACGCGCCGAAGGAATTTCATTTAAAGATAGCGATAAAATCACAATAGAGTGATCCGATATACCTGTCGAGACTCGACATTCGTAAGAATACAATAGCATGCTGTCGCTTAAGAAAAACAAATCGAGTATAAATTTCTTTCTCCCTGAATTCTTGTAAATTCCTTAACAACTTGAGTCAAATATTGCGAAAACGTCATGTCTATCAAAGCCGAAGAGAGTAAGACATCACGAGTACCAGGTAGTAAAGCATCCCAATTGAACTTCCCGACATTAAAATCGCCTGAAAGTATTACTTTCTTTTAGTCAATACGTAGTTTTATTAGAAAGTCGTTTAGCTTCTGAACGAAGTCAAAATACGTACCAGGTGGACGATAAACTGGGCCAATGGAAGGAAGCATTCGAGCAGGCTATGCCCGATAATATTTTTAAGTTGGCAAAATAACAAATACCAGGGCCGACTTGCTAGAAGAGCGTCTCAGCTGAGACTGGGTGAAAGAAAGCACCGCAAAGGTTGGGGCGCGCGAGCGTCTTGGGACGTAGTTTGAATCACGCTCAGCTCGTGCGCTGGCTTTGGCGGTGCTTTCTTTTTCCCAGTCTCAGCTGAGGACACTGTTTCTAGCAAGCCGGTCAAAAATCTAAAAGTAACAGCTGTCTTTTTTTCGTATCAATAAAAAATATTATGTTTAACCTTTCGTTTGGCAGGGTTTCCGCTCCTTCCTGCCATAGGGTATGGTGTAGCCCGGAGGATGGACCCGGAGGCGTCTAAAATGTAAGAAACGTTCGTTCTCTCCAACTTCTGCGACCAGTGACAAAGTCACAATTTGTTCTCAAGTTCAAACCTTGCCTTTTCAGGTGCTGGGTTGAGCACGATGTATGGTACACATACATACTCAGTGTCCCTGTTTGTTTTTCAATTTTGGTAAGGAACCGATGGATTTCTGACTTCTCGATAACACACTAGCTCTTACGAGAAATAAACATGACATAAATGATGCTTCATTGAAGCAGATTGAAATTTCCAACGCATAACAATGATGAGGGCCGATGTGTCGGTTTCCGTCTACGGTTATTTCAGTTATTTTACGTTCTCAGAAATACTTGCGTGAAAATTTAATGGGAGTGTTTTTATGGGAGAGGGAATACGAGGCTGGGCGCCCGCGCATCATGCGCCGGGAGAACTTTGCCTCCGCACCCGTCTGTAATAAGAAGCCATTGTGAATTGTCAGTATGATAGCTCGCCTGTGCCGTTACCCTTATTTCCGTGAATTTACATTTTGTCATATAGTTTTGACAAATGTATAAGAAACTTAATTATATATTTCTTTTTTTTTTAATTTAGGCATCTATCGCGTCACCGAAAAAAGCGTTTACAGATTTTTTTTAAATAAACTTTTGGATTGAAAAACGCTCAGTTTACGCCAAAGGTATCGCTAGCGGTCCGGTCTTGAGGTCAAAGTTACAAAACTAATGAATATATATCTTACTCAAAAGTTATAAACCACTTTCGGAAATGTTTTGTAAAAAAAAAAAACGCGGCCTTCAAAGACCACGAAAAGATTGAGTTGAGTGGCGTCGACTACCGCAAGCCGGCCCTTTTGACCCCTAAAATTTATAAAAATGGCCTATAACGTTTGTATTAGATAGTGGTCATCTCTGAACCTTCGGTACGTTGTCCGGGCCGCTAGCGCTATATTTGGGTGGGAGCTTAATGTTCGGCGACGCGTAGTTTATTTTTGAGGTGTCAAACACATTGTAAGCTTTCGTTTTTCTCCCAGACACTAAATATATCATCCTCTATATTAAAGAGCAAGTTAAATTCTCCTTACGACATTTGGGCGCTCCAAACCATAAGGCAGAGTTTGTGATTATACGCCTGCTGTTCGTTTGTGACAGGATGTGTCTTTTCTTTTACTCGTTGCAGTTGAGTTTTGCATTCCTCGTAAATATCGTCCGTGTTCTGGTCACAAAGCTCCGGGCCGTTAATTCTCCGGACAATGAAAGTACGAGGTAAGTTCAATTTTCTTGGGCCTTTTTGTGTGTGTGTTTTTTTTTTTTTTTTTTGCTGCCGGCCGAGCGGTCCCAACCTCTTAAAGTTGTCTCTTAAAGATCGTTCAAACGAATACCCATCGTGTACTGACATTTATTCAGCTACGTTTTTGTAGCCTATGACAGCATAATCCACTTTTACTATTGGCGTGATACAACCTCGCCAGGAGACAAATATATTTGCTCGTGGATGCCAGTAATTATTCGTGTATTCCGCGATATACGGCTCATAAGGGACTCAACGTGCATTAGAACTTCTTCAGACCAGGCATAATTGTCGTTATCTTTAATACATTTAGTGTCATATAAGATTAGCTCCAATCATAGTTACACCTATTGTCGGTGACAGGTTAAGAGCGAAGTGGAAGCTCCTTCCACCTCGTTCCACTTTAGCAGAGCGAACGCTGCAGAGGAAGGTGTGCTTCTTTTGCAGGAGTAGCGATGACGTCAGAAAGGCGCCGAGCTCTGATTGGCTTTGATTGAAAGGATAGTGGGTGTACCTCAAAGTGAGCTTCCTCCAGGTCTACCCACTATCCTTCAATCAGAGCCAATCAGAGCTCGGCGTCTTTCTGACGTTACCGCAACTCATGTGCAAGAAGCAGACGACTTGCTTTCCGGATAGCGTTTGCTCTGCTAAAGTGGTAATAGGTGGCAGGAGCTTCCCCTAAACACTCAGCCTGTAACCCGTAATATTTTACTTAATATCTATAATAATTTCACACATTCGTTCAGAAGCTTTCCTATGGTGATTGCTTAGCCGAATCTAATCGTTTTAATTAAAATTGTAGACTATTTCATCTGTACAAAGCACGTTCCAAAATTTAGATTTGTGGACGGAGGAGGACGAAGTGGGTGGTGCCGCTCGCTTACTCAACCGTTCTGATATTGCGCTTACATTACACGACTGGAAATAAAGAAATGCATTCGCAGCATCACGTGCCTACCATATTTTTTGAAAAAAAAAAAGAAATAAAATATAGAAAAAAAGTTTTATTGTTTGAAATCATGAAATAGTTAGCTGCACAACTCCAACGTATATATCTACAGCGTGTCCCCCCAAAAAATGTGCCGAATGCTTTTTTTTATTTAATAAAATGTTTACGCTTTGCCAAGTGTTCACTTTCTGCCCAAATGTCGCACTGGCGGTTGAAACCAGATGAAAAAGTTTCAGAATGAACCGTAAACTCAATTAAAAGTTATAAGTACTTTTCCATAAATTTAAATGGCAAAACATTCCCGTTTTTGCCCGTTTTCAGTAACTGGCACCATTAATTCGAGAACTTCGTCGGCCGCCATTTTCCCATTGGAAGTTTATAAAATCACTTATAACTTTTGAACAAGATAACGATGAATTCTGAAACTTTGGCATCTAATTCGGACCGCTAGCTCTACATTTGGGCGGTGAATGGGCATTCGGCAATGCGTTGTTTATTTTTGCAATTAAAAAAAAAAACAAGAAAACTGGGGGGGGGGGGGGAAGGGGGGGGTATTTTGTAGTTCTATTTTGCGGCAACGTTTTTCCAGTTGTGTCATAGACGGGTACGAACAAGATAGATATTTTAGTGTCTCGTTTACTACCTTCTCCTGCGTAACATTATACGCAGTGTGTCACTCTTAAATTTAAATGGTGCTAATATTAAATTAGGAAATTTCTGAAGTGCGGACATAAACTATTCGCGGGTGTGTCCAGTTGATTACAAATTGAGATAATTAAAAGTTATTTTTATGGTTCATACGTACATATTCAGGTTGGCTATATAGACTACGTTTGACGTGTGAAGTTACTCCGAGGGTTTATTAATGTTGATTTGACCGCAGAGCCTCATTCAACAAAATAATATTGTCATACTGCTCAATTTTACTGCTAAAAACCTGCAGCTACTTAGCAGTACTATTCACGTGCTGCATGTCTGAACCGTAGAAAAGTAGTATAGATATATTTGCAACAATAGGCTGATTTCATCGGAATGTACATTGCTGAATTACGTGATAAAAAATTCGTCACATCAACCAATCAGGCTCAGTTAATTGAATCACCGGTAAACATAAATTATTTTGTGAAAATATTTGAAAACAGTTATCACAACAATGACAACGAAAACATCCTCACATAAATCAAACTAAAACGTTTTGTGTGTGTAATATAATGCCTTTTCAGTGTAAATAATACAAATAATGAGTAAATACTACAAAATGAGCAGGTTTTCGAAGCAAATTTTGAACCAATATCTTTTAAGCACTTTTTTCTCAATTCTAATATGCATCGTTTTGCTGCGGTTTCTAATGCTTCCGGTACTTTTAAGCTTTATTTTAAATATTATTGTTGTGGTTTGTTATAATTTTTTTATTGGGTTTGCGTTTAAAAATTAGTAAACACAAACACTACACATTCTCAAATTTCTTCTGTGCCTAATACGTCAGCTTTTGAATTCTTTCTATTTTCTATGGTATTTTGTTTGTAAACCCTGGATTAATTTTTTTGTCAATCAAACTCTAGCGAATCTTCTAAGCTAGACCGCTTGAGGTTGACCATTAACCGGTGGTCTTATACGTTATTTTATGAAGTTAAACTACATTTGACAAATATACCGTGTTTATTGCTAGAGGACACTTGATTTCAAGCTGGCTCCACTGCAAACCACCAGTCAATTTTAGGTCAGTTTTAGCTTTATATTTTGTTTTCGTTTTTCGTACCTTGGACCTGAATGCTTATTTGTCAATCTCCTTGCAGCCGCTTGATTTCTAAAATAACTCCTCTGCGAATCATCAACACAATCTCTAACTGTAAATGCTTGGAGCGCTCCCTTCGAAAATATTTATCAAACCATTTGAAGTACTTATTTACTTAGAGATTGCTCTACTAACTTAATTTACGTTTTGTATTTTATCTTGCCCAACTAATTTGCATGGCAATGCGTATATGAACTCTGGAATATTGCTGCACGTTACTAACATATTTTATAACTATTTCTGAATTCCACATATGACACGAGCATGTTTGCGTTGTCCTTTCTAGACATTTAATGTTGATCCTCATTTTAGATGCATCATTAAATAGAGATAATCTGGTATTTTAACAACATGCTTGCCTACAGAGTACAGAGGTGTGAGATTAATAAATACATTGGTTGACGTAAATTTTAATAATAAAAATAACGAAGCTATAACACTTTGAAATGTCTGGCTGCTGATAATGGCTACCATGATAACTATTAACATAACTCCCTTACTGACAATAAGCTATACAAATCGAAACGTTTTCCTGAATGATAAATATAATTGACGTCACTACAATAAACTATGATTAGGTTAATTGTAGTCAAATTATATGCCACATATTAATTCATTAGCACTCCTTCAGAGTACCTGCATTTTAATCGGCTAATACTTGACCTATTTGTAGATTAAGTTCACTTTTACTACAAAGCTTTGGAATGGTAAGCTAAAGGCTGAACAATCTCAAGTTGCGCGATTTCTTAGGTGAATTGTGTTAAAAAAATACGATACTAGATAAAAAAGGATCATTTTTATAACGTCTGAAATAATTCGAGACAAAACTACTTATTCTTTAAATATTTTTTTCTTTTTCTAAACAAATTGTCATGTAAATGACGATCGCTTGGAGGAACACGTGAACATGTGGTATTAAAAATGAATAACTTTATTTATTTATTGAATTGTACCTAGCCGCTTCTTTTAAAGTTAAACCTCTTTTTTATATTATGGGAATGACTCGTACTGCTTCATTGGGCTTGTTATTATGAAGCGAAGAACTCTTTGTATATATGTATTTTAGTAGTTGTGGTATCATTCTTTATATGCAGTCGACCATTTCAGCTCACATTCTCACACTCCTTTACAATCGCACCCTCTTCGAAGGACCTGACGCCCTTGATGTCGTGCTCGACGTCGTCTCTCTCTCTCTGGCGTCGTCCTTGAGGTCACCCTTGAGATCGCCCTGGAGGTCATCCTATAAATCGTCCTAGACGTCGTCTTTCACGTCGTCCTTGAGGTCGTCCTAGAGGTCGTCCTCAAGATCGCCCTAGAGGTCGTTCTTGACGTCGTCTTTGATGTCGTTCTCTAGGACGTCGTCATCGACGTCGTCTCAGTCGTCGTCCTTGAGGTGGTCTTGAGACGAATGCTGTCGCAATTCATAGACAACCAACAATAGCGGTTTCTGCAGCCAATTTTTTTTTTCGCATATCATTTATGATTTAATTACTCGATGACACAATACAGAGTAAAACTAGTAAATATTATATAAAATAAAGCTAATAAGATAACAAAAAATAAATATCAATAAAACTCATAAATAGATATTAAACAATACTAGATTTTACAATATACAACAAAACTAAAAAATGAAACGAAAATATATTTTTCTTTTTTTTTACGATTAGCGCCGCTATATGTGGTTTCGGTTCAAATACACGTACATGGAGGTTGATGAGGAGAGCATCTTACGATTTTTGTTTGTTTTTATTTCTTTATTTTAGGAAGGCAGTGAGGGCCACTGTAATCCTGCTTCCGCTGTTGGGGCTGCACTACGTGGTCACACCTTTTCGCCCCGACAAAGGGTCCATTTTTCTTGCCTATGAAATCATCTCGGCCCTGGTCACCTCACTTCAGGTGAGCCTCTTTTACTCTACATTCTGTCCACCCCCAAGCTCAGAGAGTGCGGTGGAAGTCACGTGCTCGTTGGACCGGTCCTACGTCTATCCCCGCTCCCGCCCACACGTACGTACGCGCAGAGAAAGCGCGGTCAGCTGAGGAAAGGGAGGCGTTTGATTGGTCCGGCCAGTGCGTAGCTCACACGGCAATGTGAGCGTTGCCTTTCTAAGAAATCTAATTAACACTGTCGAAAGTTACCACATTTTAGTATATTGTTTTATCTCCCTACTCTTTTCGAACTTCGCTTCGTGTCAAGTTTGTGGCTGCTTTATTACAGCTAGAACCGAAATTAACTTTTTTAAGAACACCATGACTAACATTCAAACGGTTGGGATGCTTTCCTCACGGCGATTTGTAGCTTATAGTTACAAAAACGTTGGCGAAGTAGTTTTTTTATTATTATTATAGGTTATCTAGACCTATGGAATTTGCATATGTTCCTGTATTTGACTCCAAAGAGCTACCAAAACAGCAACAGAAGGTCTCCTTCAAATAGAAATGGTCGCCGCCTGGAGGTCATGCGGAAACCTTCTCGGGCGTTAGCGTTGCTTTCACATATTAATTGGTTTCCGCACATCTGGAATCCTGAAAATATTAAACAAACTGACATTTCTCCAGCCAGGTGCCCTGATTATTACGATCGGAACAGGTCGCCGAAAAGGCCTCGAATGAAAATCGCGGTTTTTAAGTTGCCTCAGACAGCCTCTTTTTTTTTGTTGTTGTTGTTGTTACTGTATTCCAGCCCATGTCATAGTTGTTTGCCCTATTAAGACATAAAACAATGCCATTTTAAACTAGAAAGGCCCGCGTGCATCTGGTGCATCCGAGCATACTGTAAATAAGAGATTCCTAGGAAGTCTGCTTACCAAGCTTGCTTTAAATTCAGGAGCAGCTTAAGACGGTTGTAGGAAGCTTGTAAAGTTTCCGAAAGGGACATTGGAGAGCAATTTTTTTTCTTCCAATTACATGTGTCCTTTTCTTTTTTCAGGGGTTATGTGTCGCACTTTTGTTTTGCTTCTTTAACGGAGAGGTAAGTACCCGGCTCTTACGTGTACTCTAAAATAAGCCGGCTCGAAGATCAAATGAATACTCCCAAATTTGTGTAGATTACATAAAAACAAATTCGCAATTTGCCACCAAAATTATCTCCTTGGCCTCTAGCGCCATATTTTTATTTCTTGGCTGTCAAGGATGTAAAATTGTCTTGCAGATACAAGGAAGTAGTACCAATCATATTCCAAACGTATGCGAACAAGTTTAATAATACATCAATTAATGTACTATACTTTTAATAATTAATATGTTCACTATATAAACTTTTAATAATAACTTTTCATCCTATTAGCGACTGGAATTTCCGATTGTTGAAAAATACGACTTACTGGAAATATTTTTCACTGTGAAATTTAAAGGTAATATCCCACAAAACAACAAACTGAGCGAACGAATACATTACATTGTTAAACAGTATATTATGGGTCTTCTTTCATGTAACCAATCTTTGCACATGTTTTTTATGAAGAATTAATTCTCATATAATTTGGTAAAACAATGCATTGGCTAGTGTGAAGTGTATAATCGATACCAATATGTTTGAAACTAACCGCATTGATACCCACAACAAAACTTAACTACCGTATTTACAACGCAGACGTCACGTAGCTTAGGCAATAACTATCTCACCCTAATAATAACTATAACATAACCATGTCACCCTAATCATACATTAGGACTGTGCTTGGCTCAGCAAGCCTCAACTTTCATGCAATTTATGACAAAACTTATTTTTCCCTTCCAGGTGCTTGGTGTACTGCGAAAAACCCTCTCTCAGACGCCGTGTGTTAGAAGTGAGGGTCGCCGGATGTCTTATGCGAACACCAGCATAAGCGTAAGTCGCTTTAGGAAAGCGCCACAGAAGTATAAGTGTGTGACTGTTATTTAAAACTAAAACACTGCAAGTTGTGACAGTGATTGCTTGCCTGTACCTGGGAGCCCGCGGTCACCGAAATGGGCAGTGACATAGTTCCCAAACGCTCTCTATTGCATGAGCAGGGTCACCAGAACTAGCGACAATTCAACATCTCTGTCCAGCGGCGCCGCGGTCGAGTAGTGTCTAACGCTCTCCCAACAAAACTGACCTTCGTGACTGGCACCCACCTGTAGAGTGTAGACCAATGTCGTTTCGCTGTGACGTCTGGTAGTCTCTAGTAATTGTACATACGGTATTGTGCATCTAGTGGACCAGCTGAGATACGCATCAATGATTTTTATCTCGGCAAGAATTCCTTTCTGGGATCCTCTCGAAACACCAAACAGCTATACCCAGTGTGCGCTTGGCTGGACTGCTAATCTTTATGGCGCCTAGGAAAGCAGCTCCCATGTGATGCATTCCTTCCCACCATACACTCCCCTGACCATGCACAGAACTCATGGGCAAGCTTGCTTCAGTTAGCATTTCTTTTTTTTTTTAGGAATCATGTTTTTTTTTTTGTGGGGGTGTGTAAGGGGTCATACCCCCATCTACCCCTCCTGCACACAAAACAGAATGACTTTTTTTATCAGTAGTGCACTTTGACAAATAACCTTGCACCATTCCTCTTGTTTGCAATCGGAAAAAAAAAAGCTGTCATGGTACATGGAGGTCGTTACGTCCTCGACCGAGCTTTATTGACAATGGTCATTTTGAACAAACGACGTCTGTAGAGTGTGCTAGTTGCTGAGAAGACTGTGTGATTTATGAAGTCATGAAGTCTCGCGGGCATGACCAGTGTAGGGTCCCGGATGACCGGCATGCGTTCTATGACGTACCTCTCATCGCACCGGCACTCCTTCCTCTTGCAGTGTCCTTTTCCCTGCCTCCCCCTCACCTCTCTATCCCCATCCTGAGTGCAAGACACCCCTCCTTGCACAAGTGAGCCGCTGTAACATACGTATCCATTGAGTATCCGTTCGGCGAACAGCTCGACCAAACACGGCTGTCTGTCCGATGGATTGACTCACTCACGAGCTTCTGGCTGCTGCTGTGATCGAAACTCCTTTGTGCTTTTTATTCGTGCGTATCTGTGTGTGTGTGCGTTCTACTTACGACTGACAACCACAGGGTGTAAAAGAACATTTTTGATAGACTCAAATGTATAAACTGTGATCGTCGAACCTGCATTACTGCAGAATATTGTGCCAACTTATGTAGTGCTTCTAGGAGTGACCTGTGAATACTTCCATCCAGTGTATCTCAAAACAAAGTGGCGTGCTTTTTTTTTCTGGCTTTGACGACGCCGCAGGAGCATGAAGTATCTTACTGGGGAAAAGTAACAAAAACAACTACAGTGAATTGTGTATATTTTTATACGACCGAAGGAAACGTTCATTTGAAATCATGGGTTACGAAGAACAAAAACAATCGGTCATTGTAGCACATTTATTTTTATGTGGCCATTGATGTGTCTCATGTAATTGAGTTACTCCATTCCAAAAAAAAAGCAATAAAGAATTAAATGTGAAACTGGCATTTTTGTAAACAATTCCAAACACATTGACATCACTCCCACCAGCACCCCAAGACGAAATGCGAACCTTCTGCATGTTGTGCATGCTGCGACGAGCATGACAAGATTGCCGCTTACTACAGCGCATTTTTCAAAAGCGCTTATACCCCCACCTCTGCCTACTAGTGCAAGCATCGAACGCGCCCTTGATTTTGATCCTGCTTCTACCAATCTTGCGTAAAACGTATGAAAATATTATGTCCTTTGGCAGCTTGAATGCATTATTCCTTATTCTACCTCATCTTGCAGTCATGTATATCTTAATTTCCCAAATTTTCAAGTGACGCGTAAATTGTACATTCTGGGATGTTCCTATGTGCTTTTAATATGTGCTGTGCTATGTCATTGCTTCAGTCAAAAAGTGGCTAGCCTATAATTTGTTGCGGATAACTATTTTTAATACTGAGACAAGTAGTTAGACAGAACGTCACTGCTTTAGTCAGCCTTTTGTGGAACATTTAGGCAGGCTGCGTTGTTCTGTGCAACTTAAATGCTGCGACATGTTCTCAAGGAATTCAATATTCACAAGAGGCAATAAAAATAGAAAACGCTGATTTTCTAACTAGTTTGCTTTTTATTTTTATTTTCACACAAATTTTTTTAGTGAGCTTAGGCAAACTTTAATGAACCTACTACCGCTGAGCGCGGATGCTTTTGAATTACCCACTAAAGTATATTAGGCTTACAGTGGAGCCGTTTCCTTTCCAGTTCCTTCCGAGGCGAGCTTCTGATGGCAGAAGTCCGTCCGCCTCGCCCAACCATCTTCAGCAGACCATGCTGTGAACCAAGCGGAGATCGCACACACACACACACACAAACAAAAAGTGTTGTGTAACCCGAATGATGACCAATCGTCCGCGGAGTTTCCATGCAAGCGTGTGTTTGCTCACGAGCGAGTTAGAACGGAGTGCGAAAGGCCAAAGCTACCTTTTTTATGACATGTCACCCTCCACAAAACATGTCTTCTTTGTGTCCATGACATCGTGACCCTTCCGGAGCTTGAACGTTTGCTTAAAAGAAAAAGAAGGGTAAAAAAAAAAAAAAAAAAGGTCGCTGGCGGCCTGAAAGTGTCGGAAACGTATAACCCATTTGACGACAGGGTGCGGTGTACCGACAGCGAGAACGGCTGTATGTGATCTGGAGTGTGCTGCCGCTCGACATCTTTCTTTGTACTGCGTTTCTTCTACATGTTGGCGCCTGCTTTAGTTTCACAAAAGGGGCCACTTTAAATATTGCTGATGTTACTTTTTTTTGTATATAGAGACGACGCAGGTGTCTACGTTCAGAAATGATTAACATTGAATTCAGCTTATTCCTACTCTGGATTTTTGTTTCGGTCACGAACGAAAAGATGCACCTACTACTTTCACATTTTAGTTTTCAGACAAGAATCTACAGTGGCAACAGGTGGCCAAAAAATAGGATCGTGTAAAAGTTGGCACGTAACTCAGGGAAAACCAGCGTGCTTTTAGTGGTAACAAATACGCAGAAAGCAACCAGACGAAATATGTGGGAGGAAGCGTCTTTATCGCACTGACGGATGTTAATGCCATAAAACAAGCAGGGCATCTCGTGGCCTAAACGTGAAGCTGTCAAGAAAAGTGGGAAAGTGTTTCACTGGAGTCACCAGCATGACCTATTCTTTCTGAACGTGACAATCATCCACCTTTCGAGGAAACGGCCATAGACTTGCCGTGATCTACAGTCAGAAATTCCAAAAATGTGGTACGCAATTTTTTTCTAATTTTAATCGGCTTATATTATCAAACCTTATGACGCCCATAGGGCCCATTACCTTAGGAAAATGTACAAATCCAGAATGGGCATTGTTTTACTTCATAAAAGCTGTGATATGGCCCCAAATCTTTCAAGAAAAAAAGAAGCGTTCACTTTTTTTCTTTAAATATATTTTAGAGGCTTTTTAAGCTGATTATTTTCAAATACAAACAACGCGGGAGACGTCTCATTTCAGTCTGTCTGAGTTGGAATGATCCCATTAACAGGTCAGCTTCAATTTATGTGAACAGAACTAAGAAGCACGTGAGGTTGAAGGACAGACACGTACAGCTCCCTTGCCCCTACGTGTTTATTTTTCCCGTTCACGCTGCATTTACCAACATACTCTCTCGTTCATTCATTTAAATATTTAAGTATAACCATTGTCACATGAGCAATCGAGAGCATGAAGAAACTTGGATGACGTTCGTTTCATAAGAAATGGTTTTGCTGAATTTCTTTAGATCACATCAGTCGAATGCGGGAAAGAACGCGTTGGCTATCTCGAAATGCGAATAAAAAACAGATCTACAATTTGTGCACAATGCTGGTCCGGAAAACAATAAATGTAGTGATGTTGAATCATTTTTGCTTTTGTAACTAAACTTTGGAACCTCTTTACTATGTGATCTTTCTCGGCAGCCGCCAGAACTCTAACCACAGTATATTCTTGAGACCGCAGTTTTGGTTTACTTATCTACACCTCTGAACTCGCTTGCTCTGGTTATAACTTGACTGTGTATCGCACATGGTGATATGCTATTATTGTCCCATATGAGATTGACGAATTCTTTCATACGAAGAAGGCTTCAGCCTTACGCTTTGTAATTTATGTGTGGCGTACGAATGAACAGTATCGAATTCCGTTACGCCCCAACCTTTTCCCACTGCACTTTACACTGGAGTAATTTATGGCCGCTTTGGAAGTGTTGTGATCAAAAATAACGCTAATGATTGAACTGCATGGTATCATGTGATATTTGTAAACTTCTCTTAGATAGGTCACAAGATAAAAGAACACTTCAAAACAACATCTGACGTGCTACGTAAGGCAATTTGACCTTAATGCGCATCACTAAAAAAAACTAAGCAAACACGCATCTTTCTGTTAACATAAACTTCGCTCTGAGAAACGATTTGGTAAAGGGCGTACCCATAACATTGGGCTTAGATACGTTTCATGTCGTCAGGCTTTGGTCTTAGCGCAAAGTGGAATAGCCTAAAATGTTCAGTAAACAACGGATGGAACTTTTTTTGGAAGGAATAATATTTTTAAAAAATCTTAAAACAAACTAAAACAACATTTAGTTTAGTGAAACGAGATCTAGTCCAGATCACTACAAATACATCCTCATATCTGCTGCATCACTTTTTTTAGAATTTTGATGGACATTTCATGAGTATATGTGACCTTTCTAGGAGTATTACTTTACACCACTCGAGAAAGCGCGTTTTCAAATGTACCAGGGTATATGAGAACACTTTCTTGTTCGAATTTAGGTAACAATTAACTTATAAAGTTAAAACAGTTACTGACTGTTAAATTTTAAATGCGCGTTTGCTCAGGGATTACACTGGATAAACAAACAGTGTTTGGATTGAGTGGGAGAGCAGCACCCATTCCACAGGTTAGGCGTGCACGCATCTATCAACACATGCTGATATTCAATAACGGTTAAACCCAGTGTCCTCAACTGAACCTATGTATGACGTCCCGAACTGTTTCTTCCAGTCAAAAATGTGGTTTAACCGGTGAGGACAATGTGTTATTGCCGTGAATATTATCAGAATGCATACACATATTTAGCGGAGTCTACATATCAACGTGCTATGATGTTATAAACATTAGCGGCTACATTCATGAGCTGAATTATTCAATAACGTAACTTACAAAATTAGTTTTATGTGGCTTCGGTTACAACACACATTTGCAATTTCATGTGATCTTTGCAATTTGATAGGCTCGATACGGATATCGTGTTGCCTTAGGCATAATGCAATTTTATCAATTGTTTTCACTAATATGTATGTTTAAGCCAAACAACTTATAAAACAAAGGAATTAAATAGAAACCTAACGAAAGGCCCTGGTTTATTTATTTTGTCAGTGCATTCGAAGCCAGTATTTTCTTTACATTAGCACATAGTAGTCGTCCAGGAGAAGCAAATTAAAAGTTATAACCAATTTATTACAAAATGTTTTAGGTATATTTTGTTCAGCTCTTCCTTCGCCTACTGGAAATTGTGCAATTATATTTACCACTTTTTCACCACAAACAGTGATACAGTAAACATATCCGAACCAAGATATATTTTGGTATCACCCCAAACTTTGCCTGCAGGAAAACCTATACTTCGCCAGAAGGAAGCATGTTGTAGCAATTTCCCCTCAAAGTTGCGATTGCACATACTTTCTTGCAAATGTCACAAGCACCACTCAAAGGTTTTTGTCCTGCTCTGGAAAAAAAAAACATTCTTAGTATAAACTGAATGTTCTTTGTTCGCGTGTTCTGCCTTCGAGCGTCTGAGAGAAAGTGCATGCAAGATATAACATCGCTCAATAGATTCAAGTAGTTTGGAAATCGTGACCATTTACCTTGTTCCTCCAATGACATCCTGTTCCAGTGTACGTTGTAAAAAAAAAAAGATGATCCTTGTGCCATTTAGAGATAGAAAAAACAAATGTTTGAAATGCTTTGTTGGAATGAGACTTTACATATGTGATCAGAGATTCGAAGTCAGCGAACGGGAGCAGAGGCGGTGTGTTCTACTGCAGATGAACATTTGAATGCCACAGCGGCCTCCACCGGCTTTGGCGTGTGTAAATAAAAATGCTGTTGTACAAACCTTGGTGACTAGTTATTTTGGCTCCAAGTTGTTCAGAACTTTTATATTTTAATGCAGTGATGTAGTCGTGTTCTTGCACTAAGACCTAGCGCACAAACTTACATTTATTATTTGTGCACTAAACGGACTGGGGCTGTAACTCGAGTGTTGTTCTGAAGATATAGAACTCGTCACGACGGCTCACCTTTAGGGGAATAGCTGATGTGATCGCTACGAAATATGTTTAAATCTATTTTGTATCTATGTCATCGACAAGATTATACCAGCAAGAAAGGTAAACCTCCACATTTATTTTTTAGAGTCAACAAAATCAGTTCTTGCTCTTTGGCACCTTCTTACATGATTTTGAAAGATACTCGTATCGAACCGCTTTAAATGCAAAGCAAGTACGTGAGCTTGCCTTCATTTAAATATCACAAAGCTTTCAACAGTAGCTTATGAATATAACATCACGAACGTCAATAATTAGCGAATCAAATTTGTTGTTCCCATTTGCCAACTTAAAGAATAACCTTCGGGCCTACAGCTTACTGCCCTAGCTACAGGGTATAATGCTAGTTTCGTCACAGACTCTTCTCTAATAATAGTAATGAAAACACGCTATCAGGTGTATTTTTACGGCCCGAGCCGTCCAAAAGACACCTGACAGAGTGTTCTGGCATAGCTCCGCTATGGTTCTGAATACGAGCCAGAAGGGCCAGGCACTGAAAGCACTTCCGGCGTCAGTTTAACAGGACAAGCGTGATTGCTCAAAAGTGCCCTAGTTATAGAAGGTATTCACTGGACGCCATATTTGAGGGCGATTTTAAGAGCACTTGCTCAGAACGAGCTCACATTAATATGATTTTAATGCAATTATAACAAAGGTGCAAGCGAGCTAAACAGGAATAACGATAATAATCCCTGGAGAAAGAGGACAAAGAAAAAACACAAATCTTCAAACACAGCTAGGTGGCTAGGTGACTGATGCGCGACTGAAAAAAATCCGCCTGGTCCTGGTATTGAACCTGGGACATCTCCATTTCCAGTGGAGCGCCCTATCAACTGAGCTAACCAGGAGTCAGACGTCAGTAGAGCAAACCAGTTTTAACAGCTGCCACCAGTCTAACACCAACAACGGTGAACGGCCTGCATTTTAAGGTTATGATGATGTTGCGAATAATGCAAAGGTACCAGCGAGCTGGACAAGAATAATGATAATAATCCCTGGAGGAGGGGAACAAAGGAAAAAAATGACCGCATCTCCACGTGGTGAATGATGTTGATTGGGGCGAAGCTCTAATGGTGCTGATGATACTGATTTTATTGTTTATAGGTAGTGCCGATGGTGCTGAACTTTTTTTTTTTTTTTTGCTCATAGGTAGTGCTGATTTCCGGGATGCGTTTCGACTTCATTATTACTGCTTTATGGTCGGTGAAATGCAGAGCCAGTGGTTCTTCTAGCGGATCAGCTTGAAGCCGCGGGAACGCATTTCCACCGCTTAAGTCAACGGTCCATGTCAGAAAGAGAATATGTGGTATGGAACGTGGTTATATACGCATTTGAGCATTTAACCGCAGCGCCCTCTCGTCTATAAACGTTGAGCCAATGCATGCAAAGTTTAACGCAATTATATACGCATTTGACCGCAGCGCCCTCTCCTACATAGACGTTGAGCGGCTACATGCAACGTTTCATCCATGACATCCCCAGCTTTTGAGTTACTACCGCATCTCAGAGCCCCTACTCGTCCCGCAGTCATGGCCGAGTGGTTAAGGCGATGGACCTGAAATCCATTGGGGTCTCCCCGCACAGGTTCAAATCCTGTCGACTGCGCAAACATTTTTTTTTTTTTTTTTTTTTGTGAGCACGGATGGACGGACGGACGGACGGACAAGGCTAGACCCTCAGGAGCTTCGCCCCTAAAACACAAATCTCCAAATACAGCTAGGTGACTGGTGCGCGACTGAAAAAGTCCGAGGACACCTACGCACTTCTTGTGAGTTGTGAATGTGAAAGCATGAATTTCGTTCTTCCGCTCCCTTAGTTCGTCTGTGGCGTAGTGGCGTAGTGGCGCCAGCCGACGGCCGAGCGCGCGATCTCGTGAAGTGGCCGCGCCGCGCTCGGCCCACTGCGGAGCTTGCCCGGATTGGATTGGATTGGAGTCTGCGGCTCTCCCCTTTGTATCGGGTGATCAATAGTAATGGATACTGAATCTAGCCACTAATCTCTATGACAATTGCTGGATCGCGCTTCCCCGCTTCGAGCCGAGTCGTCATCAAAACGAACCAAGGATTCGTCCCACGCTTACTCTGTTCTATTTACAAACATAAGAAGTGTGCTTTCTAAACGCGATGCTTTGTATTCTCTAATCGACTCAACGGAAGCTGACATTGTTCTTTTAATCGAAACATGGCTCACCCCCGAGATTCATGACTCTGAAGTTTTCCCCTAGTGTATGAATTTCAATTTGTATAGATGTGATAGAATGTGCAAACGGGATGGGGGAGTACTGATAGCTGTGAACAAAAGCCTGTCGGTATCACGAGTGACTACTGCACCGGGCTTAGAAATGGTTTGGTTATACCTTTCATCACATTCTTTTCAAACAGTCATTGGCCTCTGCTACAGACCACCTGACAGTAATAATGCCTTTGTACCTTTATTACAAGAGTGTCTCAGTGAAATATCCTTAAAATTTCCTAAAGCAACGCTTATACTTTTAGGTGATTTTAACTACCCCTCCATCGACTGGAATAAGTTAACAGCAAAGGACAATGAATCAAGATATTTCATCAATATGTGTTGGGATTTCAACTTTACACAACTGATTAGTCAGCCAACTCGAATCACTGATCACAGTAGCAACATACTTAATATTTGCTTATCTACGGATCAAAATGTGATCAAAAACCTTTCACTACTACCTGGGCTCAGTGACCACCTTGTTGCACATTTTAACTTTTTGTTTCCTATTCCGCGCAAATGTATTCTTCATAAACAAATAAGGGATTACAACAAAGCCGACTACAAGTCTATTACCGCTGAACTAGAGGCATTTTATATGTTTTTCAGAGAGGCGTTCCATAATTCCTCAATTGAGGAAAACTGGCTCCGTTTTAAAAATAGATTATCATTCCTCGCGAATAAATACGTGCCACTGGTGAACATCAAGACAGATAGTCACAACCCCTGGTATACTAAAGCAATCAAGCGACTAGGCAGTAAGAAAAAAAGATTATTCAAGCGTGCTAAACAAAAGCCCTTAAACAAAGAGACACAAAATAAATATGAAGAATGCAAAAAATTATATAGATACGAAATTACAAAAGCCAAATCAAACTTTTACGGTACCGACCTATTACAAGTACTAACCGACAAACCCAAACAGTTCTGGAACGTAATTAATCCCAAGCCGTTCACCCCTCTTTCTCTCACCAATGACGAAGGTCTAGTTCTCTCCGACGACCAGTGTGCTGATTGCCTAAACAACTATTTTTGTTCCGTGTTCACTAAGGAAAATATTAACAACATTCCGGTACTTCCTTTTCTTACTCATCCGTCTATGAAAACCATTACCATCGACTTTTCTGGGGTTATCAACGCTATTGAAAATCTTAAACTTTCCTCGAGTTCTGGCGATGACCTCATCAACTCAAAAATATTAAAAAATACGAAGCATGCATCATCTTTGTTTTTAACCGACATTTTTCGTGAATCCCTTTCGTCAGGTATCGTCCCTCATGACTGGAAAATTAGCCGCGTCATCCCCATACATAAGTCCGGAAACCGAAATTCTCCCTTAAATTATCGCCCAATATCACTGACCAGCATTCCTTCAAAAATCTTGGAACATATCATATTTTCTAATATTATGAGATATATCGAATCTAATGGCCTTCTTACCATAAACACACACGGATTCAGGAAAGAATTGTCTTGCGAGACCCAACTCCTTGAATTTGTACATAATATTCATTCTAATTTGGAACATAAACAACAAACTGACGCTATCTTCCTTGATTTTTCGAAGGCCTTCGATAGAGTACCACATAACCGCCTTATAATGAAACTTCACCAATTAAAAATTGACCACTGCATTATTAGTTGGATTTCTGAATTTCTTTCTGATCGCTGTCAATATAGCGTTGTTAATAACTCAGCATCATCCAAAATGAGCGTAACATCTGGCGTTCCTCAAGGAAGCGTGCTCGGACCACTCCTTTTTTTAATCTACATCAATGACCTCCCTCTTTGTGTTTCTTCGACCATCCGCCTTTTCGCAGACGACTGCGTAATCTACCGTACTATCTCGAGCACCAGCGACCACTCATCCCTGCAAACTGACTTGTCATCCATTGCAAAATGGTGTGATAATTGGCAGATGTCAATAAACCTAGATAAATGCAAAGTACTCACCTTTTCTCGCCTTCTGTCACCGTCTTCTTACAACTACAGCATTAACGATATTGTACTCGGTTCATCCTCATCTTACAAATATCTTGGTCTTCATATAACCACCGATCTAACATGGACCACCCACGTCAATCACATTGTTGCTAAGGCAAACAGCACACTCGGTTTTCTCCGACGGAACATAAGACTCGCACCCCCTAAAGTAAAACAAATTGCATATATCTAACATTAGTACGCCCAAAACTAGAATATGTTGCATCCATATGGTCTCCGAGGAAAACTTATCTGAAAGACGAACTAGAACGTGTCCAAAGAAGAGCATTACGATTTATTTATTCTGATATTTCTTTTCACACAAGTGTGTCTGAACTGCGTAAACGAGCAAACTTCCCTGAACTCACTTTAATAAGGCGGAAAATATTTCGTTTGACACTCTTTTACAAGATTTACCACCACAACCCAACAATTAGAAATAAACTATTTTCTCCTCCCACTTCTTTTTTTCCGAGATTAGACAACAGCTGTAAAATACAACCCATTTATGCATCCACGACTTCCTACGCTAACTCTTTCATACCTTTTACAATTAATGAATGGAACGCTTTGCCTAACAACATAGTCACAGCGCACAACATAGATGTATTTTAAAAAGTGCTTGGCGAATTTTTAGAATCCACAATGAACTAGCACTTTTTGAACATAAGTGTATGTGCACTCTTTGTCATCTTTTGTTTGAATGTTTTGTTGATTCTTTTTTTTTGTTTGTTGTTCATGAGTGTATATGCTTATATGCTTTTCTTATTGTCCTACAAATATGAGCTGCCCATCCCTTGTATAATGCCCTGTTTTAGGGCCTTCAAGGTACTAATAAATAAATAAATAAATTGCGCGATTGAGGCCACCGGTCGGCCATCTTACGAGATCCGCTGAAGCGTTGTCAAGGCGGCGGTCACGTGACCTTTGCCTCTGTTTTCACGTGACCTACACACTGTAACCATGGTTACTGTCTAGGCTTGACAGCGCTAGAGCATATCTCGTAAGATGGCCGACGGTGGCCTCATTTTCGGTGCAGGGAAGCGCGATCCAGCAATTGTCATAGAAATCAGTGGATCTAGCTTATGTCAGTCGCGCCTCCCGCGACTTCCACTTCTGCTTGGTGTTCCGCTGGTCGGTTGCACTCCCTCCGCCGATGTGTATCTCTCCACAAGACTTCCAGCCGCCTTTTCGTCAAGTCTACCGCCGATCGAATGTTCTTTTGTTCTTCCTCTGTTCCTTTGTTCTTCCTCCGCACCGATTCGGAAACCCAGTGCTACTGGTAGCACCGTCGTACTAGGGACCGGTACAATGTGCCGGCACTACAGCACCAGGTGCTCCATCGTCTCGTCGGTCTGCCCGCAGAGTGTGCACGTCCTCTCTTGTCCCTCCGTGAACCTGGCTCTCCACACCCGGGTCCCTAATGTACCCATGCGGGCCTCTGCGAGGAGTCCACTGCCTGTCGAGTTGTCGTACTAGGGCTCTTTCCTTATGGCCTCCTTCTCCGCGTAGTATATCGCGAGGGACGGCTTCGCCGCCGCTCCAACTCTCCATCTTTCCGTCTCCACTGCTCGGATGCCCTTTCTGATTGCCGCTGGGCCCTCCCGGTTCTCGCCCGCTGAGTCCAGCCAGATCGGTTCGAACCCATAGCGGTCCCGTAGCCTTCGGAGGCGGTGCATCCATTTGGTGCCTCTTTCCTGCTATATCATGTAGAGCAGGGTGCGGTGGGCCCAATTCCCATCCGGGGGTCTGTGCACTCTCCTCTCGTACAGTGCCCTGGCGCTGGCTTCTCTGGCTTCGAAGGACGACCAGCCTAGGTCCCCCTGGACACCCTCGTTGGGTGCTGTTCTCGGGACTGCCAAGGCGATTCTTCCCGCATCCCTCTGTCTTCTCTCCAGGAATTCTCTTGTTTGCGATCAGAGGACGAGTAGACCATTTGCGTACGTGAGTCCCGGAACGATGGCCATCTTCCATAGCCCCAGCCCCACCTCGAACCTCTTGAAGGTCCAGGTGCACGTGGTCTTTTTCGCCAGGACTCCTTTCCCCTGTATCGATCCCAGTCTCTTCTCCCGTTCATGGACCTTCAGGTAGTCGGACTCCGCAGCCAGGGTCACTCCCAAGTATTTGACCGTGATTTTCCTTGTCAACTTCCCTCCCTGCAGGTGCCACCGTTGTTCCTCTGGTTCCTGATTCGGTCCATCTCGATCTCCCCAGACTAACACCGCACTCTTGCTCTGGTTGAAACGGAGTCTAAGGTGCGTGGCGAGCTCCCCGCATATGTCCAGAAGCACCTGGAGGTCCTCCGGTGAGTCGGTAAGGAGCACCACATCAAGGGCGTAAATGAGGGCCGGTATTCTCTGCCGCTTCCAAGCTCCCTCCATTCTGTATGATAGGTCGAAGCCCACATACGACTGCTCCAGTGCTTTCTCCAACGGTGCCACATACAACATAAATAGTAATGGGGATAGTGGGCATCCTTGCCTCAGGCCCCTGGGTACTGGTAGACGTTTGGCCATGTGATACTCCCACTCAATCCGCACCGAGACCCCAGCATACAGTGCCTGCAGCAGATACACATCTGCCTCGTTTATTCCTAGCCCTCGAAGTTGACTCCAGAGTATGTTCCGGTCCACCGTGTCGTATGCCTTGGAAATGTCCAGGAACGCTGCGTAAAGTGGTCTGCCCTCCTGGGTTGCCACTTCGATGCACTGTGTTACCGCAAATAGGTTGTCTTCTGTGCATCTTCTTCTTCAAAAACCGTTCTGCAGCTCTCCCAGCACTTCCGTTTTCTCGGCCCATTTCTGCAGTCTCGTTCTGATAATCTGAGTGCACATTCTGTAATGCACTGATGTGATACTGATTGGCCGGTAGTTACCGAGATCAGCCTTTTCGCATTTTCCCTTGTACAAGAGCTTCATTATTGTTTCTTTCCATGTCTCCGGTACTTGGGCATCCGCTTTTTGGCCACCAAGGCTCGCATTCTCGGTCCCAGACCCTGAATAAGTGACATCGGGATTCCGTCGCTTCCCATTGCAGTCTTTGCGTCGACCCTCCGTGCCGCTCTTGATAGCTCCCCATTTGTGGGTCTTACTCTAAGCTCCGCCGGCGGCCCCTGGTCCTTATTGTCCACATCAGGGATTTCTTGATCTCCCTCCACAGACACTGGTTCCTCTGCCCCGATCACGTTCCCGTACCATCCTTCGATGAGAGGGATGCAGTGTACACCCAACATCTTTGCTCCGGTTTCCGGCTGTTTCAGCATCCGGGTGTGGCTCGTTGATCTGGCCTCCCCCCGTAGTCTCCTCCAGGGTGCTATTCTGGTCACAAACGGTCACGTTCGTGTTTCTCGAAAACTCCTTCCCCCTACGAACCGCGCGCTCCTATTGGCCACAGCGCGCGTGATAATTCCACGCGGTTCCCATGGGAACGTTCGCGAAACACGAAAGCAACCGTTTGCCGCAAGTGCCGCTCTTCGAGTTCGAACCGTGACGACAAAGTGACGTATGACCACGTCCGACCTACGTAGCACATAGCGGAAGTCACGTAACTAGATTAACTGCGGTACTGGTTGACACACCCTACTCTCTGTTTCACTATGAGTGCGAGCTAGTGCGAGTATAGGAGCTACAAGAACGTGATCAAGGCTTTCAGCGTCCCTGTCGAGCAGGCGCGCTTGCGCAGTGCAAGCCAACGTTCGTGTAAGCATCGTTCGGGGTGATGTGCTCGTGCTTGTAACTTCTGTTTCTATTGCACGAAGAGGAAAAAGCTTTGGGCAGGATTCTAGAGCATAGAAAATGGCGGCGATGCTTGTTGCTCAACGATGGCTCGACCAACGCGTACAATGACGGGTTTTCTGCAAGCACACGGTTGCCTTCGCTATGCACGACGACTGTTTCTGACGACAGTACCGCTTGTCGAAAAGCACCGTGCGATCGCAGTGTGACCAGCTGCGCGCCGAGAGACGGAGACGATGAGAGATGATGACCGTCGAGCAGCAGCTACTAATCGAATCGCACTGAGATGTTTTCGCAACGGGAAGCTACAAGGGCGCGGTTGCCACCGATGATCTCATAGCTAATGCCCAGTCGATGGTGATCAGAGCCGTGACGGCCGTCGCGAGTGTCGCTGTCAACCGGCTGGGAAGAGGCGGCTGGGTCGACAAAACCCTGGACCGAGGAAGCTGAGGCATGTGCGAAAGAAGGCTTTCGTCGCCACCACGACAAGCACACTGACGTCGTGAAGTGCGTTGACGGAACCTAGAATCTAACTGAACCTTCGTTACCATCATCATCGGTCTGAAGGAGACAGTCACCGTTCTGAAGGCCTCCTACACTTTGCCGCAAAGACCACTTTTCTATTAACAACATGGCGGTAAGTACGTGAAAACTTCGCTTTGAAGTTAGTGCACGCTTAGTGTCTATGTCTACACTTGACCGTTTGTTGCGGTTTGTAGCTACTGTCATTCACACAATAAAATCTGGGTGGGCTGCTGATGGCATTTTATTGTATAAATTAGATATTCTACCTTTCTACGCCAAGCTTCTGGAGTTGCATGTCAGTCATCGGACAGTCCTAAGAAACACTGATCGATTCTCTGCCATTAACTGTAGAAGAGAAATTTAGCCAGTGCAATTTTGTGGATGGGTGTCACCTCCGTGACCAAGAAAAACAATAAATATACCATTGTTTTACATTCAACACACGTATGTTTAATGTAAAGGTTATGATATTATTTAAATAGATTTTCGTTTCAAAAGTGACAGTAACTCATTGCAATTAAAGAGTAGTGTTAACTGGATTTTTTAAATGTGCCTGTGATGCAGAGCAAATACGCACTGTTGACTTATCACCATCAAGCATAAACAACGAGCGGAAGCAGAGTAGATGTGTGAAGGAAAAGCGAGCATATGCTAAAGAAAAAACTCCTACGTAACGTGAAGAATGTCAGCAACTATCTTGCCATTGTGGTACGAGCTCAGTTGCTATGCACATGCTTATGGCAGCCTGGGAATATAGGGTGCTCCCCATATGGTATCAACCAGTGGCGAAGCCAGGGGGGGGGGATGCTTATGGGGCTTCGCCCCCCCCCCCCCTCCCCAAATCCGGCGGGCCCTAGAATATACACACAAATTTCGACAACATCCACCCCCCCCCGCACCCCAAGTCATGAACATCTCAGTCACCTCAACTTTCCTCCCCCCTCACCCCCTCAAAAGTTCCTGGCTACGCCACTACGATCAACAGCACTCAAGAGATAGTCAACACTATCAGGGTAAGCGAAATTTCTTTTATTTTATGCACCATATAGGCAGTGTTTCTGTCTTTATATGCATGCAGGCAAAGCACACACTTCAGAAAACACTTGTGTGAAGGCTGCGTTCAGAATGCAGTCCCCGTCAAACTTTCAAGGCGTTAATAAATTCCGCAAATTAAATTTTCAACGAAACGAGTTAGTTTTGCAAAACGCTGGCAAACTTACATTGCGTTTTGCATAATTCACCTTTGTCGTCCGATAAATCAGCAGTCAGCGCTAAACAAACCTCAATGAGCTTGTCGTTTGTTTTCTTGCCGTTGGGGCGAACACTGGCGGTCGTGGCGGCGGCACAATTCTTTCTCAGGCCGTTGGATGCTGCCTCCGTGCTCGCAGAAGCGTTGGTCACTTTGTGACAAGGTGAGGTTTTGAATCTTGACGCATGGCAACGCTGAATGAAGGTCTATTACCGTCTTCATAATCTCAGCAAGGCTGTCGTTACGAGCCACAACAGCACCACCACTTTCAAGCTTCATAACACCGGCACAATTAGAAGCCAAGTCTTGAATCTCGCCAAGTATTATACCGGAGACGTTGAACGCCAGCTCACCGTGCTCTTCAATCCGCTCCTGCCACCGAATGGGCTCATCCAACAGCACGAAAGCATTCGTGTGCGCGTTGATCAAGTTACCGATCGCATGTCAAACCCCAGCCGCGGTCGATCCGACGAGCATCGCGGCCATGTTCTTTCGAGTTTATCACGCCAAGGGTACGGTTGTCGAGTTAAAACAATGCGAATACTCTCGTGCATTCTTGTTCTTACGTCATTTTGTCGTCACAACCCGAACTCGAAAAGCGACTGTTAGCGGCAAACAGAGGCTTTCTAGTTTCACGAACGTTCCCATGGCAAAGAGCGTTGAATCGTCACGCGCAATGAAGCCAATGGGATAGCGAGGTACCTATGTAGGGACGTGTAAAAAAAAACGTTTTCCTTTTTTTCTTGTTTTTTTTTTCTGCACGAGCTTTTCTGCAAATAAAAAGTAAGCAAAAAAGACTGCCCGAGATTATGCGGTCGCGTCCATTTCCTCAGCGCCGAAAGCAAATAGCATGGCTTATGGGGACTACCGTCGTAATCACTGCAGTGAGCAAAGGGAGCAAAGCATTATTAAAACTGCCCGAAGAAACTTTCCTGCATCATCCACAGCATGTTCACAACCGGTGCACTCTGCGTCAATCTTATGACTTGTCATATATTACCACAGAGTCGTCGTCAGCTCTGTATCCATTTGAAGTCTCCTTCACAGGCAAACAGGGAATTTCATTTGCAGCTTATGTTCACGGAGGCTTCACAAAGGATGATCAGTGTCGCAGCGTACCTTCGCATATTTTCTTCTCGTAATACGATCCGTATTGTGCAGAAACAGGGAAAGCAACGACGCAAAGACACAAACACCACAAGGTCGTTACCGCGGGTTTTCGCCATGTTCGTTTTGAAAGACCGTAGCGAAAGACTTCGAGAAAACAAGTTGAGATATCTTAGCTAAATTTACTTTACGTCATAATTACTGAAATAATCTTTCATATTTTATAAAAGGATAATATTATTTTTCTCTGTTTCCTTCCATTTTACGGAAGGTATCCTTTTCTCTGTTATTCGCTCGTTCTAACTCCCGGAGGAAAGAAAGAACATAACAAAAAGAACAGGGGGAAATGCGGGGATTTCTGCGCCCTAACTGCGTGGACACGTCATCGCGACGTAGGGGGATCGTCAAATTCCAGCCAAGCGCGTGCGTGAACCCGAACGTTGGGGCGGAGCTTCAAACAAGAATCATTCTAGTTTGAGGCTCCGCCCCTTCTTTCTCGATACGTCACAACTCGAAAGTACCCGTTTGCGACCAGAATAGCACCCCAGAAGCGCTGTGGTGCACTCTTTCCAGCTCTCCGAAGTTCCTCCATAAATCGTTGATCCCACCGTTGTATACTGGCCTGAATGCATGCCGCCGCCTTATGCTTGCAGTTTCTGAAGAGTTCCCAGGCCCTGTTGACCTCCTCTCGCCTGCCCCTCTTTATGATTCCGCGGTGGTACCGGCTCGCCTCTCTTCTTTTCACGGCCGTGTCCACCTCGTGGTTCCACCAAGCTTTTGGTCTTCTCTTCCGTCGGCGTCGTGACCGGATCTGCTCCTCCAGGGCCTTTTTCATTGCATTTTCCATGTCCTTATATCCCTTCAGAGGTATGTTCTAGCCCTCCAGTGCTGTTGCTATCTTCTCTATCTCCCTCTCTGTCGGGTGTCCTGTTCTATGTTCCTGTTTCCCCTCCTCTGTTGTGTCCAAATGCGTCTCAAAGATCAATCTGAGGCGATTGTGGTCGCTCCCCAGGTTGCCCAAGCCATCTTCATCTATCTCCATGCTCGTCAGTCTGTCATATATTCTAGGTGACAGTAGGCCATAGTCTATGCTTGAGCATTGATTCCTTGCTGCCCATGGGACAGTTCCCTCACATTTCTCCTCCAGGTTGCTTACCACCAGATTGTTTCGTCTAGCTAGGTCCATCAGTCGCCTGCCATTGGCGTCCGTCTTCCCATCTAGCTCCTCTAGATGTCCGTTAAAGTCCCCCAACACAATCACCTCGCGCTGCCCCTGCAGCTCTTGTATGTCTTGCATTAGGCATTCATAAATTTTTTGGTTCATTTCTTCTTGGTTCCCCGACCGAAAATACACCACTGCTATGGCCACCGGTCTACCCATCAGCTTTCCCAGCATCCACATGTGCACTTTACATTCAGGGGTCCTTCTGGTCCATTGTTGCGTTTTGATCCAAAGACACCCAATGCCCCCTCCTCTTCTGTCCTTCGTTGCTCGGTAGCAGCCCTCCCACACAAAGTCTTGGTCATGAGCTGGTACCTCTTCCCCCCTAAGGTGAGTTTCCACCACCCCAAACAGGGCTATCCGTTCTTGCCGCATGTGGTTGCATATCTCTTCCCATTTCCTTTCTGTTCGACCCCCCTGTATGTTCAAGAAAGCAAGATTGAGTTTCTCCCTGCGTTTACGTCCTCTTCTATGTCTCTTTTTTTTTATGCCTTCACCAAACAAATTCAAGCTCACTCTCCTTAGTCTCCCCTGCTCCGCTCTCTGTCCTGGCCCCTCTGCCCCAGGCTCATCGCGTCTTTCGTCTCACCGCTTTTCAGCTGTTCCATCAAGGCTCTCAGCAGCCCTTCCAGCTGATCTCGTTTGCCTTCTTTTCTCCTCGGTGTTTTAGGCCCCCTTGGGGTCTCTAAAAAAAAAGCGCAAAACCTAGCACTCATTCTCGTCATCACATGTTCTGCTGCCTCCCTTGAGTACTGTGTCCCTTGCAGCCAACCTGGTCTATTCCACATTCTCGTCACTGGGACAAAATCCACTCGTGGGCCCATCTCTCTGCATAGTCTCCTCAGGCTGCCGTTAAGTTCCGTTGCTCTCTGCAAGGACTCTTGTCCTCTTGTTTGTATCATAGATACCGCACATATTGCATAGCAGTGCCATTGCAACTTCTCCAGCAGTTCCTTCACTTGGATCCTTGTCGTTTCGATCGTGCTGGTGACCTCCTGTCCACTCATGACATCCTTCATGCCTGCGTGGATGACTACGAGGGCTCTTTTTCCTTCATCTAGTTCTTTCAGATCTCTTGCTTGTTCCAGAGTTCGTCCCAAAGTTGCCCCTGACTCGAAACACGTCTTCATTCTAGCATCCTTCACCTCCTCCTCCACTACGGGCTTTAATTTCTCTGCATTGGCATCGCCTAGCAGGAAGGCAATCTTTGTCCTTGCCCCTGGGTTGTCCGTCTTTTCTATGTCCATGCTTGTCACTTCCTCAGCTTCTGTATTTTCTTCGTATTCTACCCTGATTGCCTTCTCCTCGTTCTGGTCTATCACTTCGCTGTCCTTGTCTACCACTTTCTGGGTTCCGTTTCCGACCTGGGAGTTTCTTTGACCTGTCGGAGGTGCCATCAATCCCTCTTGCCTGACCTGGCCTGTCTCCTGTATCCTCCCTTCCCCTTCTTGCGTCATGTGCGGGCTCGGGGGCCTCCTTTCCTTCCTCGTCTCACCTTGCATTGCCTCTTGTGTGTTGATGAGCTCTGCAAATTGTTTTTCTAGCTTCTCCCTTTTAGCTTGTTCTGCTGTCCTCAATGTTTTCTCCTCTTCAAAAAGCGTCTTGAGACACTCCTCTCGTTCTCTTCATTCTTCTTTTGCCTTCATCAGGGCATTCTCTGGTACCTCAATTTTGATGCACAGCGCGCATCTGTAGCGGCTTGCCTCTGCCTCCTCGAGTGCTTCAAATGGCGTCACCTCTAGATCTACCCATCGGTCGCATCCCTCGCACTTTACCATCCCTCCACCGTCATTCTCGGTCGTACTTGCTTGTTTCTTTGTCTCCTTCTTACTCGGCTTACTGGCCTTGTTATCTGTCTTTCCTTGGGGTGTGCCTTCGGTTGTTTTTCTAGTACTTGCAGTTTTTCTGCCTCCTCGCTTATCTCGATCGGAGTCACCTCTCGCTCCATCCAACGGTCGCATCCCGCTTATTTCCGCCCTGGCAAAACGCTGATCACCCCCTCAACGTCGCCGTGAGGCCATTAGAGTCTTATCACTTTTCAAAAAGTACACACGCATCAAAAGCACCTCTGCAACTCGTTAAAGATTACTTATACTACGACACAAATTTGAAAATCGTACATCGCGCCAGCGTGTTCTCGGCGCAACGCAACGAAACGGGCTCTGCGGTCAGTGTTGCCAGATGGAAAAAATCGAAGTCAGTAGATCGACCCCCTACATATTAGTAGATCACCCATCAGTAGATGAAAAAAAAAATCTTTTTGCGTTCCCGACCGTTTTTAATAGATAACATAACGTAATAAATATTATACTAATAAACACACATATAAATTAGTTGTGTTTTCTACCTGCTACATGATTTTTTTTTTCTAATTCGCATTTTTTAGCGGTCATGTGTACATCACATCCCTTGCAGAAAGCGAAATGATTACTTTTAGTACTTTCCCACGCTGTATTATACTTTCCTACATACTCTACTTGTTCTTTTTGGAGGGGGCCGGAGGGGTGCGGTTGCCGCTATTTGAAGAGTCACCGCTCATTATCGTACGTGGACGTAACCAGGCAATACCAAAGTCGTGTTGGTTTCGTAAGCACGCGCGTATGAGGCTGCATTGCCTGTGTACGACTTTGGGTGGATAGCTGAATGAATCGAGGGATACGTAGATATATACATATCTATAGTTTCGTTTTTTTTATAATTTTACATGAGTTTGCTGGCTAATACGAGAGCCAGCGTTCCAAACTGCGTATTGTTCATCACTTAAGAAAAGGATTTTCTGTCTATAAAAAAAAGTCAGTAGATTTTCATTTTTATCAGGGAATCAGCAGACAGCGTGCAAAACCGGTAGATCTACTGAGAAATCAGTAGACCTGGTAACACTGTCTGCCGCCACCTTTGTTGCGGTGTAATTTCAAGGACAAAAGCGATCATTTTTATTCAATCTCTCCTTTGCAAAATTTGATGACGTAACGTGGGGATCGCAGTACACCCCAATGACGATATTTGAATGCGGTTCATAGATTGGACCCAAGCATTGCGTGGGCACTCGATTTGGGCTCGCGATAATTGCTAGCTCGAGAAGCATTCGGGTAGTGGCCCGTGTCCAATCGCTGCAACGACGACAATAGCCGAGCCATAACACTGTCTGGAACTCAGCGCGTGTCCTGTGCTTTGCCAAGTCAAGCGCGTGGCTATGATCAACATTGGCGGCATATAATCGGGTACAGATCAAGTGGCCGCTTGTTCTGGCTGCGAGTTGAGGGGGTGAACGCTGCTCGTTTTTCTTTAATTTTTTTTCTGGGACTTCTATTGCGTGGGGTGAAAAACGAACGCGTGTTTCATAGGTCATTAACGTCAGGGATCCATTCTAAGCGGTAATTGCGCAAAGTACAAAACTTGTTGCACCGCCCCTTTAATGCCCCTCTATCCTGGGAACAGTGGCGTCATTCATTGCTGTGGAAATGCTCGAGAAACGTGCCGCGCGCCACTTCTGGGAAGAACATGGCGTCTGAAATCAAGCTCAGTAATGCGCTGTGCCGCCATGATCTTCCCAAAGGCTGCACGTTGCACGTGCTTCGTGTATCGACATACCTCGCGCTACTTTTAAAACATGAGGGGGCTTTAGGGTCGCTCAGAGGTGCTGCGTGCGCTGCGCCGCCATGGAGAGGGTGTCTCTGGTGGCCTTTTTTGGAACTGCGCCGCACGAGATCAAATAGGAGCCTCGTTCCTTTACGCGGGCCAGCGAATGGGAGCATAATCCATCAGATGTTTGCTACGGACGACATTCGGAGAGGGGAGGGTGCCGTTTGGCGCGGCTTCAAAGCTGATGACGTCGGTTCGCTCCATGGGACAGTTAATGCTTTCGCATTAAAAGGTCCGCCATTTCCAGTGGAGCGCTATACCAACTGAGCTAACCAGGAGTTACGTCAGTAGAGCAAACAGGTCTTAACAACTGCCACCAGTCTAACACCAGCAACGGTGAACTGCCAGCATTTTAAAGTTATGATGACAATGCCATTAATGCAAAGGTGCAAGCGAGCTGGACAATAATGGCGATAATAATTCCTGGAGAAGAGGAACAAGGGGCACTAGGACAAACACAAATCTCCAAACAGAGCTAGGTGACTGATGCGCGACTGAAAAAATCCGCCTTGTTCGTATCGAACCAGGAACATCTCTTTTCCAGTGGAGCGCTCTACTAACTTAGCAGACCGCGGGAGTTAGACGTCAGCATAGAGCAAACGGGTTTTAACAGCTGCCACCAGTCTAACACCAACAACGGTCAACGGCCTGTATTTGAAGGTTATGATGATAATGCAAATATAGCAAAGGTGCAAGCGAGCTGGACAAGAATAAAGATAATAATCCCTGGAGAAGAAGAACAAAAGGGTCAAAGGACAAACAGCTCGAGTGCACGTTTGCATTAATTGCATTATCATCATAACCTTAACATGCAGGCTGTTAACCGTTGTTGGTGTGTGGCAGCTGTTAAAACCCGTTTGCTCTACTGAAGTCTCTGGTTAGCTCAGTTGGTGGAGCGCTCCACGTGAAATGGAGATGTTCTTTGTTCGTTAGCAGGAACAGGCGGGTTTTTAATTCGAAAACAATTTAATGTGAAAACATTAACTGTCTCATGGAGCGAAACCGGCGTTGTCAATAGCCGTTGCCTGTAGCAGCGAAAAACGGTACCTAAATTCACATTAGCTGCGACGGTCTTCGCAGTGCGGTTCTCGGGCCCAAAGTAAAGTGCCTTTATCCTGCCATACGGGTCCATGTCCACTCCACTACAAATTGGCGACGAGGGTTCCAGGAGAATCCCTGGAGAACGGCTCAAGTTGATGAACGCATTGGGCGAGACATCGCAGCGAGCAGCATCGAACGTCTTTCGGTTCATGGAACCAGGCCCATTCGCCCGGCAAAAGAGGACTGTAACTTATACCAAATAAGGTTCAAGCATCTCTGGACATGGCCGGAATGACAGATGATGCAACAAAAAGGAATTTTCTGATTTCATATCTCTGGGTTCTGAGACGTTCAAGCTGCTGCACTCTCCGGGTCAATCGAGGCAGGCCAGTGAAGTTCCGTATAAAGAATTGACAAAAACACTTGACACTCATTTTTCGCCGAATCGTTTCAAGGAATTTGAACGAGCGAAGGTGTTTTCAACGCGCCAGGGTGAACGTAATGCACCAACCGAATTCCTATCACGACTACGATCAGTCATTTACAATTGCAAGTATGAGAACGAAGTCGATGCTCCCGCATGTTCGTTGCTCACTGTTTTTATCATTGGACTTTGAGATCAACGCTTTAGAGCACATCTCGTCCAAGAGAAAGAGTTATCCATCGACATTGCACTCAAACTGTCGGAAAGCTTTCTTCGAGCGGAAGAATTAAGAGTCCCGTCAATTGAGAAGCGCCGATGAATCACCCCTTGCAGTCAGCCAGGTGAGAGATCTACAGAGGTCTGCTGGGCAATGTTTTCGTTGCGGGACTACAAACCATGTCGAATACAAGTGCCAGTTCAAGTCTGAAGACTGCAGAGCTTGTGGAACCAAGGGACACATCGCCAAGATATGCAGGGAAGGACAGTTTGGCAAATCTCGATCAACAAGGAAAAGGACGGTGCAAATAATCACCAGGGTTCAGTCCGCTTTCGATCGAGATGGCAAGCTTCTGGAATGTCAGATGGAAGGCAAGCGAGTGGGACACCCAATAGACAAGGGCTAACAAGTCACCTTACTGGACATTCAGACTTGGCACCGCCTTGGAAAACCGGAGCTGAACGAAACTCCCTACGAACCGCAAAGTTTCAGCAAGGAGGTCATCAAGGTCAAGGGCCAATGTGAACTTTAGGTTGAATTTGGAGGAAAGAAGTACAGTCTAGAGGCTATTTTTACTAACACAAGCCAAGTCACCTTGTTGGGGAGGATCTGGGTGAGAGCTCTTGAATTGGATCTCAACAACTTGTTCGTCGCTTTTGTGAAAACAAAAAAGAGCCTCAAGACGCTGCTGACTAGGTACGCAGTACTATTCAGAAATTAACTTAATTGGTGCATGAAGAGCAAGGCTCAGTTTTATTTCAAAAAGAATCTCATCCCAAGGTTCATGCGGCCAAGACCACTACCGTTTGCACTAGGCGAAGCGGCAGGGTCTGATTTGAAGAGACAAGTAGACAATGGCGTATTGACTCCAGTGGAAACAGCGCAGTGGGCCACACCAATCGTAGTTTTCCCGAAGACCAGTTAATCTGTGAGGGTATGTGGAGATTCCAGCTGTTGAACGTCGCGCAGTACCCGCTCCCACGACCCGAAGAACTTTTCTCGAAACTCAACGGAGGACGGAAGTTCTCGAAACTGGATCTGTCGGAGGCATATCTTCAGATGGAGGATACAAAAGACGTATCTAGTCATAAACACTCACCAGAGATTGTTCCAGTTTAACCGGATGCCTTTCAGCATACCATCAGCGCCTGCCATCTTCCAGCGAACCATGGAACAGGTAACTGCTGGCCTGGGAAGCGTGGCATGCTACCTAGATTATATAATTGTCACCGGAGAAACTGATCAGCAGCACATCAAGAACCTGAACCTCGTGTTCCTACCACTTAAAAACTATGGGTTCACGCTAAAGAAAAAGAAATGTGCGTTTAGGTTTCCAGAAGTGAAGTATTTGGAACAGATTCTGTCCGCGGAAGGAATACGTCCCTCTCAAAGGAAAGCTGGAGCCATACTTAGCATGCCGGCGACGTCTAACCTACATGACCCACGGGCATTTTTGGACATGGTTCAGAATTACGCAAAGTACTTGCCAGGATTAGCCGACCTTTGCGCACCGCTGAGCAATCTACTCAAGAAGAATGTTCCTTAGCAATGGAGTTTGTCTTGCGGAGACGACTTCGAAGACATCAAAACGCGTCTAACGTCCATAGAGACTCTTGTTCACTTCGGTGCAAGCGAGACAACCTATTAGACGGCCGACGCTTCATCAGTTGGCGTCGGAGCAGTCATCTTCCACAAGATAAAAGGAAAGGAACGCCCAATTTCGCATGCATCGAAAACGCTACCTTCCGCAGGGAAACAATATGCCCAGATTGAGCGAGAATCTCTAGCCATAATTTTTGGCGTAAAGAAGTTTCACCAGTATCTGTGGGGAAGAAGATTTGTCTTGTATACAGATCACAAGCAAATGACGGTGATTTTTGGTCCAGTGAAGGGAATCCCTGTGACGGTCGCCAACAGACTTCAACGATGGGCCTTGATGCCACAAGGGTACTCGTATGACATTGGGTATATTCCAACAACTCAGTTTGGAAACGCAGATGGCTTGTCACGACCACCTCAAGGACCTGATGCAGAGTTTGACGTAGAAGTTCAACATAGAGTCGCCGATGTTGTGAGCTTCATTTCATCAGGCATCATGGCGATTGTTGAAGAAAATATGACCAAACTTCCAGTCAGGACTCCCGACATCGCAGGGGAGACTGCTGAAGACAAGACACTGTCGAAGGTCTACCGGTACGTAATGGAAGGATAGCCATCGGTTGGACGCGACGTAGAAATGCAATCATACACATCGAGACAGTCGGAACTCACTGTGGCAAATGGCTGCCTAGTTTGTGGCATGCGTACAGTGATCCCTCTTTGGCTTTGACGGAGTCTTCTGGATTGAATACATGAAAGACACCTTGGACAATCAGAAATGAAGATATTTGCCCGTTTTTACGTGTGGCGGCCAAACATAGTCGAAGCGAAAAGTCTGACCTGAGTAGCTTGTGCTTCAATCTCTGACAGGAACGAAAACTTTTCCCTACACCAATGGGAAATACCAAAACGACCCTGGTCCCGAATCCATACTACTCTCGCAGAATACCAGAGCACCATGTACTTGGTGGTGATCGACGCGTATAGCAAGTGGCCTGAAGTCACTTTGATGCCGTCGACCAGAGCTGAGTAGACGATGGAAGCATTCAAGGAAATCTTCCTTGTTCATAGACTGCCGGAGCAGGTAGTCAGCGATAATGGACCACAGTATACTAGTGCCATTTTTAAGAATTTTATAGAAGAACAAGGAATCCGAAAACTTTGTGAGGACACTTAAGTCTGCTTTGCGAATATCCAAGAGGGAGGAAAAGGAAGGACTGACAGTTCCTCCTCAAGTATAAGGTGTCACCACACTACGACGGGACAATTCCCATGCGAGATGCTAAACAAACGACACTACAGAACGACGATGGATTTGATCGAGTCAGGCCAGTCGTCCAAAGGTTCTCGCGGACGGGCTCGCCGAAAGAGCAATCACGACAAGAAAAGTCGCGACCGGACGTTTCAGAGAAATCAGAAAGCCTGGATGCAGGATAGGTTGAAGAAGAACCACTGGATTAAAGGTAAACCATCGTGAGCCAGGAAGGACGAGTTACGTTTGAAGTAGTGACTGAAAATCACAAGTGACACCGGGTACACGCAGATCAGATCAAGAAACTGATCTGCGAAGATTGGAACGCATTGTACGTCCCAACGCCGGTGGACAACTTTTGCGCAGTTGATCCGCCACAAGCAGGAGCAGATGCATCGGACACGGCTTTGGAACAATCAGCTCATGCGTCCGAGTCCACTGTGGTTCGTCGGTATCCGACCAGACTACGAAAAGCACCGGATGTCCTCACATTCGCCTGAGGGGGGAGAAATGTAGTAGCTTAGAAGACGAGAAAGACTCGAGACATAGGAGCGTGTTGGGCTCACGTGAACCAGGAGATTCGGATCCTGGCGCGTATAAAGAACGGTCTTCGCAGTGCAGTTCTCGGGCCCAAAGCAAAGTGCCTTTATCCTGCCATATGGGTCAGTGTCCAGTCTGCTACATGTGGTATCCCCGCTTTCGCACGTTTCGAATTTCGGCCGCACGGTAACGACTTTTTAAAAAGCCGACAAATATTTTTTATACATTTTACACGCGTTCGAACGAATTCCAGTTCTGGATTCAATGAACATTGTCTTTATTGGAGTTAAGGCTGAACTCCATGGGACGAATTATGTGACGAATAACTGGCGAATGCCGCCCGACGGCACGCTCGCTTTGCGCGCGACGTAGCAGCCACTGTGTTCATTCCACGCGCAGTGCAAAAGCCGCCGGCCAAAATTCGTCGGTTATTCGCAGCATATTCGTCCCATGGAGTTCAGCCTTTACTATTTAATGAAAGTCTAAGATCATTTCATGCTTCATTTAACTATGCATAGTTGAGAATGAAGAGTCATGCACGGCGCCTATGTTTCACATGTGCGCAAGGGTGCCATCGTGTGCGCTTTGCCTAGTATGATGACAGCTGGCCATTTTGTTCCGATCGCTTATTTTTATTTTGTTCTGAAGCGCATAAAAGGGCGTCTCCCTGCACGCGCTCTTGGCGTTGATTGTGCTCCGGGGGCATTTTGTTTTCGGAGATTTTATTGGTATTTTTCCTGTGAGCGCATCGGGCATCGGCATCGGATACTACAAAGGGTGTCATCACCCTAAACGCGAGGACATTGCGGCACCCTTGTGTGCGAAAAGCAAACATTATTTCAACAAATTCTTCCGGAAAACGTTTTTCTTTAATCAATTATTCACTACGATCCAAAAGAGCCAATCAAGCAAAAAATGTATCGTCACGGCGCTCATGGCCTTCGCTATCGCTTAAATGATATCGGATAAAAAAAGGCTGTCGCATAAAAAAAAAAAGCCTTCTAAACATAATTGAAGACTTGCCTTTCTCTATCCACCCACAGTACAGTTTGATCAGGCACCTCTTCTATGACGAACAATAACTTATTCAAAAGCCAGGTTCATTTAGTGGCCACTGAAGTTCCAAAATGTCTGCTTAGAATCAGCTGAATTGTGCATCCCTAAGTTCGTACATTTGCCGATTTGTGAAAATCATTCGCCCGCTGCCCGTAGCTTTGGATCCTCCTCTGGAGTGGATAGTGTGGCTTTTGAAAAGGGTCTATTAACCCTTGCCTGACTTTAACAAAAAGGTACCGAACAAAACAGCTTGTATATTTTAATAATTTTATCTCTCCTTTTTTTTTTTTTTTTTTTTTATGTAAACTCGTACAGAACCCCAATTCTGAGAAGCGCTCTGGCCTAACTCGGGCCCAACGTCCTCAACGCGGTGTCCAAAAAAGCAGGATGCGTGCTTATACGTTTCATAAATGTGACACCGCGGTCAGACAAGAGAGGCGGACGACTCGGGCAACACCTCAAAGGTGGCCAGGCTGCAGCGCTGAATTTATAACGTCACCTACAAGAGGCCAACGCGGACCCGGATTATATACGAGTGCCACGTCAGCGTTCGGCTGGGAGTCTCGTCCAATCGGTGAGGACACGAGTCCCGGCCGAACGGTGACGCAGTACTCGCGTCCAATCTCTGTCCCGCACTGTCCTATTTTAGGTGACGTCGACGATTCAGCACTGCGGCCTTGATATTTTTGGGGGTGTTAGTTGTCTCGGGCCGTCGTCACACGTTGGTGCTCGAGCTCGAAGCGGACGACGCGTCAACGCGAGTCGTCTGGTAGCGGGCGGCACACTTGAAGAGCGCCAGGGTCAAGGTGTCGTCCTTGAGGAGCGTGTCCCAGGCGTCAGACGCCTGCACCTCGGGCAGGTGGGCGTCGATGAAGCGCGCCGAGTCCCGGCTCAGATCTCGGTCGCTGTGCCGGACGGCCAGCTCGAACACTCGCAGCGCGTTGTCCGGCGTCAGCGCGTTGGACAGCTGCCGCGCGCACGCCTGCTTCACCTGCACGCATGACCATAAAGAGGACAAACTTTCTCCGTGCCATGACTTCGACGTGTAGTGAATCATCTCAGCACACGCGAGAAGATCTGACTGCAAACCTTCCTGAAATAGATTCAAGGTTGAAAGAGTTTCGAGACCCCCGGCAAAAAGACGCAAGGTGTCAACTTCTAACTCTCCAAAGCAAAAAGATGACAAAAAAGAAAAAAAAAGCGTTGGGTCAGGGGTCTTGCAAAATCGAAGCGATCCTAGCGGCGTACTACCGAGCAAAGCATCTTGGGAACCCCTTGCCCACCGTTTCGGTTTCGAGTTTGAAGGTTGAAGTTTGAAGTTTATTTTGGGTTACACACGGGCAAGGCCCTGTAGGAAGGTAAAGACAAAAGGCATTTCTGCCTGACTGGGTCTCTACCCCCCCCCCCCCCCCCCCAAAGTTCATAACAGCACAACTTGCATTAGTTGCCATATATACCTAAAGAAAGTAAGTAAAATACATATATCTCCATAGCAACAAACATGCACACTTGTTACACAAAATCGTAGAAATTATTTTACGAATATAAACAAGGATTAATCTGTCCTCAGATGAATATAATATTACAAAAATAAGAAAACAATTCACAAAACGTTTTAAAATTCTAAACCTGGCTAGATAATGCCACACAAAGATGACTATCATCCATACGACATTGATTCGTAATCACTGACGTATTATCACAAAATGATCGAGGAGCAAAAAAATCACAAAAGGTATGTACACAAAAGGTTACAGCCAGTTGCCTACCTCACTACACGACATTCCGTTAAGATACAGTGCGTGCATTTTGGAATATCTGACTTTCCTTATATGAATAAAATGCTGGGTCACGTTCTTTTGGGGGGCTCCCGGCGGACCAGAGTTTCTGCGCATGAAAACAGGACTACGAAGGCTCATATGGAAGCGTACTGGTCCTGTCATCCTGTTCCATCTCCTCAATGGGCTTACGAAATTTTCCGTTTGCCGGGAGGCTCATGCTGCAGTCTGCAGAGCGGTGTAGCCAGGCCGCCGGAAAGGTGTTGGGACGCAGCCGGCCGTATCCTACCCCTCGCTTCCGAAGATGGATGGGTGGGATCCAATCGAGCGCTGTTATTTTCATAGAGTGCTGAGATGTAATACTTCGTAAACGGGCGCGATCGAAGTCGAAACCATGCCACTCCTCTCCATGGCCAAAGGGGTACCATAATGCAACGCGCGCAGTGTTGCATGCTGGGCTTTTTGGAAGTACTCCTTTGGCAGTACTGAAGTGACGTCGCTGTAGATGACGGCCTTGTGATAAGGGGGTTGAGGATTTTTATTTGTTAAGCAATGAGAAAGAATAGAACCCCTAAGCTAAGTTGAACACTCGACGAGAATGCCGGAGAGATCGCCGACTGCCGCGATTAACGAGCGCCAACACCAAGCGCGGCGTTAGCCAATCGCGGCGGTCAGCGATCTCGCCCACTTTCTCGCTGAGTGTCACACTTGGAGATACAGGACAGTTTTCCGCGTCTATAGAAATCAGGCGACATAAACGCGAAAATTGACTCCTCGAAATTCATTACCATTTAATCGTAACTCTCGTCAAAACTGCAACTGCAACATTTCAACCAATTTCAATTAATTATCTAACTCACCATGATGGTTATCATCTAATGTCCGCCGTGCTTGATAAATGCATGCGTAATGGAAACGACACCCGTGTAACTCTCACCCCTATTTTTTTTAATTGTTAGAATTAAAATTAAACACCCTGTAATATAGTACACTGTGCAACGCCTCTTAGCAAGCGGGTTTAGCCCAGCTGAAGTTCTAGTGTGTCGCCGTACATCGGTTCCAGTGGTACCTTTTCTCTTGAAACATGAAACCCCTGAGCCTCAGAAGCTATGGAAGTGAGAGAAAAAAAAAACGAGCAGAACCAGGAAAAAAATATTGGGCAGGAGACTCGCCGCACGTCCGCTGAAGCCTCTGCAAAGCGAACAATTCAACCGGAGGACAAGCGCAATAGGGAGAATTAATCTACTGGCGGCGATAGCTGTAAGCAGTAAGCTGCAGCACGAGCTGGCAGAGAGCGTTCACCAGATCTCTTTCGAGAGATCTGGCGAACGCTCGCCCGATGCCTATTAGACCAAAACTATGTCCAAGAGCAAATGGTGCTCCCCCGATGGCGACGTGCGAGTGCCTCCTAGACCAGGGTGTCCTAGAATCAGCGTCAATTTGTTTGTGCCGCGTTGTCAATGTTAGCAGTTACTGCTTCGACGCTGTTAGGGTTCCTCAGCGTCCTTCTGATTATTGTGATGACATTCTTAGTAGAACCCGATGCCGACAGCACGAGCTCACCGGAAAAATAAAAAAAAAACTGCAGGTATCAAAATGCCGCCGTAGCACAGTTAATGCCAAGAGCTCGTGCCGCGGGAGACGCGCGCGCTCCAGAACAAGAAATAAAAAGCAGCGTCGTGAGCAAAATGGTCAGATGTCACCACCCCAAGCAAAGTCCTCCCGAAGGCACCCCAGCGCTTTCAAGCCTGTGTTTACGCGAGTGCATGGTTTCTGTTAGGGTAACCCGACCGGTGGAGCGATAAAAAAGGGTCCGTATCACAGGAGCGAATGACACTTTAGCGAACAGCGACATTTGAGCGAATCGACGTTTGAGCGAATAACGGGCGCGCCTGTTAACACCCCCCCCCCCCCCCCCCCCCCCCGCCACCCGCGCGCTCGCTTCCCGGCGACAGTCTGTGGCGGTTCATTACACAGATGTGAACCCACTTGGCCTACCCGTAAACGCCGCATCGTGGCGGCCGACTATTCGCTAAAGTGTCATTCGGTGAAACATGGGCGTTCGCTAAAACGTCATTCCATCAAATGAAAGGGTAAGGGGTCAATATCACAATAGCGAATGACGTTTTAGCAAAAAGCGACATTTGAGCGAATCGACGTTTTAGCTAATAACGGAAGCGCGTGTTAACCCCCCCCCCCCCCCCCCCCGGCCAGCGCTGCGCTTACGCCGCTTCGCGGCGACAGTCTGCGGCGGCTCATTACAAAAATGTGAACCCACTTGGCCAGAGTGAGCCTATACAGGAACTCTAATTTGGCCCACTCGTAAACGCCGCTTCGCGGCGGCCGACTATTCGCTAAAGTGTCATTCGATGAAACTTGGGCGTTCGCTAAAACGTCATTCGATCAAGTGAGTGCCTCCCGATGGGGCACGGGCATCAGCACGACAGCGGTTGCGAACCACGTTGGTTGCGAATGAGACACAAGACGTGCTCGTGCAGCGATGCGAGGCTGCAGCACAATGGGAACTGCCTCGACGACGCCGAGAGAGTCGATCGAATCATGCTGCCATAATAGGAACCTGAGAAACGCCGTATTTATCAGCTGCGGCGTAGAGGTCCGCCGCTCCATGCACGAGCCCGGACAGGGTGCCGGCGTACAGGTATTCGACCAGCTGTCGCACGGCCTCGTACGACAGGTCCTCGATGACAATGACGCGTCCGGTCGCCTCGCGGGTCTCTCCGGACAGCATGGCGGCGAACACGGGAGACAGACGACCCAGAAGGTCGGAGTGCGCGCGCAGCGAGCGCTGCCCGACGCGGATCTCCACGTCTCCGAAGCTGGCGCTGTCCAGGATACCTGTGCAAGAGGGTATCGGTTTTGGGCTTCAGGAAACCGACTAATTGAGAACCATCCTTTCTGAACATATGAAATCTCTTTGCTACTGTTTCGCAGGCAAAGGTGACGTTTCGCAGGCAAAAGTGACCAACGAACCTCGTTGTGTTACTGATTCCTCGTAACAGCCATACGCATGGCTTGCACGTGAAATCATGACTGCATGCACTTGATGGTCATCCTACATATTCTTGCCAAGCAGAAAAAACCTGAGGTACGAAATGTAGAATGCTGAGTTAACGCAATCAGCGGCAGGACCGCCTGATCTACGTTACGTGAATGCTAGCCGTGCTAGATGGCTTGCACTGACTTCACATCAGATGCATTGTGGCAGCCTTGCTGCCGAGTACGTATACCTCCTGGAGCACACATTTCGCGCTACTGAACTTGTTTTTCTCTTCAAGAACAAGTATGAATGATTACCAGCATGATACGATGACGTCACGTGTAAACCATACATAATACGGCGTGGAAGTTCGTCTGCTCCTTGCGCACCTCGTGCGTTCGTTTACCCCCGACCTCAACCAATGAGGGCGCGAGCTTTTCTGCTTCGTCACCACACATTCTCTACGCGTTCTTCATGTTGCCCTTTGATTGGCGTGCCCCTTTTCGCGTTTCGATGCGCCAAACAGCCTTTTAGTACACTTGCTCGCCGTATAACCAGTTATCCCAACAAATACAGGCCTTACACGTGACGTCATATGGCGCCATACTCGCCGCAATTTCTCCGTACCATTCCTGCGCCCGTACCTTCAGCAGCATACATTTCGCACCATCAAATTTTTTGCTCTCGGCAAGAAGGCTCGCCGAGAAGAAGAAATTCGATGGTGCCGAGTGTATGCTGCAGGTCCGGAGCACGGTCCGGAGCAATGGCGGCTGATGTGACGTCAATGCAAGCCATGTATAGCTCAGCGCCATTACCCGGCAGCAGCCCCAGGAGAGGGGAACCCGGTGGCTCGTCGGGTCCGCCGCTGCGGTCCGTCATGTACTCGAACTTGAAGAGGATGGTCAGCGAGAAGCGTTCGTTGTCTTCGGTGCCGCATGCCGCCGAGGCCAGCACCGCGTCGTTGCTTGCGTTGGCCGCGCCGCCGCCTCCGAGCAGCGTCTTCTTCTCGCAGGTGATGCGCGCCGCCGCTTTGGTGTTGCAACTCGTCTGGGCGATGTCCCGGCCGGTCGGGTCTCGGAGCGCCAGCGAGAACGAGCCCTGCAGCGCACTTCTGTCTTGTATACAGACATGTATTCACGGTGAAAAGCTCTCTAGGGGCGCTTCTCTTTTCCTCACTATAAAGCCCCTTCATGTTTCAAAAGTAGCGCAAGGTGCGTCGATGCACGAGACACGTGCACGTGCAGCCCTTGGGAAGATCATGGCGGCACAGAGCAGCACTGAGTATAGATTTCAGACGCCATGTTTTTCCCAGCACCAGCGCGCGGTACGTGTCTAAAGCATTTCCACAACAATGAATAGTACCGGATAGTATGCACCTTGATTAACACTGTAAAAGTGTAATTGCTTTAGGTAGCGAATTTTTCTTCATCAGTGAACGATGTTTAACTTCGCTACATTTCAGTCCCAAAAGTGGGTTCCGCAGCAGGTGTGTAAAAACAAGCGACGATTTAAAGCAAAATTACAATCGAAAGGAATATAGTGTGTGTTCAAGGCTCGCCAGCACTCAGGTGATATTGATAATATGCCAGTCCTGTCCCTATATGAAAATGACCCCGTCGTGCATGAGCGGATAAAAACATTCAAACCGTAGAGAATAAAGTCCGTGGGCTATGAAAGGTGTCTCTTCGTATTGTTTTCTCTGCCGGGTAGCTTTTATCGGGCACTTTTGCTCAAAGATTTCGAGCGTGCGGGTGGCATTTTGAACGTAGAACGAATATCATCTTCGCTCAGAGCAGAAAGAATAAAGCGGTACTTACTTCTATAAAATCAGAATAGATTACGTGGCCTTCAATATATTTTGATCGTACATGCACGGTATAGTTACTGATCCAGTGTTACTGCGTAGTTCTTGCCGCCTCCCTTAATTTCCAGATGTTCTTCGTTCGTTTGGCATGTATATCCCTCACTGCTGAAAAGCGCCGACGTCGTGTTCGCGCTAACAGTGTCCGACAGAGCACATAAATCACGTACGAAGCAATTTTAGCTCAGTTTTTAATGCGATGAATTTGAAAGAAAAACGCCGTAACTGACCAATTTTTGCGTTGGCCTGATTGTTCTTTGGGATATTTGCTCTTATGATCGAGCGCAGGGAGAAATGCACCCACTTTTTCCCATAGGAATGCATTACCGGAAGTAAATTTTGGACTGGTTGCTGTCTGCTTCAATGTGCGTCAGCACACTAGCGCCACTTGATCCTCTAGCGTACATTATAATAACTCTATGGCGTAGACGACTGCGAGCAAGGCGACCGGTCGCCGCCGTGTCTCTGTGCTCGTGCAGAGAAGCCCGTGCACCTGCAAGCTTGTCAAAGCTATGTCCACGCGCAAGCTGCACGTGTTGCGCGGATGCTGGTGCCCCATGTGTGCAAACACGTTCATTGTGCGCGTGAGAGTATCGTCGGCAAGCTTGCATCTGCACTGGCTTGTTCACGCGAGCATATATATGCAGGCGGCAGCCAATCGCCCGGCTTGCAATCGTATAGACGCTTTGCAGCAGCTGTGCATGGGCGCCGCCATAACCGACCTTCAGTTTTTGTTTCCACTTATTCCGTTCGCTTCACTTCATCATTGCCACAGCAGGACAGGTTATTTCCACTTTAGGTGCTAGTGTGTCCATCGCCTCATCTTAGGCCACTGTGGAGGCTCGTCAACGCCCGTTTCAGCGGCTCGGTATCTCGGTAACACATCAGAAGGTCGGCAATGGCGGCTCAATTTGGCGCGTGTGTAAAGCGTCTATAGACCTTTCCAAAAAAGGACACTTGGCAGGTTCCATTTTCCGTGTTCGTGCGTATGGCGCGTGATTTGCTCGCTTTCCGAAGCGACGAACGTGCGCGTTCTGGACTGTGATTTAACACGTGTGGACTGTGATTTTTGTAAACAGTGGAAACGTCTATATATATCCGCGTGTTTCTGCAAATACATTAAAAAATTCCTAAAACAAGGGTGGTGTTTTGAGAGAGAAAGAAATCCCTTTTGGGAAGAAACTGCCAGCCACGGCTGACGTCAGGAATTGCAAGAAAAACACTTATTAGCAAAAAACAAATGATCTAAAATGTAGTCATTCGTTCTCTTTTTTTTTTTTTAGTTAGTGAGAATCAACATATGGTTCCAATTAGGGTGCCTCAATGTCCTTCCGTTTAGGGTGATGCCACCCTTTGTAGTACCCGATGCCGACAGCACGCGCTCACGGGGAAAATACGAAGAAATCGACTAAAACAAAATGTCGCCATAGCAGAGTCAGCGCCACAAACGCGTGCAGGGACACGCTCTTTCACGCGCTTCTGAACAAAAAATAAAAATAAACGTGTGAGACAAAATGGCGAGATGCCACCACCCTAAGCAAAGCGCACGTGAAGGCACCCTAGTTCCAATCAGAAACTTGGAAATCACCGGCGCTTTTGCATCGCCAGCCTTCCGCCTGATCCACTATAGTGGGAACTTCAGCGCACCTTCCAGCTTCCCCCGTGCTTCGAGTCCTCCTAAAACTGATTCAGGAGTTTTTTTGATGACCCGAAGTAATTTTCGAATTGGAAACGGTGTTTTATTATTATTAATATTATTATTTTTCACTAGATACAAAATAAATCTTGGGCAATTATTTTGCTAGTTAGTGTTTTTTGTTTGTTTTTTTAATTCCCGACGTCCGCTGAGGCTACAGTTTGTTCCCCAAAAAAGAAACTATTTCTTTTTTTACTGGAATAATTGTTAGTCACAGTGAGCGTCAGCGATTGCAGAAGTTTTAGTGGCAGTAGTGGTACACAACCGCACGAGGGTACGACGCTCGAAGCACGTGTGGAGAGCGGGGGTGCGTTAAAACATAGCCTCCTCTATTGGCGACGTGAGCGATCGAAAGCGTCGCTGTGGTCGGCCCATCACAATTGGCCGAATGCTGACTATGACGTCAGCAAAGGATGTCTCATCGACGGAAATAAGAGGATCGTAAGAACTTTAATTTTGACGGTGTTGGCAGTGTTGCTTTGAGAGCGCTATGATTTCAGGCTTCCACAATGTCCATTACAACCACCATCGAACTTGTTGTTCACAAGGTAATGGCGTCACGAAAGGTAACCGAATGAGGGCGCCACCGAAACATCTCGCCGCTAATACTCACCAGGCACGTATCCAGGGGGGGGGGGGGGGGGGGGCATGGGGCCCGGGCCCTCCCCCCCCCCGAAATCTTTGATTTTGCTGGGACCTCCTCTCCCCCCTCCCCCTCATACAGCATTTTGTCATGGGCGGGCCCCCCCCCCCCCCCCCCCCGAAACAAAATCCTGGCTACGTGCCTGATACTCACAAAGCCTGGCAGTTTGACGACGGAGCCAAAGAGTACCCGGTCGCAGATTTGGAGCGCGAGGATCTGGTAGCACAGAGCATTTCTCGGTGAACCTGGTCGCAAGGGTTTCCCCAGGAATTGAAATTAGGGGGGAGGGGGGTTGGTCTAAATTTTTAGGGGGAAGGGGTGGGTTAGGCGGGGTCATTGAGAATAGAGGAGTCGTTGGGTATTAAGGGGGTGCTTTCAGAAAAACAAGGGGGAGGGGTGTACGCCCCCCCCCCCCCCCTAGGAGGTGTGTAAGGAAATCACTGCCTGGTCGTCAGCGCACAGCTTTCGCAGCGGCGAGAACCCGAAACATGGTTTTCAAACCCGACGAGAAAAGAAGCGGTAGCGCTAGGAACGCGAGGAGAACGAGCGGACATTCCCTCGCTCGGGAGAAATGTTTGTCGGCGTCTCGCCGCAGCGGGGCACCCGTCACGTGGCTCTCCTCTCATCCGTTGTCCGCCGCTCTACCTTTTCAATTTCGGCGGCCGCCTCAGTATAGAGGAGGCTGTGGTTAAAATTACCACTCGCGCAGCAGGCAAAAGACCGGCAATGCGTAAACGCAGATGATATTATTGTCACGGACTTGTGCTCGCGCGAGTGTTTAGTCTAGCTTTATTTTATATGTTTACCTTCTCCGAGTGGTCGCTCGTCTGCACGGCACGGCTCATGGCCCCGGCCTACCAGAGTCGGGAGGCCACAAATGGGGGCGAACGTGAACGCGGTAACGGTAAACTTATTTTATAGAACCCCGCGTCGCAGATGTTTTTGCCTTGTGCATGTCTGCTTTTGGGATCTCTATTTCGGAGGTGGTTTTGTTCCGTGTATAATTATCTTCTCTGTGAGACTCTGTCTACGAATGTGCTTTGTATTGTGTATGGCTTCTCTTGTGAGCTTCTTTCCGAAGTGTGTTCCCTCTTGTGTATGCGCTTGTTTTTGGAATGTTCATATTTGCTTCGGGCTCCGACCCTTTTGATTGGCTCTAAGAAAATCTTCTGTGATTGGTTGCCAAAGTGGCTCCAGAATGCTGCTAAACTCAACATAAGCAGCCGCCAAAGGCCCGCAGAGGACTTGGCTCCTGGATACCAAGCCTTGAACATCACTCTGCTTCTGGAGGCCAACCTACACGTCCAACCACCTTTGGCTGTGGAGTCTTCCGCCCGCTAACTTGCAAACTTGGGACCCCTTACAGCTGTAGGAGTTCGGCTCGCCCGCCTTTGTGTGGATCCCTGTTGATTTTGGCTGTTGTCGGGGCACTCGCTGAAGGTGTGGTCGAGGAGGACGGCAGGGGAAGTCGCCAGAAGTTAGGAGCAGTACCCCAATAAATTTTGCCTCAATCTATATAATGTTCAAGTGATGTGAAGAAATAATAAAAAAAAAACAGTTGTTCATTAAATATCGGAATCTTCATCAACGGAGATATTTTCTCCGCGACATTATTATCATTCGGTGGAACCTACGTGCTCGTTGGATTAGTCACATACGTCAATCTTCCGCCTCGTTATCCCGCTCTCGCCCATACCCACGCGCACAAAGAGCGGAATCAGGTCATGAAATGAAGGCGGTTGATTGGACCGGCCAGCGCGTCGCTTCTACAGCATTCACTGAAAGCCATATATGAGGGCGATGTTTAGGGCGCATGCTCAGAACGAGCTTACATTATTAGGCTGCGAAGACCGGCACGTGCTCAGCATTCGCGGACACAGCTATGGCCGCCAATTATAGGGTGTTTTCACTAACGTCATTATGTCCACCATTTTGTTGTTAGGAGCAGCCTGGCGCGTGACAAAGGCGAACGTTTGACAGATTCATTCTACACCATCAAATGCGTAGTGCACTGGGGCCTATATAGGTTTCACCGGGGAACGTGTAACAACAAAATGGTGGACTGACATCACGTGAAAACATATACTACGCGCCGATTGGCGTACTGGAAAGAAAGACACGTTTGAAAGCAAGGAGCGCGGTCTCGCTTCCGCGTAGGTACCTGCAGAAGGCTCTTGGTTTCGACGAAGATGGAAGCGCTTTCGTAGCCGTAGTAGTCCACGTCCGTGGTGAGCCACAGCTGGAACCGGGGCTCGTCCCACTGGGCGGGAAACGGGGTACTGCACAGGGACACCTTGCTGCGCAGGCGCAGCCGGCCGCAGTTATGCACCGTCCACGTGTGCGTGATGGCGTGCGAGTGCAGGTACGTCTCGCTGGACGTTGACGAAGACATGACACCCAACCTGTGCACCGCGCCCCTGCGTCATTTGCCCGAAATCCACGCTTGCGGAGGCACCCATATTGCACGGAACAGAGGGATCAAATATTGATGAGCCAAATCGAAATGAACTGCGTTTATGCATCATTGAAACGATCATCCTAATCTTTTTTCTTATTAAACAAAGAAAAGTGGACAAAAACTAGCCCTTGGTCTGCCTCAGCGGGCAACGAGTCTCCCAGCTGTAGATGAAAAAAGTGGAGAATACTCACGAAGAGTGTCTAAGGTAGAAAGCTTCTGTTCGCAGACAAAACAATCAAGAGAAGCTATAGCTTCAGTGGTGGCTTCGCGGCAGCTTGACGCTCTGCATTCGAATATCACGGCCTTCCACGCGCAAGTCCGTTTGCATCAAAATCGTTCGTGGTCGCGAGGTATTCTTTTTTCTCTTCAGTTTTTGTTCGTTCTGGATACGATGAGGAAGCATGAGCCCGACTGGGAATCGACCGGCGTGCGGTTGTGTATCTGTTATGTAGCGGCGCCGCCGGCAGGTGTACTAAGCAGCCGGCGGAAGCTCGGGCACTTGTTCCTGGACCGAGAACCGCGATAGGACGCACCGTCCACACTGTAAAGATGGCAGTAAAGCTATGGTGGCTGTAGGGGCTATATACAGTCACCATAGTAAAGCTTGTATTTATCAGTATCACTAGAGCCACTAAATGAGCTGCGCTTAGAGTATCGGCATTCCGTTCGCCGACATCGTTGTGGGCGCCGCAATTTTGGTGCTTGTGCAGAGCAGACGCAACTGCCGATCGTCATGATTGTCCGCGCACGCCGCCATATTGGGTCCTCACCTTTCTATCTAGCCTCGCACGCTGCTGAGTGAGTACATGAATCTGTGCAAATATAAATTATTAGAATAATTTTATTTCGACCATAAAGCTTCATTACACTTAAGCGCAGATTATTTCGATAGTCGCCCCAAAGCAGCAAATTAAGTGCGCAGTGGTTCTATGTAGATGAAGATCACTCTCCAACCTTTTTTTTTTTTTTTTTTTTTTTTTAGGCGGTCATTGTAAGAAATGTAAATGTGTGTTTTTTGTTGTTGTTTTTAGTTTATGTTTGCTTTCCAAGGCGTTGAAGTTGCATGTGATGGGCCGGAGCAAAGCATTGACTAGAAAGATCTGCGTTTGCTTCAAATTGCCTTTCGAGAGCCACAGCTTTGTCATCAAAACACTAGTTAACCATTTTTGAAAGAAAGAAAAAAAGCGAGTGAACATTAAGCATTTTTAAATAGTTTCGTGTAAGTACAAATGATATCATATCATTCATTGATGTGACAAGAAGTCAAACACTAGTGACTGACTCGTCGCAAAATTATTGAAAACGAAAACGAAACTGAACAAACCATAATTGTGTGGAGGTACAGTTTAATAAATTATAATGACCAAGTATAGCTAACTCCGGTTACTTAAAAATATTTTTAGTGGTCCTAAAAGCAAATATGTATTGTTAACATATTTAATTTAGTTTCTTTGCATTCACCCCCTCACCACTGCGTTTAGCGAATTTTTTGCAGAGCCGAAGTGACGAAAGCAACTCTGTACCCTTTCACTCAAAATGGCGTGTTGTGGCGTCGCGACTTTTCGCCGGCATTTGTAAAATTTAGTTTTTGCGGTACCCGAAAATAGATAACACCGTAGAAAGAAAGATATGTAATTAAAACTTGCATCTATAGACTCGCCATCACATCATGCCGTACAGAGACAGTGATTCGGACAGCGGAAGCACTTCGCGCCGCAAGAAAAAGAAGCGAACGCACAGATCCAGGTAAACGAACCGGTGTATACCTCTTCGCCTGTTTTCTTAACAAGCCGTATTTATCCTTCATTGCGCCTTCTTAAGCTTCACATTCCGATATTTATGGTTATCGCTACTATATACATGTTTCGTATCTCGGAGTTACCGCAACAAATGATCGCGTTGATTTGACAACTTGGCACTGCATAAGAGGCTGTTACAACTCGAGCCCCTTTAACAACTGGATGCGAAAATCGGATTTATTTTTTCCTCCAACAAACGTACTACCAAAAGCTGAGAATCGCGAAAGTATGACCGAAGACCAGGTCAGCGTCAAAGAACATGGACACGGTCTTCGTGAACACCGCGCTTGAAAACCTGCATACATACGTTTTTAACATTTTTACCACCTCGCTCATTCTATCCCGCTCGCGGAAATAGCTGGAACTTGTCAAGCAAAGAAATCTCAGCGCCGCAAAGTTCTTTACTTCGCTGTTCCCGGTCTCTCGACGAAAAGTGTCAGCCGTGCAACATTGTGTTTTTGATCCCGATCTTAGTGAAATCAAGGTAATGGTGCAGGCTAGCTGGTGAATAGTCGTACTTTAACACAAGTTAGATTTGTTTTCCCCTGCTCTCGTCATAAAGCTTATTGACGTTTTATTTCGCAGCTCTTCATCAGGAGATGAGCAGTCGTCCAGTCGTCACCGCCACCGAAAGAAGAATGCTCGCGGCTCGCACCAGGAGAAGTCGAGACGTCGCCGCTCGAGGTCCAGTTCGTCGTCCCGCTACTCCAGCAAGACGACATCGCGCAAGCGGCGTTCCCGCTCCACCTCCCGCCACAGGAGATCGCGCTCACGCACTCCTAGTTCGAGGAGGCGCTCTCGATCCAGGTGAGGCATGCTCTCCTTGAGCTCACTGCTGCTAAATAAGCCCTCATTTGGGACTCTAAATGAGCGCGGTGAAACATCGTGTTTACCGCGTCCAAAAAAGAGTGGTCCCTCGATCTCTGCCCGATGACGTCATATTCTCTGGTTTGACAGTCTGCAGATGCTTCGGCAGCCAGAGTTGGGACGCCGCAAAGACAGGGACACTCGTGTTCGCTCGTGCTTTTCGCCGGCATTTCTACAACCACCCACTGGGATTGCGACGTCCGACAGCACGACGCTGCGGCTTTTGTGACGTCTTTTAATGCAAAATCATTTACTGTCCCATGGAGCGAACAGGCGTTATCAGCTTTTGAAGCCGCTCCAAACGGCACCTAAATTCTCCTGTCTTATGGAGTGAAGCCTGTAGTCTGTAGCAGCGAATTGATGGATAACCTCCCATTGACTCGTGCGCAGCATAGTTACAAGAAACGCCACCCCACACTCCGTGGCGCTGCGGCCCCCACCGAGAGGAGGAGAAATGGCTGAGGCGCCGAGAGGATCAGAAGCGGCCGCGGCGCAAAGAACGACATTCATGCTTTCGCGTTCACAACTCTTAAGAAGTGCTTTTTGTTGCCACTTGAGGACCACTTTCGACGGGGGGGTGGGACGGAATGCTGGACACGCCGGTCGAAGACGCGTCCCGGACAGCGTAGCGCGGTGTTGCCGTGGGCGCGATCGGAGCCACTAAACAAGCTACGCGTCGGTGTGACGACACTTCAGCTGTCTTGTTGCTTAAAGCCTGTCTTGTCGTTTATCCGAAGCCTGACTTGAAATCGCAGGAAACACTTTTCCGTCCTACAGAAACATGGAAAGGGTCTGCCATGAGGCAATACGACGTCGCCCGAGCTTGCTGACACCGTGTCTAAAGCTCAGGAAGTTGCATTTTCGAATCTGTCGCCAGCTGCGCCCTCTCTGTACCAGGCAACAAAATGGCGGCGTCCGCAAGACGGTCGGGGAACGGAGCGTTGATACTGTGGGCGTCGCTTATGTAGTGGCTATAGGCACGACCACTTAGCTCAGTAAAGTGTTTGCAACGCGCGGGTGCACATTGCCCTCTCGGCACTTTGCAAAGGTACTAGGAGATTGGGATCTGTGTTCTGGTAAGATGCCATAGTGTGGTGTAGTTCCAAACCGTATACGTACGGTACAAACTCGTAACGGCCCTTGATAGCGACAAAGATTTTGATCTGTTGTGAGAGGAGTGTGCAGAACACAGATACTTTTACTACAGCCTTTGACGTGGATTCTGACCGGAGCTTTTTCCAACCGGTGAGACTGGCGAAATGTGAGTGGATATTAGAAAAGATTGACATGGTGGGTGTAACAGCTTCAAAAAACTGAGGACGATGAAAGGAACAGACACGACAGCACAACAGCTGTACTCGCGACTGAAATGTTTCATCGTGTTTTATGTTTCGTCATCCTCGTTTTTTGAAGCTGTTACACCCACCATGTCAAACTTTTACCAACTCGCCCAGTTCAACACCTTGTTATATTAGAAAAGAACTGGTTTGTTGCAACTTCCGATCTTTGAAACGTGGTGGTTTTTCATTGAGTCGTACCGACGGTCGTCGTCACTGCACTGTTTTGGTCATACAAGGCTCGCAGGGTGCCGAGCAATTTTCAAAATGGATGCCCCCGCTACTGAACCAAAGCCGCGTAAAGTCCGAAATAATGACTGCTGTCAGAGTCTGCCATAACAAAATGGTGAACTACTTTTATACTTTCTAATATAGTCCATTATATCTGAATGTATGTTATAACAAAATTTGTAATAAGCGAAGTTGGCTCAATGGCATAGACAGTGCTGGGTAAGGTACATCTAAAAAGTACTTGAAGTAAAGTACAAAGTAAATGAGAGGTTATGTACTTCAAATAAAGTAGTAAGTATGCTGGGTACAGTGTACTTACTACATCTCAGCTCGGAGTGTGGAGCGAAAGCTTGCGCTAGGAACCTCCTGGGTTCGATCCCCACCGCCCCCGCCCATTTCGATCTGGATGAGTTTCGTACCATCACGTGTTCGTGTAATCACTACTGCGTGATCCACGTTAAAGAACCCCAGGTTAGCGGTTGTACTGCACTGGCTAAATTTCTCATCTACAGCTAAGCGACCGGTCACCCGTTGAGGCGTACCAATATCAGGTTGTATAAACATACAAAGCAAGCCAATTCTAGTGAAGTGCAAGTACTTTTTAACACAGTCTTTCAATATGCCCAATTTCATTTCCTTATTCAGTTTTTTTTTTTTTTTTTTTACTGGTATGCAATGTTTTGGGGGCAATTAAGGGTGCATGAGTTATTTTTGGAAATGGCGGCGAATATTGGATAAAGTCAAGTGGCCAAAGAGTAGTTGTTTTGCTCTCGTTGGTGGTTGACAAACTATTTAAGAGGGTACTCCGGCCGTTTCTTGAGCTACCCAAGCAAATTGTATTTTCTGAATACCCGGACTTTAGTCTTCACGGTATGCTATTTATTGTGTCGAAATTCAAAATAGCTATTGAGAAAACTGTAAATGAAGATGATGCCGAAACCAACGTTCAAATTTCCGCGCACTCTCCAGTGGTGTGACGTCACAAATGGTACAGACTTTCAGGTTGTGTAAGTAGTCTTAAACAGAGTATGTCAAGCATTTCTTCGTGCTTCTCAGTGAATAAACTTCCAAGCATTCTTTTCCCACCATCAAACGCTTGTAATCAGTTGGGAATGTGGTTTACTGCCCACTTTCTACCATTTCTGTCGTCACACTTCAGTGTTGCCAGTAGGGGCTCTCGGTTTGAGACACACGATAAGAACGGAATTAGAAAATTCAATAACTTTGCAAAAATGTTTTCTTTTCACAAAATACTTAGGGGACTGGTACAGCCTTGTCTATCGGTGTGTTGAGCCAATTTTGAGACAAATCAGAAACCATAATCAACTTACAAGGCACTTATTTGTATCGCTCTTATAGCCACCATTACTTCACTCAAAGAAATGACCGGATGACATATCGAAAGACATTGCGCGCTTTCACAGAAGTTGGACTCGACCTTACTGGAAAGCTAAGGACACGAGAATGTTGTTCTTGGAAATGCTTGATTTCACCGAGACCAAATTTAGTAAATGTACTTTGAGGTTGGGAGTTGCACTTTCCTCGGAAAGTACCGGAAAGTATCAGGCTTTCAATAATAGTTTATTTATTTATTATTTCAATTGACCTTCAAGACCCCCTTAAGGAGGGTATTACAGAAGGTTTTAACACTCGCGTTTGTCAAATTAGTAAGGAAAACAAGAACAATAAGAGTAAAATGACACAAGAAAGTATACAAGGTTAAACTGAAATCATTCAAAAATCAAAACATTGTAAAGACACTTTCAACTATGAGGCAGCGGTGAGAATGACTTCGTTCAATTTCTCTTTGAAATGAAGAGGAGAAGATATGGAAACGATGCTGTGGGGAAGGTCATTCCATTCCTTCGCTGCGCGTGGAAAAAATGAAGCAGTTTTCCAATTCAGCAACTGGCACTGCTTGTCGTTCCTGAAGCCTAACAGAAACACCCTCAAAATACTTTAAGTAAAGTACAAGTACATATTCAGAGAATGTACTTCAAGTAAAGTACAAGTTTTCTAAACATACCTGAAGTAGTACTTTAAGTACAATGTACTTAAAGGACAATTCCGCTCAATTCCGAAAAATTTAGGCTTACATGTGATTCCATTTCACAAAGCACTACTAAACAGCTCTACGTCTTCGGATTCGCGAAATGTGGAATATTATTTGTGTAATCTTAATTTAAACATCAGCTGTTACCGAAACCGAAACTTCGGTTGCGTCAGGCAACATTGGTCTCGTGTCGTCAGAGTCATGGCCACGTCACGTCGAACCACGTGGTCTTGTGACGCTCGTGGGGGCGAGGCACAGGACACGCGACTGCGGGCAGGTCGCTTCGCATGGCGTGGACGGTGATGGCCCGGGGGAGAGGGGGAAGAGAAGAAGACGAAAGAGGAGAGGGGGAGCAGAGAAACAGACCGATAAGCGCGCAGGGCAGCGCATCCGTGTACGGTGATCACGTGGACGCCGTTGAGCCAACACCGGGAGGAGAAACTCATGACGTCATCGTTCAATTTTGCTCTGAGAAGTAAAAACAAACAAAACGTGAGAATGACGTAGACATGCCTCTGACGTAGTGGCTCAACGTTGGCCGCTCCTACTCCGTCGCATTGACTGCGCTGACGATTGCGCCTCACGTCGCACGCTAGAGTTGGCAGATTTCGGCGACTTGGCTCATTTGAAAGTTTGCTGGCCAGTTTATTAAATATATAGACGGAATTAGATCGTAATATTTGACATGGGGTCTTCCTATATGATACTGAAGAGGGCTGCATAGTTTTCTAAATATCAAAAATGAAGCGGAGTTGCCCTTTAAAGTACTTCCCAACATTGGGCATAGATAGGAAGACCAACCAAACTTCACAAATCAGTACCGGTCTCGGGTTTTATGTTTTCGAATAAACCTGAAAAACTCTGAAAAACACCCGCCGGTAAAATTTTCGTGAATTCAGATCTATCCGATGAACTCCGAATTTCAATGTACCAATGCAAAAAAAAGAAAACAAACAAACAACAAAATTATTTTACAATTAAGTGTGGACAGTGCACAGGGTCACTGGTCTTGAGAAAATGTCACCCCAGCTTTCTTTCAAATGTTGGACCATTGACAAAAGGGATCTTACCGCCTGTCTCGTCAAGGTACATCAGGACAACAGGTGTTTCGGGTTTTGACAAAAGCCACCGTTCCGATTTTAAGTTTGGGCAATCTATTAGTTCTTAGAGAAAGGAGGGGTTGTGTTTTTGTAACAGTGACAGCTGTGAAGCATAGAGAATTCATAGAAGGGGGAAGAGGAGGTGGGCAGTTGGAGCTTCTATATTACACCCTGTACCACGCCGCGCAGTGGCGGCGTAGGTTGATGGACAGGATGGGATGAATACGAGGTTCCCAGCGACTACCTTCAGTAGTTTATTGATTCAGTTTCGACATTTATCGAAGCAATACTTATTTGCAACTTTTGCCATGGGACAAATGAGTATTGTTAATGGGAATGGTGCCAATGCCAGATCCAGCTGAAGAAATATTAATTGATACAAGCGCATTCTTTTCAATCGAGCACATGTTTACACCCGGATATTTTAATAAAAACACCGCAACATTAAGCTCCGAATTTCGGAGAATTGGGAATCGAAGCAAAAAATAAACTCCGATAAACTCTGAATTTTTAGCGAAAAATAAACTCAAGAAAACACCCTCCCAGTTTGTCGGAAAAAAAAACTCAGAGTACTCAAAATTCTAGTTATAACCGAATGTCTGCTGTAACCAGATCTGTTGTAGCAAGGTTATACTGTATTAGTCGGTGCACTTTTCTCTTCTTTAATGCCTTCGATTGTGGCCTTTCTTTCACTTCCCTTTTCGCACACCCTTTCAGGTCTCCCAAGCACCGTTCAGGCAGATCCCGGAGCGGATCCAGTTCTCGAAGGCATTCCCGCTCGGCCAGCGATTCTCCTAGGAGATCTAGCAGGAGGTCTACCTCATCGTCCCCAAGGTTTGACCCAGCTGCCTTTATGGTCCTTGACACTACATGTCCTTAAAGTGGCTTCAGGATTAGAGTGTATCAGCTTTCTACTTGTTTTTGTTTCCTGAACTGGCAGCCATTGTCAACATACATGCTAAACAAAATGTGTTGCTTCGTACAATGTGACATAGGTCTTTGTTACCACATTCCTTCGATGTCTCCAGTTTGGAAACCTCTCCGAAGTCCAACTCGGTAAACTTTTTTGGGAACATAAGTTGCGTCATCACTAGGGCCCGGATGTATAGGCAGTAAAAAAGTTCAGAATAGGCAGGCATTTATGGGCTCGAAAAACCCCAAAGTGGGCATCAAACCATAACACACACAGAATGAATATAGTATTCATTCTATTGATTTTAGTGCAACATAATAGCTTCGCATATTGCCACTTCCTTTTATTTCCTTATTTAGGTGTTTCATAATACCACAGGAAAGAGCTTTGACTCATTTAAAAATAAAACAGCACTGCAAACAAGCCAAACAGGGTTTTTACAAAACACGTGACTGCAATAGTAAGGAAAAACTCACTTGCGCCCATCCAACAACAATGTTCGGGTACGGAAGGAACCACATTTTCAGGCTCTCAAACCTAAAGCTCCTCCTGTTCTCCGTAAGGATGGCTTTGTATTTTGAAAAACTTTTTTTGACGTCACAAGATGTCAGGGATGCGAACTTAAAGCATGAAACTTCATGTGGGCTGAACTCCTCATCTACGAGACTTTCACTTCCCCATTCAGCAGAGTTGCAAGTCCTCGATTCTTGTATTTCAGTTCTTCCATCTTCTTGCTAGCAGTCGTGCCCTTGCCTGCCAGTCGTTGAAGTGATTCTCGGACATGCTGGACAGTCTTCAGGGATTCATTTAGGTAAATTCCAGTTGTCTCCAATTGCGTCACGCTATGCGTCAACGTGCAGAATTTTGCGTTGATGTATGCAAGATCTCTCTCTTTGGCTGCGGTGACGGACACAGCGTCGTCTGGGATTCGTTCAAGCAGAGATTTCAGTAAGTTGAAGTGCCGACAATAGTATGTCACTGCGGATATCCATGCACCCCACCGAGTCAACACAGGCTGGGGCGGCAAAGGAACATCAGGTGCAGCATCTTGAAAAGCAGCAATTCTCGATGGAGCATTCAAAATTACTTTCCTTGTATTAGACACCAACAAATCCACTTGAAGGAAGGCCACACGGATTCCTTCAGCAATGCGGTGCATGGTGTGCCCAAAACACGTAGAGTGAACCATCTTGGGGAAAAGAACTTTAAGTCCTTTACCAGCTTTGCACACATAGGATGCCCTATCCGTGACAAACAGCAGAACCTTTTCATGCCAAATATTTCCGGGCCACAAAAGCTCCGGAGAGGCAGTAAAAAGCCGCGCAATAGTCGAGGGGTTTACCTTCTCAAGAACGTCCGTGTTCAGTAAGATTGGAGTTCCGGCTTCTTCAGCTTTTGTTGTTCCAACGATGAAGTTGACCATGTACCGGCTGCTGGTATCCGTGGTTTCGTCAGCCGACGCCCAGATGTATTTACACAATTGTAAATCGACCCCCCCCCCCCCCCCCCATTGCACATCAGCAAAACAAGATCTTTAGAAGCGCATTTCACTGTGAACACATGAGAACGACAAACTATCTGTTCCGAAAGCCCAGCCTCCAACACGCGATCAATGCCTTCTGGCATGCTTTGGCTGTGCATGCATGTGCAAGGTGCGTGAGATGCCCAGGCGGTTTCAAAACTAGGAAGCTCACGTTGGAGCCAGGACAACTGAAGCTGCTCCCTGTCATTCTCACTCTTTCCGCAACTAGACTACGACTCTTCCGCACTGGATATGTCAGTCCCATCGTCATCACTGCTACGTTCTCGAAGCATGTCGTCGGCGTCGTCCAACGAAATCCTGCACTTCGAAAATGGCAGCATCAACCGCATCTTCCACGCTTGCTCGGCGATCGCGTTGCATGTCATGGGTAGGGTTCGATTGCACACTTTTGCGGCGTACGTTGCAAGCCCGACCTCTAACTCTAGAGGGCATCCCCACCTATCCAGGCTTTGGCTTGCGGAAGCCTCTTCGTTTGCCGTCACGGTTTAAGATCCCTGACCATCACAGACTCCACTGAAGCATCACCTGCTCCGACGGGGGTCGAACTTGCGTCCAACAGCGCAGTTCGTTGCTTTTGGGTGAGGAATGGCCATAAACGAGCACCGAAAACGTAAGCTGCCCGGATCACGCATGTCAATAGAAAAAAACGTAGTTAGCACTCCAGCATGATCTCGACACTCAATCAAACGACGTGCGACCGTGCATCGTGCGAAAAACTGCGAAAAGAAGCCGCGGGGAGTGAGCCGCGAGGCTGTTCCAGCGGCCTCCGGAGTGGCTCTTACAAGAGGTGCCGCTGCCGCCATCCCTAGGAATCGGGTGCGCCGTGCACTGTTCACAGCCATACATTCGAGTTAATTTGCGAATCGCTATCAATAATACTCGTTTGCACAAATAAAAAAAATTAAAAAATTGTAAAATGAGCGCACAGAATAGTGCAGTATTACAGGTACAGCCGGCTGGACTCGTAACAAGCCGAGATGTTCTTGATATTGCGATTGTTTTGTTTTCGTCGGCGGTGGAATGCCTTGGTTCAATTATAAATCGACCCCCCCCCCCACTTCAGATTTTATCAAATTGAAAAAATGGTTCGACCTACATTTGTGTTAATACGGTAGTTATCCCCGATCTCTCGCTCGGATTAGGTGAAAGTCTCCTCATAGCACTCCTTCATGTGTCTTTTCCGGAGAGTTGTGCGTTGGGAACACATTGCTCAGTGTTCTCCTAGAATGTACGAAGACCATCGTGTGTTAGCTTCCATAGCGATATATCTGCGGACAAAAATGCCTCGCAGAGGTCCTTGGAAAACTAAGATACCTTTCTGTCAGAGCGTGCGCCAAACGCTTCCACCAGAAGTTGCGGTGTTCCCATCTTCCGTTTTGTACTTGTGACGTGCTTCTTGGTTGCAACGTGCCGAGTGACGTGGCATCATTTCTCACTAGAAACTGAAGTTTCGCATACTTTGCGAAGAAGAACACTGCCGTCTGTCGTTAATACCATCTCTAAACTCCGCGATTCACCTTCTACACCGACCAGCTTGCAAGGCTTTTTCTTTTGGCATGTTGAAAAACAAGTAAGCAAATTGCAAGCGTGCGACGATGCCTACTGTCGCCAGGCAAGGAAGGGGAAAGGTTCGTCTGGCTTTGTGGTCGTGCTTCTTCCAGATGGATGAGAAGAAAAGGGAGAAAGGCATGGAGGAGGAGGAGGAGGAGGAGCAGAAGAAGGAGGAGGAGAGGCTGCTCCAAGCGCTTTGCATATTACCCTAGCATATCCCACAAGGCCCTTGGCAACAACTCACGCCACAGCGGCGGTTTCATTGTTCCGCAAAATGTACACGTGACGCACTTCTCTTTTGGTGCACGGGAAAGAAAGCTTTCGGCTGTGACACTAATGAAAGCCGCGATCATTCAGAGCCATAGATGGAGGACTCAAAGTAGAGCCCGACATGGCAGTCACAGTATCAAACTAAAAAGCCCGAAAAGCGTTTAGCGAGCAACACTGTCCCGTGTTAGCCCGCATTAACTTAAGCTCCCTTCTCCCATTGAACTGGGATGCGATGGCGGTGTGCACCAGATACCCGAGCCGCGAGTTCCGGTTCTAGAAGGACGAGGGCTGTCATCTTTTGTGGACGCCGCTGCCTTCCCCGACGTTCCAACGGGAGAGGGGAGGGGGTCGGCTTCCTAACGCGTGTCAGAACTGCACGTTCAACGCTTTTAGTTCTGTCGCCAAAGCATTGTCTATCCCGCGCATCCAGAGCTCTGCGGACGTCGAAGCAAAAGAGCACCGCCGTGTGCTGATCGTCCTAACATTGGACGAGCAAGCAGTCAGCAATGGAGACAGCAGGTGCTGAGGACAAAATAATTCAAAGCTGGTGGATTGTGATTAAAGCAAATATGAGCCTAAAAATGGGTGCAGTCTGTATGAAAGTGTGAATAAAAAGCCACTTTAGGCATTTATAGGCAAATGCCTAAACATCCGGGCCCTAGTCATTACGATTGTGTCACTAGGGGTGCAGGATCCAGCCAACAAAAACTGAAGAAGTAATTCTCGAACGGCTTTTGTGACGTATTCGAAATAATGTTGTAGGCAGTGTCGAAGCACGGTGCATCAGTGTTGCTTTACTTTTTATCTTCCGACAGAGTAGAAACGGTCCTGCCGATCCTATCTTGTCGGCTACTTGAAGCGTTTACTAGCATTTTTTGTGAGACAGTAGTGTGTCCATATTATTGAAGAACATCTGCATTTGACTGACTCGTTTGTACATATGTCAGAGATTGCCACTGTTTCGACGTTTAGAATATCTGGTTGCCCTGTTCCTTTCCCTTTGTGTGTGTGTGTCTCGATGAGTGGAGTGAGCTGCCTCTAATGGATCGCCGTCCCTTGTAGGAGAGCGAGGAGGGACAGCCCTGACCTGAGGAATGTGGTGAGTGGTTTCAGGGGCGCCCGTTTCAACTTTCCCAGTGCTCTCGGAGGGGCAGTTGCTAACCAGGTGTCGTGTGTGACAGAACGATGCCGACAGGCTGAAGCTGAAGATTCAGCAGGTCATGAAAGCGGCAGGTACGCACTGCATCCTTGACTCACACTACGTAGACATTACATGAGAGCGTGAGAGAGAGAATTTTGTATACATGCTGCTAAACAGCTATAGTTGAAACCATGCGAGATTCGTGTTATAAACCGGCTCAAAAGTGGTACTCCCCTGTGTCCACAGATAGCTGCCATGGACAGCTTTATGACTTATGTTTCAGTTGTGTCTTTTGTTTGGGCAGTAATAAGCAATTCACAGTTTAGTCCTGTTTTTCTAGGAACGAACGAAAATGCTCAGAGAGGAAGAAAATGTAAGTTGGATTGTCTTAACCTGCCTACATTGTGCTGGGGGTAATTAAGTTTTCCATGAGCAAACATGACAATTAATTGCTCTCATATACTCTTTTAGCAACATTTTCATAAGAATCTTGAATGAATTGTTCCGTGGTGACTTCTCCAGAGATAGTCTCTTTATTCAGATAAATGCTTGCAACGTAGATAGATAATTTTTTATGTTCTTCAGGGAGCGCTCTTTTTATCACAGCCGGGCAACACCAAAAATCTTCTCACCTGTTGGTAAATAATATATTATGAGTGAATACTAGTTTCCCGAGCCAGTGGAATAAAGAGCTTTGATGCAGTCAATTTGGAGCTCGTGAGATACAGACTGCACTCAGGGTTATTGAATTTGGGGCATCCTTATTGTCAGCAATATCTACAAGACCGATGCTTTGGGCATTGTCAAAAAGAAACAGGGAGACATCGCTGTTTGGTTACAGAGATGGCAGCCTCAAAAAAAAAAAAAAGCTGCCACTCTCTCAGCTATTATTTTCCATGTATAAAATTTGCTTGGTGTCATTTTTACAGAAACATTTTTTAGATGTAAGAAGCTAGGATTTATGCTAGAGGTACTTGTTGCAGAATGCCTCCCCAATTGAGCTCCAGTCTTCATCAGAATATGCTGCGGATTTTTAAATAACTCAGCTGTATACCACAGATTAACAGAACACCGAGTTATTGTCCTTACAGGGCTAGCAAAGAGTGAATAGGGGATCGTAACCCTGTTTAAAGACTGAAGTAAGATTCTAAAATTAAGGTGTTTTTCAAAATGCAGGGGTTTGCAGCATTTCAGTAGCATTGCAGGGCAGATATTACTAGTTTAGTCTAATATTCTTCTTGAGTGGAATATTGATGATGCACTGAACTAAACTCATAAACAATAATTACCTTTTTTTTTTAATGTAACCTGGAATAAAAACTTATGGGACCTTCTGTAGAGCATTAAACGTTTATCCAGTATTGGTTGTGCTGTATTCTAAAACATGGATGTGATCTTTTTCCTGACAGTGTGCGATTGCATTTAAAATTAAAATAGAAATAACATTAATTTTGGGCCAGTTGTCGGCATAATGAGGGGCCCACATTATGCAAGGTTTACGAGTGGCAGCTATCAGTAGAAAAAATTAAGCAAACGTAATGTGAATCGGTTATTTACCCATCGAAACTTATTCTGAACACATAACTGACAAGAATTGCATGCAGCTGGTCGGACCTTGCTATGGTGTGTGCAAGCACACGTTCAAAATGTGGGTCCAAAATGTGCCAAGCAGCAAGTGTCAGACAGCTGGTGGTGCGGTGTCATACCTGAAAGGTGTCTGCTGACAGTTATTGGTCAGACCAGAACATACTGTCCCTTCCTGCCAACCTGCGACGTGGTGCCACATGCGCAAACATTTGATTTGCCATGTATCACTGTGCCACATGCACAAACATCTGACTTGCCATGCTCACTCCACCACCACTGTGCTGCAGTGCTCCCTTGCAGCCTAATTTATTTTGGAATTCATGCCAACAAGCAAACCTTGTGAAAGTAGCATCATTTGTTACCGTATATATGCTGTCTTTATGTTGTCTGCTGCCTACCTTTCTCTGCATACCCCATTCATTGGTCTCTTTTGCTGGAAGTTGAACCTGTGGTCTGACCCCCAGCAGCCTTGTGCCGCTATACTTTATCTCAGCAGTTCTGCACAGGACTGTGAAAGCCGTGGGTGGGAGAGAGAAAGAACAGTCCCTTTTGTGTGTATTTTGGGTGACAAGCTAATCCCTGATGGGCACGAAAGCAGTGTTTGGGATGCACAAAAGAAAGTCTGGATAAAAAGGAAATTCCAGCTGTTAGCGTTACGCTCTCGCCTCTGTAGAGTTGATTACACTGTGCACAAGTAGTGAGGATAGAGTTTAGAGTGGCATGCAACCCAGATATACCCAAATGCAGTTCTTCGCTAGGAACCTGAAGGGATTTCAGCTCGCAACTTGTGACTTTATAGAAGGGTAGATGGAGTATAGTGCCCTGGAGTCCCGAGGCTGCCTAAATGGGCACACCGGCTCACAAGCGACTGCATCGCTTCCTTCTATGCAGCCAATGCGAATGCGGAGCTGAGCAAAAAGGGACTGCTGCCCAAAGGTTCCAGCAACCAGACGTCCACGCCACCCACCATGCAGGAGCAGCTGGAGCGGGCTAGGATGATTGAGGACATCAACGCTCCGTCCTTCAGCCAGCAAGTCTTCGTATCCAGGGCGGGCAAGAAGGTGGGTCGGTGGGTCATCGGACTCGTACAGAGTGCCGAAAGCAGACGGATGGCGATACCGAGACGGTTACAAGTTGTCGATTCGAGGTGTTCGGCTTCACCATGGCCACAGAGTTTCTGTGGAGGTTAGAATAGCATAGGTTTGGTTTAGGGCTAGGTTTGGCTTCAGGTTTGGTTTAGAGTTAGGTTAGCTTAAGGGACCCAAGGTTTGGATTAGGTTCAAAGTTGAGTTAGGTTAGTTTAGGTTTGGTTTAGTGGGTAGGTTTGGTTTAAGGTTAGGCTAGAATTAGGTTAGGTTAAGTTTAATTTAGGGTTGAGTTAGATTAGGTGTTAGTGGGGGTGTAGAAACCCTGTGGCACTCGTGTTTGGCATCGAGGCCCCCACCAGATGCGCCTTCTCGCTCTCTGCAGGATGGGGGCAGCCTGAAAGAGGTGGACAACCACACGGCAGCCATTTTTGGCTCCCTGGAGACCCTGGTGGCAGCAAACAAGGAAGTGGTGCCCTTGTGCAACTGGCGGGAAAAGCCGGAGCTCCTCGTCCACGACAATGTGGGTCACTTGTCTGCCTTTCTCTCTCTCTTGCATCGCAGTGGGCAGTCAGCTCAAGGCTGGGCTACGGTTTGGAGATGCTTTGGAAATTTTTTTTTTTTTTTCGTTTTATTGGTAAATGACCTGCGCTGAAATTTAAGGAGTACAGTAAACTCTCAATTGAGTTAAGGGACCCAAGGAAATACAGTGCAACCCACTTACAGTGATACCACATATAACAATGTACCAGTTATAATGATCAGTTTCTAGAGTTTCTAGACTGGAAATGATCAGTTTCTAGTCCAGATACAACAATAATCGGTTATAACGATTGAAATTTCGGGTTTCCTCTATCGTTATAAGTGGGTTGCACTGTAGTTCACTTAACTGAAAGTACAGGCCAAACATAACCGATGACAAGGGAAAAAACAGACGCACCATATGGTTCGTTTTCGTCTACCGCACCGCCGCTTTGGCTCGGCGGTGCTGTAAACGCCAGCGATGACACGCCACCGCTGCAGAGGTGGTGGCAGCGGGCATCGGCTAATGCAGCACTGCAGAGCAAAAAACTTCGTTGAACTGATTGCAAAAATAATCCTGGGTCCACCGATCAAGTTCGTTGAACTGAAATATTTACTATTCCGAAATTTGTTAATTTGTTTAACTGAAACATTTTTGCATAGAAGGCATAGAAAAACTACTGGGAATTTTTTTAAAGTTTGTTATTCTGAAATATTTGTTAAACCAACGTTCACTCAAGTGAGAGTTTACTGTTTACACCAAAGGAGTAGTTGCACATTTGAATGCAATCTAGAGAATGAGCGCAGGCATGCCCAAAATTGGATGTTTGCTAGCATTGGCAAAGAGAGTAATTTTCTCGTCTATAACCGCATTGCCTGCTTTGAAAACAATGATTTGTGCTTCTACTGGGTGTTTCAAGGAGCGGCCAGGCTCTTTAAATCGACCGCAAAATTCGGTTTCTTAACCTATCGCGCTACGACTTTGTGCAGCATTGCCCACAGATGGTGCATTTTTTTTGTAAAATTTGCAAAGATTGAACTTACTCAAGGAAAAAGTAAAGAAAGAAAAAGGCTTAGCTCCTATGGAAACGCAGCGAAGCCACTGGTCTTCAAACAATACAACGCCGTTTCGCACGGGACACAAGAGATGGCGCAAGCGGTCGCAATGCCAACCGCCGCCAACGAACGAGCATACGGCGCCGAGAGCCGGCGTCTTTAGCAGACGGTCTTTTCGACTCAAAAGCGTCGCGAGCTTTTCTGATATCAGTTGCCAATGCATCATTTTATCATCCTTACTAATAAAACATATTGAATGGACACATAATCGATTAAAAAAATGGTTTGTCGGGATATTTTGACTGTTTTTTTCGGGGTACTGATGCCGTCTGCTTTGCAGTTCCTTGTTGTTGCCGCGCTTGTTTTTGGTTCTGTGACTGTCGTCGCTGAGGGACGCGCGTTGCTTTGACTCGAAAAGATTGTCTGCTAAAGACGCTGGCTCTCGGCGCCGTATGCTCGTTCGTTGGCGGCAGTTGGCGTCATGACCGCTTGCGCCATCTCTTGTCTACTGTGCGAAATGGCGCTGTATTGTTTGAAGACCGGTGGCTTCGCTGCGTTTCCATAGGAGCTAAGCCTTTTTCTTTCTTTACTTTTTCCTCAAATAAGTTTGCTCTTTGCAAATTTTGCAAAAAATAAATGCACCATCTGTGGGCAACGCTACACAAAGTCGTAGTGCGATAGGTCAAGAAACCAAATTTTGCGGACGATTTAAAGAGCCTGGCCACTCCTTGAAACACCCAGTACTTCCCAAGCCACTTACAAATCCAAGAGTATTGCAGCAGGCTATAAGTAAAACTTCTGGTAATTTATTAGACTCGTATAATTAAATTTCATTGTCATAAGTGTTTTTCTTTTTTTACTTTCAGCCTCTGCAAGTCAGTACTTATGCTTGGTATAGTAGGAATAACCCCATCGAAATTGCCTAAAACCAAAATACTTTGTCCTACTTGCAGTTTTTCATTATTTTTCCTAGGCTCTGAAACTGTGGAAGCTAGGTCCATCCAAGGCCTTCTTGCACACCCCTACAAGTGAACCCCCGATAATTCAAACTCGGATATTTCATACTTCCGGATAATTCAAACAAAATTTTAAAAAATTGGTTGTCCCACAATGTTTTTAATGCATTCATAAGGTGCTTAATTCAAACAGCATTTTCACTTAATTCATTCTATATTTGTTCATTGCCTCGGGTTAGCCCCGTTGAGTGTGCTTCTCATCAAGGACCTGTGTACTGTGGGAAAGCACAACCCGTGATGCTTGCGGTCATTGCTTTTCCCAGTACGAGGGTGCTCGGTGAGAAGCACATTCGATGGGACTAATCTACCGCAATTATGCGAGCATAACTGTCCTGACAATCTGCTTTTATTAGTTTTTTTTTTAATCTGACGAGGTTAAATTCGAGATTAAAGAAAGAATATTTGCATAAAGCAAGCAGATTTATAAACTCCCTCGATTAGGATAGCTGGGCGTCTCCTTAGGTTTAATTTTATGTCAAATCTGTCATTTGCATGCCACCCCAATGTAGGCATTGGATCTTCTGAGGCCACGGTTCATAGATATAGTTATGTTAAAACTAACTGAGTTTCGAAGTGGACAAGGGAATGATTGGGAACATCCTTCATGAGGTCAGCAACTCCAAAAAGGTTCATATATGTAGTCATAGTACCGGCTGTTTTACGAATTCATTCTTTGTCAAGGCATGCAGAGAGTGGAACAACTTTCCGGAGGAGACTGAGTCCACTGATGACAACAATGTTTTCTTTTCTTGATTGCCGGAGTGTGTCTAATAACCCACTACAATAATGCCCACAAGGTGATGTAGGTACGACATAAATGAATAAGAAATGCTACCTCGGAGGAAGTGTGTGAGGCCAGATATGCATACAGCGCGAGACTGAATTCGTTCCCTCGTGTCGTGCAGCTGATGGAGAGTTCGGAGGCCAAGCTGGAACGCTGGAGGAAGAAGTTGGCGGCCGAGCGAAGGAAACGGATTAACGGCGTTTCGCTGGGAGGTTTGGCACGCACCGACGCCTGAGGCCCGGTGCAGTTGTGAAACCAGCGTCACTTGCAAAGACTGCGTGTTTCTGCCCGTAACCTCTCAACTCAATTCCGGGGTCGAGGCAACTCGACTGGGCCTGCTAGTGTCTCTCGGGAACCTATCTGTACATAAAGTTGGGCGTTTTTTTCACTGTGGAACGACCAGATTGTTTGAGTTTTCTATCTTTCGCGCTGCGAGCCAAGCCAAGCAATGAATACGTCGCTTTACAAAGGGGTAAAGATCCCGTGAAGGGTTGTAGGCTGGACCGTTTCATAACGTTGGGGAGGTAGAAGCAGACTTGTTTGGTACTCATTACTAGCAATTAAATTACTTGTAATCAAATACTTTTTGAAGTAATTTCGTAATCATTTGATTACTAGTAAGTAATAACAAGAGTAATTTGATTACTTTTGGAAGTTCTAAAATTGCTTTTAACCGTTACTATTTTCCCTCCCCTTTCTAATGGTGCCCCCTGTTGCTACAAGTTTCCTACCAATAAATTTTCGAACAAAGTCTCCGAAAGGAAGATGGTTTACCAAAATTAGTGGATTAAGAAGGTAAGCGGTTTATAATTTGGTGGTTCTAATTAAATAACGGACAGTATGAAAGACCCGTGTTACGGCCATCGGAAAAATCTGTCACTTTGAAAATCTGAAGTAATCGGAGAAGCAAAAAAAACTCAGTAACAACCAATTACTTCCCAGTAATTGAGTAATCTAATTAAATACTTTTTAACTAAGTGTAATTGTAATCAATTGCTTTTTTAGAGTAACCTGCGCAAGACTGGGTAGAAGTGGGGTTGAAGGGCAGCTCGGTTCAATTCTTCGTTAATTAGCAGGTTTCTGTTAGCACCAGTTGTAAACACTGACAAATGCTTTGTTTACCTGCACTTTCAAATTTTCGGTCCCTGCACATCAGTGAAATCTCTCTTGCTGAGATTTGCTGAGCACCATGACCAGTGGCGTCGCTAGGGTCAGCGGCACCCAAAGCGGTGACCCGACACCACCCCCCGCCCTCTCGGGGGTTTCGGGCATCTGGGGATATTGCGGTACTTGTTTCCCCCTGCCCTCTTGAAGTATTCAATGTGGAACAATTTTTGTTTTGTCTTTGTCTCTCAAACTTCATAACAGAGTCAGAATTCAGGACAACGCCCAGTTTTACTTCCAAGTATGTTTCAAGTGTAATTGTACATAACAGGTTGTATTTGTTTAGGTTCAGACATAATTGCTCATCAATGAGTACCTAACACTGAATTCGCACTACTATACGGCGTGCAAGTTTGTCAGCTCCTTGCGCACCTCGTGTGTTTGTTTACCTGCCAAATGCATCCATGTGCTTCTGTTTCCCCCCCCTGACCTCAACCAATGACGGCATGAGCTTGGCTGCCTCGTCATCGCGCATTCCTCGCATTCTCTCTGTTCCCCTTTGATTGGCGTGCCCTCCCCCCCCCCCCCCCCCCTTGCATTTGGAACACTTCTGTGTTCTATATGTTCAATTAACTTCCATGCGCGCAGACGTCTCGGTGAAGTCACGTGACGTTTCGGCACGTGACTTTTACCGAGACGTCCGCGCGGTGCATTATGGGACATTTCCCATAATGCGCCGCGCGGCGACGCCGCTGAAGCCGGAAACGGCCGCCTAAGAGTTGTGCTCTAAAAAAAAAAAAAAAAAAAAAAAAAAAAAAACGGAATGGTGCATGCGTGCATCTAAAAAGAAACAAAAACCTCATGAATGTTGGTACCTACTGCAGCGAAATTTTCGAAATTAAACTAGCATGCATGAGTATATGAGTGAAAGGCTTAGAGAAACTATTAAGGCGAAAGCCTTTAATGTCCCATTACGGGAAAAGGCGTCGGCGTTGTGCCCGAAAGATGGCCATTAAAATATGTTATCAAGCACGCGTTGCTCATGATCAAAGCAGATGCGCGTCAGAAATAAAACAAAGAAAAGCGCAGCAACGCAGATGCTTCATCACGGAAGCCGTAAAGACGGCGGGAGCACCGTCCGTGGCGCCGTGCCTGCGCAGTGGGGGAGTGTGATGTCACCGCCGGAGCACCGCGTGCAAAAGGAAGATGCGACATGCTGCATCCAGCGCGTCGGTTGTGCTTCGGACTTCATCTGTGCTTGTTGTGTGCTTTGTGCGATGGACTGCAAGGTGACCGCGTCTATACCTGCAGCAGCACACTGAATAAAATACCGGCAGAGACAACTTTAGTATGGTACGTGTAGAAACATTACTTGAAAACATTTCATCCGCGGGACTATAATGCTTTCGCATTCCTACATGTAAGCAGTCAAGTGTCTTCGGCGTGTTTTTAATTATTCTATTTGCAAATATTCGGCCAAATTCACTACTCGCTTCAAACTCAAAATCTACTTTTCGCACATGCCTTAATTTTAGTCATGTGCAATGCTATTGTCTTTATATAGAAATCTTGGGTATTTTTGTCCCAAGCTGGAGGTTGCGTACCTCGAAATCCCCCATGAAGAGGCCGAGTAAGCCTCTAAACATGGGGTTCCTGTTTAGGGCTTGGTTGGGCGTCCTCTTTTTTTTAATTATTCCACCCAACCAGACAGATCTCTGTTAAATGTTCACGTTCAAGACTCGCAGGAGATGCACTGGCATCGTTTCCGGGTATGTTTTACTTGTCTACATGTTGAAACGAGCTCTATTAAAAATTTAGAATACAAATGCATTTAAACTATCTGCATGAAAAAAGCATGCATTTTGAAGTCCAGAACTTTCTTTTCATGAACCAATGCCAAGCGGTAGTAGCGGGTGCACCAACACCCTGGTAAAAAAATTTTATTGAAGTGGTTGAGCCTTTTAAATTGCACTCAATCGTATGGAAATAAAACTCTGTGGGAAGGAACAGCTCTTGTAAGTAGAAATGATCAAATTGTCTCGAACTGCGAACAGTAGCATGTTGCAAAAACTGGGAGCACATTTTGAAAAACATTTTTAATTGATCTACTTTCACCACTGTGATCGCAAACGAAAGAAAACCTCAAGCTTTACAGATCTTAGCAATCATTTATTCTTTATCACGTCTTACTGACAAGGAAACACATCCTACTACTATATCCAAATGCTTAACCAAAAAGCTTTATGTAGTGCGGATTCTTGGGCGAGTTGGTACTGAAACTTGGAAAACATAATAGCGCTTCACGACAGGGACGAAGAGGAAGAACGAGCGCATTGTGTTGTCTCGTTCCTCCTCTTCGTCCCTATCGTGAAGCGCTATTATGTTTTCCAAGCTTTATGTAGAATCCTTTAAAGAAAAAAAAAAAAAAACATTTCAAACAATGCACACATTTTTATCTGTGCCTTTCACAAATGTCCACTTGTCCAAACATCCCATAGTCTCCCAGAAGCCCATTTTAACTACAAGCAACATACCTCAACTCAAAACATTTTTCATCCCTAGTGTCCAAATATGTTCGGATGAACTGAAACCAAGGTAAACAATGTGCCACTTTGTCAGTGTTGAACTGAACAGCAAGTACCAATCTTAGCTGGTGGATGACGAGTATTGCTGTGATCGCTTCAGCCGCATGCAAGTGAGGCTGCAGGACTGATATGTCCACATGTTACCTTGAGGGGGAACGAGGGTACACTAGATTTAAAGTGGCGATCTGTATTGTCGCTTCCTACAGTCAGCTTCAAGCTTAGAGAAATAACAAGCTTCAGTAACCTTCCTCTTGCTGCCCCAGTCTGACTGTATTTACGATGCGGCATTCTGGCAGCTTCTTTGAAGCAACTACCACCCCTGAGTACATGTGACAGAGTTGAACATCAGTAACATGCAGAAGGCTGCACATCTATGCTAGCAGTATGGTGGTTTCACCATAGAAAAGTCTAACACTTTGGTTTTTACTCAAGAAATGTGTTCAAAACATGCACTGCAAGAAATGAGTGAAGGCACATAGTAAGGGCATGCACAGTGTGACTGGGACACCAGTGATAAGCAATAGCCGTGACTTGGCAAATATTACCATGACACAGATGGCAAGCATTATGGAATGTATTTTTCATGTCTGCATTTGAAATAAGCAAAATCCAAACTCAAAAGTGGGGCATATACAAAACTGCATATAGATCAACAAATGAACAGATGGATGTATAAACTTATACAAAGGACTGTGCTACTGGTAAATGTGTTATATCACAGAACTATTAGAGCCCAACCGACATGACTGAAGAGAAGCATTTGAAATAAACGTTTGGCTTTACCAGTACCTTCATCCTAGAGGAAGTTTGAAGCTTTTGACTTCAGTAACACTTGTAAATGTCAGATAGACTATGATAAACTTGTGACCTAAAAACACCTTGTGGTGTTGTTAAAGGAAACATATTTTATATTCAAAGATGTGTGTTTCAGCTCTTTCTACTCCATCAGTACGAAGCTTATTTCATTGTAAGCTTTTTTTTGCAGCAACTCCCAATTTCACTATAACAAATTTACCACTAAATCTGTCAGAGACAAGGATCCTCCATCGGGACACCAGTTTGTGCGATCCATAATTATGCACATTACACAAAAATCTTAGAACAACATCACTTGTGACAAACTAGTGCTGCTAGAACAAATGCAATCACAGAAAAACCACTAAATTTTGAGCAACACATACTTGAATGCAAGTCAAATTCGTTGTATGAATGTTGATACAATAGGGTGTGCCATGAAACATGGTCACTACATATCATCTCTGCTACAGAGGCAATTTGACCAAAGTAGTATGACTGCTAACCCGAGATCTCTCTTGATTCACGAGGTTTCGATTACCATGAATACATGCTGGTACAATGTCTGTCCATGTCAGAACCAGCAGGAGTGAGATTTCAAATCATTAATGCCCCCAATCTGTAGTGCACACTTTCACTCCACATGCTAGTACCGAGCTGTGGTATACTAACTATCCTTAATCCAACACTTCCCAAAGCCTTGCATACATGATGAACGGAACCCACTGTTCCAGGAACCTGTCTTCATTTATGCTTTGTACAGAACATGTCTTGCGGACGGAAACCAGAACACCTAACGAAGCATCGCTCTCAACAGGAAAGTTTGAGTCTAAACTCGCTGTGCTGTGCCACCCAGTTTTGACGATGACATCTTTCTGCTCTCGATGCCCGTCCACACTGCAGCTGCACCATTGCGAAGACTATCCATAATACCGCGTCGTTGCACGCTGCAAAAATCAGTCGGGCTAAATCTCTGCCATGCCCTCTGCCTCCCGTCACTTTTTCACACACAGGACTGGATCACACGAGCATTGTGTCGCAGAACAAGCAGAGGGGGTCGTCGTCCGTCCAAACGGGCGTCCGATGAGACAGCAGCCCGCACGGAACGCACCTTCGATTTGGGCTTTCGTCGCACACGAGGAGCGAGTGCATGCAGCGGCCCCACTTGTGATGATTCAGACACTCCCACGAATCCAGGTTCTCCACCAGCACGCCGCCGTCGCAGATCGGACAGCTCTCCACACCGCTCTCGCTACGTTCGTCTTCGGCCTTCGTCTTTGACGACGGCAGCGGCGGCGGTGTTGCTGTCGTCGTTTCGGCCTGCGGATGTCCTGCTGCTTCGAGGAGGATGCCCAGCCTCTTGTTAGGAGTGCGGTTTGTCAGCGCCATCCAGTTCGCAAAGTGACGGAGAGACCGCACCTGCCGGGCGTCCAGAGATTCTGCATTGCAGTTCTCGACGACGGCCGACACGTGACGCCACAGGACCTCTTCGTTCGTTCTTGACACATCCTACACGGCAGAATGGCTCTCTTGTTTCGTTGCCAAGTTAACAGATTGCTTGTATTTTGAGTTTGCAATAAGAAAAGCTGAAACTGTCTTTACAAAGCGTGTCAACACATGAAAAAAAAAAAGGATGCTTACAAAATTTGATGGCACAAGGTGGAGCATTTAGAATAAATAATATATGCTATAACTGACAGTGGTTTGTACTGACTTGTACATCATTCACGCTTCTACCTGAATGGAATAGATTCTGCAAGCCCAAGTAGTACTGATAGCATTGCAGAGGACTATGAACTCATAATTTCAACTTTAGAAATGCAACAGTGCCACAGACATGAATGCAAGTCAAAGGACACATACACAGCACCTTTCTACATGTGCATTTCTTTGACCTACCATCTTGTTTCTGTACCTATTCTCTTTCTAAAGACGTAGCATACCAATTAGCTAAAGTACTCATCCTACTGTGCCACATAACTTGTTCCAGTTAGGAAGCAGACTGAACTGAATGAAGTAACACACTTGACCAAACAGATAAAAAAATATATGGTTGTGCTTACCGATTCCTCCCCTTTGCTCAGGGACACATTGATTCTTGTAAGAAAGCTGCATAAGAAAAGTCTCACTTTATTATGCAGCAAGCATCAAAGCAGCATGGACAATAGCAGGCTTGCAGGCGCACAAAAAATCATCTGGCTGCCATGGTTTTTTGTGTTTGTTTATACCATTTTGCTTACTGCATCTTGCGCTGTATTCTTCTTTACCCAATAAATATTAGGGGCGAAGCTCCTTAGGGGCTAGCCATGTCCGTCCGTCTGTCCGGTGCTCTCATGATGATGAAGTGATGATGATGAGTGAATCTCATGATGATGATGATGATAATGATGATGAAAAAAAAGATTAAAAAAAACGATGAAAAATATGTTTGCGCAGTCGACAGGATTTGAACCTGTGCGGGGAGACCCCAATGGATTTCTAGTCCATCGCCTTAACCACTCGGCCACGACTGCGGGACGAGTAGGGGGCTCCGAGATGTGGTAGTAACTCAAGAGCTGGGGATGTCATGGATGAAACGTTGCATGTAGCCGCTCAACGTCTATACAGGAGAGGGCGCTGCGGTCAAATGCGTATATAATCGCGTTAAACTTTGCATGCATTGGCTCAACGTTTATAGACGAGAGGGCGCTGCGGTCAAATGGTCAAATGCGTATATAACCACATTCCATACCACACATTCTCTTTCTGACATGGATGAAAACGAACAAAAGGCTCGGCATGCTGCGGCTCAGCGTCTACGCAGACAAGCACCACCAGAGCTTCGCCCCAATCAACATCATTCACCACGTGGAGATGCGGTCAATTTTTTTGCTACAGCATCATGTGTATTAAGCAAGTAAAAAAACACAACTGCTCGAAACTGAGACCGAAACTGGACTGGGGAGGAAGGAGAAATGTAGAGGAAAGAGTTGCAGAAGTCACGTGGCTACACCTGAACGCGTTTTCTTTTTTCTTTTTCCTTCGTTTTTCTGTATGTGCAAAGCAGACGAAAAACATGCATGTTGCACATTGCACAAAGAACGCAAAAGTTAAGCACTTGGTGCCTGACGTTTGCACATGTTTCAAGCTCTTACCAATTCGTGTTCGTAAGGCGAGCGATGTCTTCAGCCAGAAGGGGCAACGACTCGGCGACGTCTTTATGCATATCAGCTTGGTAGTCGGGCGTGTCGTACGGAATAAATCCTAATTGTTTTGATCGGTAAAAGATTTCTCTTTCGATGCTAGACAGATTTGCCGGTACCGCGAACAACAGTTCTGAAGTCGAGTTCCCACACCCGTTGTTTGCCACCTTCGAGTAGGCGAGTCCCGCAATACGACGAAATGTTGAGAACAACGCAGAGAATGCACAAAATGCTTCCAATTCTCTGTGCAACTTTTTCTTTTTTTCTATCAACGTATTTTCAGTTTTTTAGAAGCCGCAAAAAATGGGTATTAAATTTTTTATATTTTTAATATTGAGTGTATGCTTTCGATGACCCACAACTTTGATTCTATTTGGTGTGTGTGTCTAAACCATGGAGAATGGCACGTGACCACGTAGAAGAGAGTGAGCGCAGCTCAAACCGGCCAGTTCTTGATTGGCGGTTTTCGGGCAAAAAGAAAACGAATTTCGAGCCGCAAATTGTGTTCTGGGTAGTTGGGCTCTCATATGTCATGTACAAATAAAAACCTTGGCGAGCATAAATACCCTGTCAGTGTCCCTTTAAGCGGGAGTAAAATATGTCGGTAAACCGTATCACATAAAACGGCAGACAGCATCAAAACCAAGAGACAACAGAAAGACCTTGAGACAGCAAACAAAAGTGAAGTTTTAGAAAATCCGGAGAGATGATTGTCTTGAGTTTCCTGGATTCTGCCATTATGCAGGTGTAAAACTTGGTGAAAAAAGTTTATTGAAAAGCACTGATTTATCTTGTACAAAAACTAGTACTAAGCCAGACGTAACTGTGTTTCCTTATTTAGCACCAGTGTAATAAGGAGGTATGGATAGCATAGGGACTCTGAAAGGCTCCTCATATAGTACTGGGCTTTAAAGCACGGCATCAGCTCACTCAGCCAAGGCCGACACTGCCCAGTACTGCATTGTAAGGCGGAGGGGACTCACCTGAAAAGCTTCAGCCCAAAGGACGAGAGCTTTGAGAGGTGCTCCCTGCTTTCTCTGACAAAGTCTTCCAGTGGCTGGGGCAGTGCACTGGTGCTGCTCGCGAAAGAGTGCACCCTGTCCAGGCAGTCCACCAGCGAGCACAGCCCCCCCTCCGAGCCCTGCTGAGCTGCCCTGCTCAGCAGCTGCTGGCAAGCCAGCTCAACGGGGGCCAGATTGTAGATTGTCAGCTGGGCACAAAGGAATGATCAGCGAAGTGGCAACTGCATAACCGTTTGCAGAACGCACATCAAACTTACGAGTTGGTCGGAGCACCGTTTTTGTGTAAAAGCCAGTGGTAGTGCACTGAATCTGTGCATTTTATGTTGATAGTTTTGAATGGTGCTGCATTAACAACACACAGAAAAAAAAACGTCTGTCGTATTTCGTGTGAACATTAGCTGAAAAGCATAAGGCCAGAATTACGAAATACAAATCTTCGAAGTCCCTGTTTAGCAAACACAAACATATTCTAATACTCAAGTAAACAGAGTACAAATCTACTCTATCTGCTAAAAGTACCAATGCAAAATATTGAAAACTTTATGATATCATCCCTGCTAATACATCATGCTTAAGCTCTTACTAGAACAAGCATGACTGACTAGAATAAAAAAAAAAAGTTTGTTTAGGGGTTTAATACAAAAAAGTAACTGACAAAACTAGCAAGACCATTATGTGGAAGGTTTTCCTCACAAGTAAATTGCTTGGATGCGTTCTAGCACAACAGTTTAGAGTTTGCATCACTCAGCAGGACACTTCCGCTGTTCTCCTTGTCCTCCTGCCTGCTTGCTGTTTGTTTGCTAGAGCATGTATTTGCCTCGTACGCCATTTACAAGAAAGTTTACAGATGAGACAACCAATTATTGCTTTTACTGTTACGTTTACGACACGAATGAGGAGCACGCAGAAGCGGTCTCGGCAAAGGCAAACACTCAAACACTAAAGAAGAAGAAAAGCCAAATGTATACTTAATTTTGATGAGTAGTTATCGCTTTCACGAGAGATCAGATGATAGGTGAACACATACCAGCATGCTCTGAGGTATGTTTAAAGACCATAACGTCCCGAAAAAACGCCCACTCTAAATGAAGAGATAAATGATAAAAAATGTTTGGGATGCAGCAGCAAACTTTTATAAAAGAATTAATGATAGGCATGGGGGGGGGGGGGGGGCACTACAAGCTATACATGAAACAGGAACTGGGACTTTGTTACGAATTCCTCTGTCACGGGTATAGCCACAGAATGCAGATGCAGCACATTCGCGCTCCACAGTGTGATATACACGCAAAAACCCGCTACAAACTCGGCTGTCACAGGAATCTGTATCAAGTGCACAGGTCGTGGACAAAAGCGAGGGAATTTACTACGAACTCGCATGTAACGGGAGCAGATACCGCAGAATGCACACGTAGCAGATTCGTGTTTCATGGTGCGATAAACACGGGAAACCGCTACAAACTCTCCTTTCACGGAAACCAAAATTGTACTGCGCTAATCGCAGACAAAAAGATAGAAACGCGGGAATGAGTTACGAACTTGCATGTCACGGGAATGAATACCGCAGATTGTGACGCTGCAGGTTCACGTGTCGCGGTGCGATAAGCACGAGGGAACCCGTGTTGAACACGCTTGTAGCACGTACTGATACCGCAGATCGCGTGGTTGATGTGATTTCTGTCGCATATCACGCGATTGATATCTGGCAGGAATCGGGGGTGGGAAGGGGGGAGGCGATGCTTCGGAATTTTTGTTATGGATATTCAGCCAAAAAAAAAACGGGATGAGCGATCTCTCAGGGGCAGGCGTTCATACGAGACTTTACGGTATACGCAATCTAATGCGTGGGGTATTTCGAATATACACAGCCATGTTCAATGCCACTCTGTCAAAAAAGGAGAAAAATTAGAGCGCAGCACTTGAGCAGGAGGAGGGAAGGGTGCTGAGGGGAGGATATACCCTTCCTCCCTCCTCCTCACTTTCTCATCCTGCCTGCTACTCCTCCCTCCGAACGGCGTCGCCGTAACCGTGAGGTCACGTGACCTCACGGGGGTCACGTGACCTCAGCCTCACGGGAGTCATGTGACCTCACGGTTACGCCGACAGCAACGGCGACGCCGCTCAAGCCGGAAACGGGCGCCCAAGAGCTGCGCTCTAAAAGTATGTAAACAACGAACTGATGCCGCAGTACTTCTTACGCTGTTCGCTGAGCTGCGACACTGATGGCACAAAACCAAAACGTGCAAACAAGTGCTTTGAAGGCACTGGTACGAGAAATGGAAATAAACAGGCAACTTTAATTGTTTTAGTATCATCTGGTGGGCTAGTTGGTTAAACATTATTATTAAAATTAGCGCAAAGACAAGGAAGGAAGACAGCAGGACAGGAAAGAGCGCTACTTACAACTGGTTTTAATAGAGAACGATGAGGAAGAAGTAGAGTAGTAATGTTTTGATTGAAAAGAAAAGAAAAGAAAAAGGAAATTTAAAGGTGAAGAGCATGAGGGAAAATGATATAACAAGGTTGAAAAGACATTTTTTAGGTAAAAAGGTGAAGGTTGATTGTTTTAGATTGTACATCTGTGTACGTAGTAACGACGACAGCAGTAGCTGCACACAGTCATCCACGACGTCGTTTTCTTCCAGGACACCGATACTTCTGTGATCTGTGATCTTAAGGATGGAGAGACACTTTTCACGGTGACCTTGCCGCAGTTTTCTGTGCTCGAACCACCGCCGGTCACATTTCTCAGTGAAAGAGTTCGAGGTATTGTATTTCTCTCTTCGATAGGGCCACTGATGGAGCACTGATGCATTGGCCTGCTTTTCTTGTGATCATGTGTGCCTCGCAAATTTCTCTACTTGTTTTTTCGTTTAGATGTTTTAAGATTTTTGTGTTTTTGAATAATGGGGTGCAGTTGCAGTCCCGAACATGTACCGCGAGATGTCCTGCGGGTGATGCTTTCAGTGCGAGGTCATGTTCTCTTAATCTAACGTTAATACAACGACCCGACTGCCCGATATAGACTTGGCCACATGATAATGGTATTTCGTAGACCACTCTGCTGTTACATTCAACATACTTGTGCCGGTGATTAACTTGGCATCCTCCCTGTTCTCCTTTCGTGTTGTTTATTTTTGGGCAGAGTTTTTTTAGCTTGTCTGGTGCCGATAGTACTATCTGAACATCGTATTTGGATGCCACCTTCTTGATGTTATGCGATAAGCGATGCAGATATGGCAATATGGCAGGACGCTTACTTTTTTCTCTTTGTCTTTGTCGTCTCTTTGAAGTCAGTAGCTTTTCGGCAATTTCAAATAAGATCGAACTTCGAAACCCTGAGCACAATAGTCGTTGGACTTGATTTTCGAAACTCTTCATGGCTGAATGGTGGCATGACTTTTTTAGTGCTGTTGTGAAGCAATTGGTGACGATTGCTCGCTTAATGAGCTTGGAATGCGCCGAGTCGTATGGTAGTAGTCTCTTCTTCGAACGTGGCGAATACACCCAACAAGTGTGATCGTCCATAAACGTTAGTCTGATGTCCAAAAACTGGAGTGTGTCATTTTCTGGCGACTCATATGTGAACTTGAGACCTTCGGCTTGTTCTAAGAAGGAAGATCTTATGTGGCAAAGTGTCTGAATCTCATTGTCAACAGGTCTTTCTCTCAGGAGGACAAGGTAGTCATCTACATAACGAAAAATACGAGTAACATGTGCGCCGGCAATCGTGTTGGCTATGTCCCTGTCACATTTTGCTAGAAAGATGTCGCAAAGTACAGGGGCGACACATGACCCTATGCAAATACCTTTCTTTTGAATGTAAGATGTGTCATTGAAAGAGACAGCGGTGGCAGACAGGTAAAACTTCAAAAGTTCTAAAAAAGAATCAACATGAATGCCACATTGGTTTTGAAAAGTGATGGATCCATTCTCCTCGATAGATTCCCTCACTGCACTGAACAGCTGGGTGTGAGGGATGGAGTAGAACAGATCTTCTACATCTAGGGAAAATCCATAGCGGACTGCCGCCTTGTTCTGCTGTAGATATAGCACTAGATCATCAGAGTTAGACAACAAGAATGGGTCATTGAGTCGAAGAGTGGAAAGATGACGTAGGAGGAAACAAGGATGCCCCTTCCGTGTTATTGTAACGGAAAAAGGTTCTTGGCAGGCAAACGTGTCCCAATTCCTCCTACGTCATCTTTCCACTCTTCGACTCAATGACCCATTCTTGTTGTCTAACTCTGATGATCTAGTGCTATATCTACAGCAGAACAAGGCGGCAGTCCGCTATGGATTTTCCCTAGATGTAGAAGATCTGTTCTACTCCATCCCTCACACCCAGCTGTTCAGTGCAGTGAGGGAATCTATCGAGGAGAATGGATCCATCACTTTTCAGAACCAATGTGGCATTCATGTTGATTCTTTTTTAGAACTTTTGAAGTTTTACCTGTCTGCCACCGCTGTCTCTTTCAATGACACATCTTACATTCAAAAGAAAGGTATTTGCATAGGGTCATGTGTCGCCCCTGTACTTTGCGACATCTTTCTAGCAAAATGTGACAGGGACATAGCCAACACGATTGCCGGCGCACATGTTACTCGTATTTTTCGTTATGTAGATGACTACCTTGTCCTCCTGAGAGAAAGACCTGTTGACAATGAGATTCAGACACTTTGCCACATAAGATCTTCCTTCTTAGAACAAGCCGAAGGTCTCAAGTTCACATATGAGTCGCCAGAAAATGACACACTCCAGTTTTTGGACATCAGACTAACGTTTATGGACGATCACACTTGTTGGGTGTATTCGCCACGTTCGAAGAAGAGACTACTACCATACGACTCGGCGCATTCCAAGCTCATTAAGCGAGCAATCGTCACCAATTGCTTCACAACAGCACTAAAAAAGTCATGCCACCATTCAGCCATGAAGAGTTTCGAAAATCAAGTCCAACGACTATTGTGCTCAGGGTTTCGAAGTTCGATCTTATTTGAAATTGCCGAAAAGCTACTGACTTCAAAGAGACGACAAAGACAAAGAGAAAAAAGTAAGCGTCCTGCCATATTGCCATATCTGCATCGCTTATCGCATAACATCAAGAAGGTGGCATCCAAATACGATGTTCAGATAGTACTATCGGCACCAGACAAGCTAAAAACTCTGCCCAAAAATAAACAACACGAAAGGAGAACAGGGAGGATGCCAAGTTAATCACCGGCACAAGTATGTTGAATGTAACAGCAGAGTGGTCTACGAAATACCATTATCATGTGGCCAAGTCTATATCGGGCAGTCGGGTCGTTGTATTAACGTTAGATTAAGAGAACATGACCTCGCACTGAAAGCATCACCCGCAGGACATCTCGCGGTACATGTTCGGGACTGCAACTGCACCCCATTATTCAAAAACACAAAAATCTTAAAACGTCTAAACGAAAAAACAAGTAGGGAAATTTGCGAGGCACACATGATCACAAGAAAAGCAGGCCAATGCATCAGTGCTCCATCAGTGGCCCTATCGAAGAGAGAAATACAATACCTCGAACTCTTTCACTGAGAAATGTGACCGGCGGTGGTTCGAGCACAGAAAACTGCGGCAAGGTCACCGTGAAAAGTGTCTCTCCATCCTTAAGATCACAGATCACAGAAGTATCGGTGTCCTGGAAGAAAACGACGTCGTGGATGACTGTGTGCAGCTACTGCTGTCGTCGTTACTACGTACACAGATGTACAATCTAAAACAATCAACCTTCACCTTTTTACCTAAAAAATGTCTTTTCAACCTTGTTATATCATTTTCCCTCATGCTCTTCACCTTTAAATTTCCTTTTTCTTTTCTTTTCTTTTCAATCAAAACATTACTACTCTACTTCTTCCTCATCGTTCTCTATTAAAACCAGTTGTAAGTAGCGCTCTTTCCTGTCCTGCTGTCTTCCTTCCTTGTCTTTGCGCTAATTTTAATAATAATGTTTAATTGTTTGTTGTTCATGTTCGCCCAAATACGGTGCATTTCTAAACAACAATAAAAGCCTTTACTTTTCGTCACGTTCAAAACGGAAGACTTAAAAGAGCTGTGCAACAATTTCAGGGCTTTGCTTAAATAATTGTGGAAGTTGATGCCTGACACTTCTGAAGTGAACTACAGAAAACAGATTTTCTCTGGATACCCTAGTTTTTATTTTAAAAAATGCAAAAGATCCAGGGGCAGTTTGATACTTTAGACACATGTTGCGGATAAAAAAAACAGAAAGCGGGATGACCAAAAAAACATGCTTTTCGTGTAAGGCTCGTCAAATTATGAGGCGCTGGAGAAATGCAGCCTTCTGCGTTAAGTCCTTATTTTGAACTCTTTTGTTCGCCTTCCGCCCATTGAAAAGCATTCGAGAAGGGCCTTAGAACGCACCTGGTATCGCTGCGCCGCAGCGTTCTTCCGCAACATAAAGTTTGTCTGCGTTCCTCGCCGTCACCATGGCAACGAACGCCGAATGAATGGAAGCACGCACGGTACCGCCGCGTGAAGCCAGCAACAGCTGACGCCATTTTACGAACGCCGTCTGCTAGCCAAAGCCGAACGCGGTATGTCACATCAACCGCCTCCGCCGGTGCTCGATCGGTGCGTGCTTCCATTCATTCGGCGTTCATTGCCATGGTGACGGCGAGGAACGCAGATGAACTTTATGTTGCGGAAGAACGCTGCGGCGCAGCGATACCAGGTGCATTCTAAGGCCCTTCCCGCATGCTTTTCAATGGGCGGAAGGCGAACAAAAGAGTTTGAAATAAGGACTTAACGCAGAAGGCTGCATTTCTCCAGCGCCTTATAATTTGACGAGCCTTACACGAAAAGCATGTTTTTTTGGCCATCCCGCGTCCTGTTTTTTTTATCCGTAACATGGGTCTAAAGTATCAAACTGCCGATCCAGGTTTTTGCCACCTCTCAACTCGTGCATCGTCTTCCGGGTCACGTGCGCAGTGACGTCAATGGGGTTGGCGTGGAGCTCCGCTGAAGCTCTCTCTCTAGAGCCATCAGTGAGCAGCGAGAACTCATCCGCTCGCGACCGCGTGACGACGTGCTGGCGGGCGCAGCGCAAACAATATGATGAAAGGAGGAAAGTCTCATCGGGGTCCGGCCATACCCGTCCGGCCCTGTCCCCGTCCCCCTTTCCCTCCGGCTTCTGGCGGCTGTTCGCGGTAGCAAATAGAGCTGACGGTTTTGTGGACCTAGGATAGATGGCGCCACTAAAACTCCGTATAATAAAAGTTTTGAAGGTGAAACCAGGTTTTTGATGCATTTATATTTATGTTGGAACGACAAGATTTATAGAAAAGTTACCTTTTATCGAGCAGGTATTCGCACAACTTGCTATCTGTCTACAAGACCCCCATTGACGTCATGCCGCGTGTTTCTCATAGCCGCCGCTCACGGCTGCAGGTCGGGGAATATTCAAATTTTTGCCTCGCTATTACGCGGCGGAATCGCAACATTTCGATGAAAGGAGGTGTGTTTTCAGTCATTTGTGACAAGGCGAACAATGTCAAAAGTAGAAGATGCCAATTCTTTCAATGTTAAAATTGTTGCACAGCTCCTTTAACCAACTCGCGCAATTTTCCTTTGTGCTGCTGGCACATGACGGATCATCAACTTGAGACCATGAAATAAAACTGAACACTGTCTATTTACCTGGTCCGTAATAAGTCACGGTCATTCTCATTAGATGAAAATACGCACTTGGCGCCTGTTTTCATCAAACGAGTTGCCTGCTTTGACGTTGACATGACCACATCGGTATGGTGGCTCTATAATATTGGTTCATAATTATCTAAATGAACACAACACGGTAAACCACTGCAATCAGTAAAAAAAAGTACTCCAAAAAATTTAATTATTAAAAAAAAGATTTTTTTTTGTCTAGTTTTGGCGCCACATTTGCACTTGGGAACAGGATGGCACAGCAAAACTGGATTGGCACACAATGGTACAATTGGAGCAGCGCTACTACCCCTGCACACCCATAAAGTAAATTAATAGTCGCACTTCAAACATTATTTGTTTTCGGTTCAGGAGCTAGACTTGGCAAAGTACGTACTAGCAGAATTCTAACTATCTTTCTACACGGGAGGGCAGGGCATGGCACACCAAATGTGTCTATCTAATTCCCATCGGTCTGGCCACAATCCACCGTAGGAAATAACATAGGACAAGCCACTTTGAAAGTATGTATAGGGGAGTTAACTCCTTTCATCACTGTACTTTTCATCTTGTTTGTTTATTTCACACTTTAGGCATGTGGTCATTAGTCAACTCACCTGCAATGGCTCCCTGATAACATTGTAGTTGTATGGTGTGGCAATGCTGTAAAAATAACAACAACAACAAATTTTGAAGATTGGTGCACGACATGACACCCGATGGTGTTTGTCGGTCGAAACTGCAGTGCGTCATGCCGTATCAGAGTTGCAAGTAACTCACTGGTAGAAGATGGCCATGAAGATGCCGTTTGGGGATATGTTCAGTCCCACGGGCTGCAGCATCCAGGGAAGCTCGATGTTCAACTTCTCATTAGTAAACTCCAACTCTAAAATATATATATAAAAAAAAAGAACTTGAAAATCTTTTTTGAAAAAGGTAAAGCAGTTAACATCTACAACTTCACTACCATGACAGGATTCATTTGTAGCTTATCCACGCTGACCTACGAAAGCTGTGAGTGCACAAACTGATAGCTTTCGAAGAAAGTTGAGTTGTGCCCGTTTGTATTAGCAGAAACAAAATGTACGAGCCCACAGTTTCAGCTTTCAGCAGTCTAGACAAAATGCATACAAAGTTTAGTGTCGAGGGCCCACGTCGCCAGAGTGTGGAAATGAGGAACTCACAAAATAGGTTCCGATTGCAAGAAATTAATGCAAGCGTGTAGTACTACGCTACATTATTCTCAATAAAAGTCGAGTCTTGAGATTCTGCAGAACGGCATGACCATTGCAAACTTCAGAGTTCTATAGTCGGTTACAAGTTAAGAAGGTAGGAGAAGCTCCTCCCACAAGCGTGGTGCGCCGGTTTCAAATCCCTCCGCAATCGAAAGAAGAGTTCACTGGAAACGCTCCTTGTTCCGCTTCAATGGATAGATAATGGCCACAGAGTGGTGCCAACTTGTCTCCGACCCCCACCTTTTAAGAAAGCGACCTTTGTATTCATCGGAGAAGGAACCGAGCCCCTGAAAGCAGCCTTTGTATCAATCGGAGGGGGAAGCTAATCCCCGAAAGTCGTCTTTGTTTCCATCGGAATGGGGAAGACTTAATCTCCCTCTCGTGGCTTCCACAATGCTAAGTCAAAGTCGAGAGATAAAGCAAATATGTACAGAAAGGCACGACCCTCCTCGCGCGTTGGCCGCAACGTCACGGAAACGATGGGACGCTATTGGATGCGGAGGTGGCGGAGGGATATATGATTCCCTTTGAGGGGCATTTGCCGCTACCTTCTTGACTTGTAACCTACTATAACAATATCCTCACATCAGTAAGGTCTTGTTGCATCCACCACACTATTAGTGTGTGACAGTGCCCCGGTGGAAGTAAAGGAGGCCCTTTGTCCGCAGTGGTGCCATTAACTAATATAATAGCCCACTTCAACATCTGAGAAGCACAATTCTTACTTTAGCTTTTTATTTCTGAAAATGGTGAGTGTTCCAATGTGAAAAGAAAGTCCTCAGAATCTCAGAAGTTTCATAGTTGGAGCACTAGACACCGCAAACTGAGACACTGGAACTGGCAGAGGGTTCTCCAGCTGGCGACTTGCCTTTGTTTACCTTGACTTCCATGATGTGCCCACTCATTGTGCACGCAAGGAGATGCAGCTCCCATTCCGTCGATGGGCACTGGTCAAAGGCTGTGCAAACAGTAAGGTCTTTTAGCATCCAGGCTATGTTCATACCTATACTCCGTGTCACTAGTTGCGTGCAGTACAGGCAAAGGCAACGTCAGGTGAGGAAAGAAAGGGCAAGCACTGGGCAGGCTGGAGAGGAGTAGAGAAACCTTTACTCCTTTCTAACATCCCTAGTGCTCTCCCTTTCTCCCCTCGCCCTCTACTGCCCTCCTCTCCCCTCCCGCTTTCCTTATGCTCGTGCTTAATTTCTCCCTTCGCCTGGCGTTGCCTTCTCCCGCACTGCACACAATTAGTAACATGAAGTATAAGAGAAATTCTGAGCAGCTAAAGGCCTCGACAGAGTTCTGGAACATGCAAATTTGGGCCTTCCAAACTAAACTTCCAAGGCAGAGGGGGGGATTGGCATGAAATCTTAATCAAATAGATTGTGATCTGAAGTGATTCGAGCGAGATGCAACTCTACTGAAGATAAAAATAGACATTCATGAATACAATCAAGCTTAACTGAACTGTTGTTTCGAAAGGAGTGCAAGAAACTACCCCCCGAGGTTGAATAAAAAAAAAGTGTTCTATCTTAGAATCGCTGTCTTTTTAAGATATACACCAGCCTTAAACCCAGCTCATCATTCATGAAATGCGAGGTATGCACATTATCATCAGCAATGCAAGTACTAGGAATGCCATGATGGCAACCTGCAATAATTACGGTAGTACCAAATTATGGGGCTTCACTAACAATATCAAATTCAGAAGCAAAATGATTTTTATAAAAAGTTGCGCTATACATTGAATAGCTTCGGACAAACAGGGCGTCTACTGTCCCTCGTTTCATCACTGCAGTGCCCGAAGATGCGAAGGTTTGCACCCCGTGAGCGAACTTGTCAAGTCACCCGTGATGTGAGACTCGCAAGCCTCCTTGGTGAAGTTGCTCCCCTTCAGGGAGAGGGAGGGCTCTGCCTGATCGTCTTGTGCCACCCTGAAGCAGAGCAGAAAGCGTCCCTTGGCCACGCACACCAAGTAGGTGTTGTCCGAACAAGCCTGTGGACAGGAGAAGTGAGGGACATTGCATTAGCCATCTACGTCAATGTAGAAGTATAGTACTTCATCCCCTGCACAGCTGTCACTCCAATTATTTCTTGCATTTATGCTTCAAGAAAGCTAAAGTTGTCGCACGTATGCTGAGACGGTGGGTAGCTGGTCCACCTTGAAACAGCGACTGGTGTCCACTGTAGGTGAGAAATTTAGCCATTGTGCAACATGCAGTAGTGATTGTGCAATTGTGCACCGGTGCAATGCCCATCTGGGTAGAAACTGGCAGGGGCAGGGATCAAACCCACCCTAGGTCCTGTAGAGCAAACTTTTGCACCGTAAGCTCCAAGCAGCAGTGTGTTAACAAACTGAGCTTCTGATTTTCAATAGAGAAGAACAATACTTCACATAAGCGATATGTCTAGGGCTCCTGGCTCCCAGAGCTACCATCAAATAAATAATTTTAGATTAGAAAAAAAATTAAAAAAAAAGTTTTACTTAATTTTAACTTATTAATCTGCCAGAGCTTACAAATATCTGTTTCTGTGACATGGAAACTCCTGACTCATTACCACTTTCTTTTTTTTTATGTCCGCGATTTGTGCACACAACATTGGTTACGTTATACATGATTTTGCAGTGGGTTACCGTGTTTCTCACACCGTGAAATGCAAATCTGCAGCGTCCGCAATCTGCAGTATCTGTTCCCATGACATGCGAGTTTGTAGTGGGTTCCCAAGCTTCCGTCCACGATCTAAGTGCGATATCGGTTCCCGCAACACCCAAATTTGTTGCGGTTTCTGGCATGTTTATCGTACACTGTGTAGCGCGCACATGCTGCGTCCACTGAAATTCCGCATACTAATCGCATTTGAACGCAATGCCGTGTCCATGACCTGTCGTATCGGTTCCCATTTCACATATTTTGTAGTGCCCCCCCCCCCCCGCACTTGTCATCAATTTTTTATTAAATTTTTCTGCCATATCCCTAAACATCGCTTACCACATATTTTTCGCCATTTATCTCTTAATTTTGATTGGGGATTTTTTCGGAACTTCACGGTAAACTTTGTGACTATCACACTTAGTAGTATAAAAAAATCACCCAAAAATTAAAATCAACACTTCACAGGTCTCACAGCCAGGAAGCCAACATTCTAAACGTCAACAAGGACAGGAAAAAAAAAATACTAGTATAGGTCAAATGAGCGACAGCAGAAATTCTTCAAAACAATATGTTCTGTCCCATCGGTTGCCTCGCATACCTGTTGTGCCTTATCCCTTGTGCTGCGAAAGATGAGACGAAAAGTGAGGGACGTGAGGGACAGCAGTTTGCCTACCTTGCACAAGGCGTGCTGTGCTGGAATCAGGTCATCCTCCCACAAATTGAGCCAGGCACCGACAACCAATTCGTCACTGCCACCGAGTTTCAGCGGCAACAAATTAATGGTTCCGTCATTCGAGCCCAGAACAAGGAACCCTGCAACACAATCGAGAAAGTAGAGCAAGGCTACCGGGGCCTCTCAAAGACACCATCGGATGCAGTCTGTTTTTGCATACATGCAAAGTGACTGCAAGTGTAAACGTGAAACCATTAGGGGCATCAACATAAAACACTACACAACTTCATTTATTATTCTGGTGCACACGCTCGAACTACGGGGCACATGTTTATAGTAACACTATTCATCTTTTGTTTTTTCTTAAACTAAGAGTGAATAGGGGGCTTAAAGGGATATTACAACAAATATTCGGAGCTTATTTTTTATCTATGCATGTTCAAAGGAGCAGTATCACATCGGACACACCAATATCTTGTAAAAAAGACACAAAACGAAATTTTAAAACAAATTAAACAATTTGCAGAGAGCACCTGGTGGATGTCGCTAAAGCCTTGTTTGTAATGCCTGTCTAGGAACCTTGACACGTAGTGACCATAACTGTCTCGTTTACATATATATATGCATATATATGTAACTATACATGCTTTGAACCTGACGTCATCCCGACAGCACAAGAAAAGAGGGAGGGAGGAAGCTCTCTTTTGTGTGTCCCAGGCGTCGCTATTCTCCCTCTACAAGATTATAGAAGATTAACCACTCACTCAAAATTCACACAAAGCAGCTTTGCGGTTAGTTGCGGTGGCCCGATCGTAGGAGTGCTTCGACCGCTTTGGTGGCTGGAACCGCTAGGGCATCCCGACGACGTCAGCCTCACTAGTAGCTTTGATCATCCCGAAAAAGACTACGTCACGACTGCACCGGATGTGACGTGCTCTCCGCTGGCTGCTCTCCGAGCGCTTGCCAGAGTGGGCCATTTATAACGAAAAAAAAAACAGCCATCAGGCTAAAAATACAAAAAGTGGAATTGTCATTTACAGATATTGCGGATCATATTCAGCCTATTTCTGAACACAACGGGTGTATTTCAAATTTCGTTGAAGTATCCCTGTAATAAGTCTTTAGTTTAGCCTTTAGTCACCACCCCCTTATGAGTATCTAGGGAAAACAAAATGATAAATTACTAAACGAAAAAATAAATAACAACAAATATTTTTAGGTACCTTGCTCACCGTCACTAGCATGACAGTAAGCAAAGCACAGAAGCATTTATGTGGTGCTTATGTGTTACCCGAGTCTGCAGATGTCTTCTGCCAACAAAGCCTGGCTGCTCGTGTCAGATTGGTCTGCTCCTCCCTCAAGAGCTTCAGATCAAAGCTGGGAAAAACAAAGTTGCACATCATAAACAACAATCTCGGACTTCTTTTGCAAATGCCTGGCTCTAGACCAGGGGTGGCCAGGCTGACCCGGCCTAAGAGCCGCAAACAAGACCACGAAACTTCCAAGAGCCGTGGGGGGGGGGGGGGGGCAAACTTTTGTTTAGAGCAATAAACGAAACACAAACTACTTTCAATCTATCCGAGTCAAAAGCATTCCAACTGTACGTAAGGTAGCAAGCAGTAGCTCAAGACCACCAAACCGCTACCTGTCTTTGGATTTAAAACGCGTTCCATTTCTCTTTTTGGGGAAGTGCTCGTGTGTTCCGGAGGGTGGCCGGGGGGGGGGGGGGGGGGGTAGGGGGGGAGGAAGGGGTAGGGGGTAGGGGAGGGAGCCGCGAGCTGCACTTAACACGCGAAGAGCCGCATGCGGCTCGCGAGCCGCAGCTTGGCCACCCCTGCTCTAGACCAATAGAAGAACAAGGCGTGATCAGGAAGTCCCGAACGTACACCAGCACTTAGTGAACATAACAGCACTTCATGTAGGCAGCATATGCACTGACCCTAACCCTCTTGAATCTGTGAATGGGCAAAATACTGGCAGTAGTGAGTGCAGGCAGCTGAAACAAACTGTAACTATGTAAATATGTACATATCATGAAAATATTAGCTGTTTTGAGATCCAGCCTCTAAGACAATGATGGCATATAAAAAATATAATAAAGTATAAAAAATTTCAGCCTTTCCACTCTGGTGAAGAAGGAAGACCAGCGAAGCTGTACTAAGATGGGACGACCTCAAGGACGACTTCTTGCACAATCTCAAGGACGACGCCTAGAGGACGCCGTCTAGGACGACCTCAATGACGACTTCTAGGATGACCTCGAGGACGACCTCAGGGACGACGTCTAGGACGACTTCTAGGACGACCTCGAGGACAACGTCTAGGACGACCTCAAGGACGACTTCTAGGACGACCTCAAGGATGACTTCTAGGACAACCTTGAGGACAACCAAAAGGACGACCTCAAGGACGACGTCTGGGACAACCTCAAGGACGACTTCTACGACGACCTCGAGGGTGACATCTAGGAGGAAGCCAAAAGAAATTCAGCCTTTCCACTCTGGTGAAAACCAAAGTGGAAAGGCTGGAAAGGTTGCCGCCATCTATGAGTGAGGCCGGCAAGCCGGTTGTCTGGTTGCCGCTGTTGCTCATAGATGGCGGTAGCTGTCCAGAGTTTTGAGTCAACATTTCTTTGCGGGGGACACGATCCTGGGAAAACTAGCCCTTAACAGCTCCGCTGTAAAAATGCCCACGGTATTCTTCAGTTCGCACCCACTGGAGCAGGAGGGAATGATTGTGGTGCTAACTGGGAAGTCTAGATTTCAAATATGAAACGCAATAAAAGTAGTGGCTAGTTTATTCTTATGGTGAAGATAGTTACAAATCTCCTTTCAATGTAGCACCACTAATTCGTAAATGAATCCTCAAGTTTCCCTGCCTGACTCAAAAAAACCAGTCATTCCCTGAATGATATTCTTTGAATGTCTCATGCCCGGTTGTGCCCATTTACCGTAAGGATACGGGCAAGAGTATGTACACTGCACGCTAAAATCATTATGCTTGAAAACATGTTTAAGCATACTGAGATTGCACTTGTGCCTTGTCCTTCTGTAACTGCCAGTCCAGGGCATTAAACTCAACTCCACTAGCTTGCTTATGTCACTTCCTTAGCTCCTGGTTAGGACTGTGGCTTCCTTGGATCAATTTTCATATATAGTATAATTCCTTATTATTATTATCATTATCACTGAGAAAGATGACCGAGTCAACGAGGGTGATTACTGACCTCCCTCTCCGGTCGACCCGCTGCACCTTCCAGAAGAGGAGGAGGCCAGAGCGCGTGGCTTCCACCAGGAGTGCAAACGGCCTCTCGTGAGGAGGCTCAAACAGATGGGACCAGCTCATTTCTGAGAGCACGGAAAGATGAGACCACAGTCAATCTACGCTTTAAAGACATACCCATTTTTGCATTTGCACTCTGCACGCTCATGCTAGGAGTCTTTGCGAAAAAAACCTCGAGGATCTCAAACTACAAGCAGAGACTTCTCCAAGGCCCAAGCAACAAACTAGTAGCAGATCTGTAGGGAAAAAGGAAGTCAAAGACCGCTGGAACAACCCTTATGGTTTGGTGACGCTTAAAAGGCCTACCTATATTCAAAAGCTTCCAAAAACAGCTTGAATTACACAATTTTTTTCAAAGTTAAAAATTGATTGCTTTTGCACTTCAATACCAGTATTGCTCTGTAGGCAAGAAACACCACTACACATGTTCCAAATTCAGTGTCATAGTCACCCAACAAAGCAAATCTCCTTCTACTAATTGACCAATGTCTGAACCGTCAGCTCGCACCCAACTTTGGACCTCCGTCTTCATTTACAAGTCCCTCTATTCGTTATCATTCTTCTCGGGTTTTACACCTGCGTGGATCAAGTGCCTTTAAAAGCGAGGCATAACTTAGTGAATGCGCAACGGGCAACGAGAGGCCAGCACCCACCCAGAGCAGCCACGGCGTGGGACCGCTGCCTGAGCAGCTCGAACTGCTCGAGTGCCATAGGTCATGCCCGTCCTCATAGTGCCCCTGACTGAGGCCCAGTCCTGGCTTTTCCAGCGAGCCTTGGCCATGGCAAAGTATGCTGCAGACGGCTCGGCCACGCACAGCCACTGGCCAAACGCGTTCTCGCGCCACAGCTTGCAGCCGATGATCAAGAGTCAGTGTGGCCAGCAGACATCTGCGTGGGAGAGCGTGACTTGGTGTGGCCGACCTCCGGACGCTGCCACCAGGATCTTGCTAGACCATCTCGGAAGACATTGCGAGTTTAAACAACAAATTGGAAAAGTCAGGGAAATCTGTATCGTGCTGCACTGCATGCTGCTGGACCGTGCCCCTGACACAGGCCACTGGTACACTGTCAGAAGACATTGTTTCACATTTTGCACTACCTTTAGACCTTATGAAGAGAGTTCCTTCCCACCTTGGAAAAAAAATAAAAGAAAGAATTGATTAAATGAGATCAATTGACGAGTAAGTCTGCTGCACTTAAAAATGAATGGGAAGGACCAAGAAGAAGATGGACATGGGACGAGTATTGACTATCGACTAATACTATGAAAGAACCGTGGACAGTCACACCCCTTTTTCATGGTTGTCCTCGGTACAGGAGCCAGTGGTTTTCCTGTGACGGCTTTTTACTATGCTTGCTTTCTAACGCTTTCATATTTTTGTCCTTGGAGAATAAAAGGCTTGGAAGGCAGAAGCAGACAACTTGAGAAGTTGAAAAGCATCACAGACCTCTTTATGGTCGTGCATAGCTTTAATTGCGTGCTGCAGATAAATCGTGCTATTGAGCTTTCAATCCAATAGGGAGAGAGAGTGAGGAGTGAATGCTTGCCTGTTCCTGCCTTCCAGGTGAAGAGGGGACCAAAGTGCCCTGTGGTACGTCCTGTGGAGATCCGAGTTGCTGGTACCGGGGCACATGGTGGTATCGAGCATCAGGCAGTGCCGCTGGTCTGCAGAACAAAAGGGGCAAGGTACCAATTCAAGATGCACAGGACCGGCCTTCCAATACATGCCACCACCAGGCTGCAACAAGCACAAGATAAATCAAATAATTTAGCAGCTACATGGGCGGAGCCATGGCATACTTTGCAGAAATCAGTGCATGGTGCACCTCTCATATCAAAATATTTCACTGGACAGTTGTGCAAACATAGAAAATTTCACATGACGAGTCATTCTGAAACAAGCTATAAAGCATTCAATGGGGCATGAAATGCAAACAGCAAATTAAGAATAAAATCTTGTTTATTTTACCAAGTGATCAAACAAGCATACAAAGAGAACAGAACACACCAGTCTCCTGCTCAGCTGCAAAGCTTCTTGTCCATTATCACAATGTAATAGTGTTCCTCTGTAAAAATGTGGCTATACAAGTGGCACTTTTGAGAAGCTAAGGCCACTTCTCAAATGTGCCTAAACTGACACATTTGCTATTTTTTATCTGACTACATTATTATCTATTGCAGTCAGCTTGCACTTACTTGTGCTTCAACAGAATCATCTCCACAAGGTTTAGTGGGACAATCTATTACTTATTCGACGAACATGGCTTACCAGTGTCCAGGTAACTAATCATGTTCTCATGTTTGATTGTGGTGAGGTCCAGAGGCTCTACAGGGTTGTCGATGCACATCTTCTCCAGGTGCAGAGGGTACCCGCTTTCGCTTGGTGAACACGGGGAGCTCTGACAGAAAACAGCAAAGATCGACAAGCGTTCAACAGGTAGAACACAGGGTATCACCAACATCCTATGGCAGAAAATAACACACTCAAAGTAGACCAATTGTAAAATCATGATTCGTACAGACCTAAAAAAAAAAAAATCGAGGGTTTTTAAAGATTTTTAAGGGCCTGTAAAGGATTTTCAAGGACCCCTTCCAATATTCTATCTAGCATGTTTATAATATAACAACTTTTTTAAATGCACTGCGAAAATTCTGTACCTCTTGATACCTAGGAAGAGGCGCATTTGCCAAAGAGGTGCTAGCAGGCACGTAACCAGGGAGGGGGGGGGGGCCCAGGCCCCCCCTCCCCCCCAAAATCTTCTATTTTGCTGGGGCCTCCTCTCCCCCTCCCCCTCATACAGCATTTTGTCATGGGTGGGCCCCCCCCCCCCCCCCCCCGAAACAAAATCCTGGTTACGTGCCTGGGTGCTAGTAAAGGGTTCAGTAGAGCTGCTGCACCTTTTCCTTGATTTCCTTGTTGATTTTTAGAAGTGCTTGCGTTTTCGTTTTTGCCATTTTCCTTAGGCTGTTTGACTTGACAATGTAGGTGATGCCACCTGTTGCCTCTGCTTTCTCGGAGTCAGTAGTTGCACATCCCAGACATCGCGCACAACTTAAACTATGTCCACCATGCGTAGCATAAAACAGACGCGGAACAAGCAAACCAGGAGTATCTAGCAAGCTGTATGCGAGAGAACAAGGCGAAAGATGAGCACGATCGCAAGGTGGCAAACGGGCGAGACCGGATCTGGAACCACCGGGACTGCTATCACGTCGGCCAGGTACTTACAGGCTGACGTACAACCTCGGTTTTCTGCAGGGAAGATAATCCCCTTAGCACTCCCCTCTCCTAAGCTGCAAGGAAAGCCAAGTTGGGACAAGAGAAAAAGTGGAAAGGATATAGGAAAGGAGGAGGCAGGCAAAAGTGGAAAGCGCGAAGTGTACGTCGGCCTTTAACGGGCATCCGCTAAATGTGTGATAATGCGCCATATAAGAAAACTTCCCCATTGAAAGTTTGAAATTTATGTTAACATACATGTGGAAAGAATATTTACATTCTATTTCATTATTGAAAAAAAAAAAAAAAAGAAACTGACTATCATTGGGAAATTCAAGGGTTTTCAAGCACCGCTAGAAATTCCAGGGCTTTCAAGATCTAAAGAATGCAGTTTTCGAATCCAAGAGTTTTCAAGGTTTTCAAGGACCCGTGCGAACCCTGTGGACGTGTTTATGAAGCAAGAAAAGTACACTTAAAGTATGTTTCTTGTATATTGCAGCATGCCTTCAATATCTGGGGTCCGCATTTGTCGTTAACCCACGTTGGGCGCCAAAATGGAGCCTCAAATGACAACTGCCAACTTCGATGGTACCAAAGTTCTAACTAACCTCCTCGTGCACTGCACCTCGCATACTCCCAAACCCATCTTTACTCTCCTTCGTGGTTCCCCACTACAACCTTTGCTTTTAGTGTACATGTACGTGCCTTGCACTTGATGTCATCCCGACAGCTCTCCGGCCACCACCGGACAAGAGGGGAAGGGGGAACTCCCCAATTACCGGGACTCTCTTTTGTGTGTCTCAGACTTGCCCAAACGTCACTATTCTCCCTTTACAAGATTATAGATTAGCCCCATACTCAAAATTCGTACAAAAGCAGCTTTCCCCTCTCTCTATCTCTTTCGTGGTGGTGCGAAATGGATGATGTGGACGTCAGTGCAAAGCATGTATAGATTAAAGGGGCACGGAAACGAAAATTTAAATATACAAATTTCGTTCGGAAACGAGTCAAGCATGACGAATAATCACCATAAATGATAATCGCATGTTTGTATTTTGAACAACTGGCTATATTTTGCGTTCCAAACGGTGCACTCAAGCAAGCGCGAACGGAGACCGCGATGCGTCATGGGATATCCGGAGCAAACAAAAAACAAAAAGATTCCCCGCAGTATTCGTGACGTAGCAAGGCTATAGCGTGGTTATAAGCTTTGCCGCTGGTGGCGTTGTGGTGGCGTCATTGTGTTACAACCGAGCCGTTCAAAGTACCCGCGGGGTGACAAGCGTTTCACGTGTGAGATCAATCGTGCGCATCATGTTCGTATGGCCCATTCTCCCCCTAGAAGATTAGCCTGTCACTCAGAACTCTAACAAAAATTGCTTCCCCCACCCCATTCACCCCTAAGCAGACAGTGCTGTGGAAGCTACATGCTCGTTAGGCCCGCCACACTTTTGCCATGTGATTACGCTCCCTCACGCATACCAACACGCTTCAGGACGATTTCCTTGGGAACATAAGCTTGAGCGACACCAGTGAGGATGAGGACACCCGACACCACCCTCTCTGTATTCAATTTGGAAAGTGTATTCGGAAGTACACTCAACTTTAGGGGCGATGAAATGAATTTTGGGCTGAGATAAATTAATTAAGGCCCGTTCACACTCTTGCAACTGAGTAAGACCGAGAGAGACCAGACCGGTTTTTAAGCCTCTTGCGACATCTTAGGACCGGATGCGCTGCAGCGGAGCTGGTCCTAAGACATCGCAAGAGGCTTAAAAACCGGTCTGGTCTCTCTCGGTCTTACTCGGTCGCAAGAGTGTTAACGGGTCTTTACAGCATATCGTTTAGTGGGCCAAAAAAAAAAGGTAGAAAGTCAAAAGCCTGATTTTCGATCAGAAAATTTGAAAACACAGCAGACTATTTCGTACCTCCTTCCCTTTGAAAGCTCTCTGCCTTTTTACAGATACATCCGCGGTACCCACAGCACGTCAACCGGCCCAAACGCACCTCACAAGACACCGGACCTCACTTATTCCCTTCACCCCTAAGCTGATAGTGCGGTGGAAGCTATAGACGCTTTACACACGCGCCAGATTGAGCCGCCATACCTGCCCTTCTCTTGTCTTACCGAGATGCCGAGCCACTGAAGCGGGCGTTGACGAGTCTCCTCAACGTCCTATGCTGGGGGGAAGGACACAGTAACACTTAAAATGGCAATAACCTGTCCTGCTGTGGAAATGATGAAGTCAAGCGAACGGAATAAGAGGGAACAAAAACTGAAGGTCAGTTATGGCGGCGCCCATGCACAGCTGCTGTAAAGCGTCTATATGCTTGCCGGACCAATTAGCCGCCTCCCTTTCATCACATGATCATGTATCAAAAGTGTGGCGGGCCCAACGAGCACGTAGCTTAACAGCACTGCCAGCTTAGGGGAGAACGGGGTGGGGAAAGCAACTTTTGTCCGAGTTTTGAGCGATGAGCTATTTTAGAGTGCAGCTCTTAGGCGCCCGTTTCTGGCTTGAGCGGCGTCGCCGTCGCCGTCGGTGTAACCGCGCGGTGCATTATGGGTAAATTTCTCCGCTGAATTTAGTAGAAAAATTTCCCCACTAAATCTAGCGGAAAAATTTCCCCGCTAAATCTAGCGGAAAAATTTCCCCGCTAAATTTAGTGGAAAAAATTCCCTGCTTAATCTAGCGGAAAAAGTTCCCCGCTACATCTAGCGGAAAAATTTCCCCGCTAAATCTAGCGGAAAAATTTCCCCGCTAAATCTAGCGGAAAAAATTCCCCGCTTAATCTAGCGGAAAAAGTTCCCTGCTAAATTTACCGGAAAAATTTCCCCGCTTAATCTAGCGGAAAAAGTTCCCCGCTACATCTAGCAAAAAAATTTCCCCACTTAATCTAGCGGAAAAATTTCCCTGCTAAGTTTAATGGAAAATTTTCCCCCAAATGGGAGGCGAGCACGAGAGGAGGAGGGGCATAGCCTCCTCTCCGTACCTTCCCCTCTTCCTCCTCAAGAGCTGCGCTCTAATTCGGCGTTACAGGGAGTTGTAAACGGCTTTCATTTTTTCTTGGGGGAGAATGGCAGTGTCCGGGCACACAAGTCCAAGCAAGAGGAGAGTCCCTCCTTTCCGTCTTCTTGAACTGATTGGTACAATGCGCGATTTGTGAGTTGAGGAGGAAAGCTAAGAAGGAAAAAGTTAAAAAATTGTTTCATGACCGCTTTGAACAGCTGAGCGTACTTCCAAAGAGTGGCGCTGCTCCGATGTTTAGTGCGGCTACATAACGGTTCTTGCTACGTCATGGCCTACGTAGCAAGATCCCCAACGTTGCTAGATTATCTCCCGACCAAGCTTCACAGGCATCCACCGGGTGCACATTGAAAGATCTATTAATTAGCTTTAAACTTGGTTTTCTTGTGCCTTTCAACGAAAAACTGGTGTTTTTGAGGTTATGCTGCAACATGCAACACATTTCAGCTAGCAAATTAGTGCTAGAATTTCGTTTCCGTACCCGTTTAAGTGGAGCACTCCTCAGAGACCACATCCATCAGTGGCGTAGCCAGAGAAGGAACTTATGGGGCTTCAGCCCCCCTCCCAGGAAACTCCATGCATTTTGACCCCCTCCCGCACCCCAAGTCATGGACGTCCCATGCAGTACATGCACCTCCCCCTGCCCCTCTCCTCTCCTCTCTCTCTACCCCCCCCCCCCCCCCCCCCCCGAAAACAATTCCTGGCTACGCCACTGACATCTATCCATTGATAATTTCAGGCTCTAACGAGCTCCACGCGCTTTTAAATGACAATCAGCTACTCAGAAGCAGGACATTCGCTCGAACTTTTTAGGGACGGAAACCCAGCTTTGAAATTTCTTAGCGTAACAACGATCACTTCTCTTTTTCCTTTTGTAAAAGTTTTATTTGTTTTTATTTTTATTTGTAATAAAACCCGTCCTTTTTCTTTTCTTTTTCTTTTTTTTTACAAACTAAGGAAGGCAAGATAATCCACAAAAAGCGTCTTACGTCGAGTTGTTCTCTCGTGCTGAGAGCGTGACACCCGACTAAGTTAATTAGGATCACCGAGGGGTATACTGACCAACCTAAGGTTCTTGAAGTTCCAGAATAAATACATGATTTCAAACATATTAAAGTTGAACTAATTAGACTTTTTGTCGACCGCACTTCACGTTAGCAGCCCGTCGACCTCGGCTCACCAAAATGCGGACGGCTTCATTCGTGATCACCGAGATCCGGTTGTGCGGCGACCAGCTTACTGCAGCGTGAGCGTTCACTAATCCCGTGAAGTTGGTGACATACGCAGGGTCGTAGATATTCATTTTGCATGACCGAAAGTGTCTCACACGCACACCACAAATCCCGCACGATTGGCACGCTTCACAGCCTTCTCAGATAAATTTGCCGCTTGCAGCGCAGATCCAGCCGAGACTCTCGTCTCTTTTGAGTCTGACGTTTCGTAACTCACGATTAACCATTTATTTATTACACCTTAATAAAACACTTAATATTGCTAAATCATACTATAATTTTTTGTATTTTTGTCTTAGTAAATAAATGTACAAACAAATATGGTGACATTTTATTGCGATGAAAGTGGCCGACTCCTAGCGCAGCCGCAGTGTCGTAACAGCCGTCGAAAAAGTATGGCCGCGGCCTAATATTTTAGAGGTCCAATGAGCCGAAAGTAGGCGACAAATTGTGATCATTTCGCGATGGACATGCCTCTGTGTCTTCGCCCGTGTGTGCAGTGACGATGGACTAAAATGGAGGAGGAACGCCAGAAGAAACTAAAGGCCGGACAAGAAATGGTGAGCCTTTTCATCTCCTTGCCCAACCGCATGAACGTTCGAAAAGAAAAACAAATAGTGAGAAAGATTTGTACCATTATTTTCTTGCGATCAGTAGTAGCTTGCGTCCCGACAGACTTAAGAACCGCCTAACTTAATCGACACACCGCCCTATAAAGATCGTCAACGTAGTTCCGAAAAACGGCGAAATATTGCGCACAATCCGACGTGGCTCGACGTCGAAGTTGTAACGTCTTTGTCGTCGTGGTGGTGTACCAAGCGTAGATCTATTTTTAGCATCCGTTTCGGCCCCCCTAAGAAAAGACGGCGCGTCTGCGGTAAACCATTGACACCGCTCCTGTCAGCGTGGAAACGTACTCGCACCCACCGATCCGGCGGCAGACTTCCACGTCGCTCACTGATTACGAGCAGTGCCCCGAGAGCGAGCTGTGATTTGGGGAGAGCGCCGTGCAGCGTACGGAAGTCTCGATCGCTTCAACAGCAAGTACTCTGGCGTAGTGGGTCAGCTGTCAGCTCAAGCTGTGCACTGCCTGTGCGGCGCAGCTCGCAGCCGATGAAAAGTGGATCACGCTTTTTCCGCTATCCAGATCTGGCCGGTTCGCGCGCGCGTATGATTCAAGGTTGTCATCTAGCTATGCGCCCTAAGCTGGTGTGCTGATTGTTTCTTGTCCGCGTACTTGCTTCGGGATTCGCTGGTAGTAACGCCTTACTTCTTCTTGAATACTACTTCCTGTGTCTATTTTTCTTGTGCTGTTTCGTTTTGAAGTTGTTTTGTGCGAGAAGTGTTCTACGTGTTGTGGACCGGAAGTTCGTTGACTTTTTACGAATGTTTTTTTTTCTTTCTTTTTTCGATTACCTTTTGTTGATGGCCAGTCTGGTCAAACACGTGGGAGGAAGGGGGGCTAAAATGGGAGAAATGCGTCGACCCAATGTGCTTACAACCGCAGCAGGCCGTATTATTATTATTATTATTATTATTATTATTATTATTATTATTATTATTATTATCTAGTCATGTGCTAGTAGTAGATTTTGAGTTCGAAGCGAATAATGGTTTTGGTCGAATCTTTTCCAATCGAATATCGAATAGTTTCATCAAGCCTTTCACCACTGTGCACCGCGCAATCAGCTGAGCTCGACATGGTTGTTCCCAACTTTCCCCTTGTCCACTTCTAAGCTCAGGTAATTTTAATGTAACTGTATTTATAAACCTGGCATGTAAACAACAAATTTGTCGCAGCTATCCTAATCGAAGAAATTTATAAATCTGCTTGCTATAAAAAAATAATAATAATAATAATAAACCTTTAATTTTATGTTTGAAAAAAAAAAAAAAAAAGACAAGCACGAATTTTGGTCGTCAAGAATCAAGATATCGCTACCAAACATACTTTTGCGTAATCGCGGCAGGTTAGCCCCGTTGAGTGCGCCTCTCACCGAGCACCTGTGCACTGCGGGGAAGCAATATCCGCGTAGCCCGCAAGCTCCTTGGGTTTTACTTCCCCGCGGTGCCCTGGCGTTCGGGGAGAAGCGCACTCAACGGGGCTAACCCGCCGCGATCGGCACTTTGAAAAGTACGAATATGGCAATTCATCTTGAAGCGAATATCGAATAGCGTATTATTCGAAACTACTATTCGAATATTCGCACAACGCTAATATCATTGTTATTATTTGGATTATGAGGACCATATTCAGAGTTATTCAGTCAAGACTTGAAGCCCCAACACTCAGCAAGCCTACACTTCTAGGAATTCTTGGGAGAGCCAACACTTACCCGTGCATTTTACGACAATCCTCATCATTGTTTTTTTTTTTCAAGTCGTTGCAGCATATTTATACATTATGGTTGTGTGCAGAAAGGTGCCATTATTACAGACTTCCTTTATCCAGCCACAGCTCGATAAATGGCGTGCATGGATTCCCTTAATGACATTGGTATTAACACCAAAAGTTAGCCTGTGCACTTCAGGCTAACGACAATAAAACAGCGCTCAAAAACATGAAGACAAGTGAAAGCAGTACACATATAAGTGCTGGCTGTAGGGCACAGTTTATTCATATTGTTGGGTTCACCAAGCTTGGGGTGCCATGATTTGTTTTTTTAGGTACTACATATCGGCTGAAGCTAAAAAAGCCTTGTGGTTAAATGGCACAGTTTATTCATATTGTTGGGTTCACCAAGCTTGGGGTTCCATGATTTGTTTTCTTAGGTACTATATATCGGCTGAAACTAAAAAAGCCTTATGGTTAAATGATGTACCCTCCAGGGGGTGGGAGGGGAAAGAGGGGGGGGGGGGGGGGGGTAGTGAGCAAAATGCGGACTTGTTTGCGTTTTATTGTCATAGGCCTGCATTTTGTGTAGCTAGGACTTTTAATGAATCCAAAGAAAACCCGTTAGGTACCTTCCAATGAATAATTTATCAATTAGTGCCTCCGGATTTTTGAATATTGATCCATTCTCTGGGGATATCTTCCGATAACCAAATGAAAGCATAAATATCTCAGGTCTGACGCTAGATGGAAGCTAAAATGTCTTCAATAGTACTATGATCTCAGGCACAGCTCCTTGTACAACCTTGTACAAGCCTTTCTAGTTTTGAAGGTGAACATTTCGGCAGACGTCTGTTGGTTGGGTTAAACGTTATCAATAAAGGGCAAACGCAAACCAATCCTTAAAAGTTTACATTAGAGCTTGAAAAAAACCGGCACGTTGCCGTTTCTGGACGTGCTTGTCAAGCGAGTAGGTGAAGACATGGAGTTCACTGTATACAGGAAGCCGACCCACACTGGACGTTACCTTCGGTTTGACTCATACCACCCTACGAGTCACAAGGCGTCGGTGGTTGCGACCCTGTTGTCCAGAGCTCGGAACATCTGCTCCTCAAATAAAGATAAAGAAAGTGAAGAACAGGTTGTCATCGCCGACCTCAAAAAGAATGGCTACACCAACAGCTTCATCAGCCGTGTTGCCCGTCGTCTTGGTCGCAGTCAACGTTACTAGAATACTCAGTTGGGAAACTTGCCGTCGAAACCTGGGCCGCTGGCGTCCACCGAGACCGAGCTAAATGCGATAACAGCGCCACTCTTTATCATTTGTCTGTACTGTGGTCACCTTGAGCTTTTATAAAGCATATTTTTGCGTAAAAACAAACGAAAAATACTTTTTTGTATGATATTTATTAGAGATTAGTACAAAATGAAGGGCGCGTGATGTTTTTAAAATCTTTAGTTTGCAAGGTTTTGCGGCATATTTAATATTGTTTTTATACGACCATGCCTCAGCGGCGCTTTCAGGTAGCACGTCCCGACCTAGGTGCATTTTAACTTCGGTTATTAAGACGCGGCGCGTCCGCTGGGGAGATGGGGGTGGCACCCCTGTAACCTCTTCCACTGTATCTGTTCTGGCCGATTATATTCAAAATGGAAGTAACGTGCGGTTCCTCGAGTGGCCGCTGCGGGAGAAATGGCGGCGTCGTGTTCGCCATTAGCTCGGTTCGCGAGGACAGATCGGGGACACTTTTTCAGGGCAGTCTCCATGGCAGTTTCCCAACTGAGTGTTTTAGTAACGTTGGTCGCAGTCTTGAGCACCCACAGAATAGTACGCAGTCCCGCCCTAACATCCGCGTCTGTGTACCTATAAAGGGAACTAGCGAAACTCTGGCCCGTACACTGGCCAAAGAAGGTATTCAGGTGGCTCACAAACCTGTTTCGACGCTTGGGCACCTAATGCCTCGTCCGAAAGACCGTCCAGCAAGAGAAAAAGCACAAGGCGTTGTGTACCGAATTCCCTGTGCTGAGTGTTCCGCTTCATACGTCGGCGAAACAAAAAACCTCAAGGAAAGAGTCCGCCAACATAAGAATGACGTACGCGAATTTGACCTTGTAGCTCTGTTGCGGAACACTGCGGCGACAATGACCACCGCATCGACTTTGAAAATACCCGAATCCTGGATGTAGAAACCAACTGGCGCCAACGGCTCTTTATTGAGTCATGGCGCATACAGACCACACCAGGAAATATTAATCGATCCTCCGGCACCTTGCCCTCAGCATACGTCAGTGGACTACGACACTTAGAGGAGACACCAAAGAAACAGGCCCCTACCATAGAGGAAAACGAAGATACTGATCCTCGTTTGTAAATAACAAACTTTGAAGAAAACGAAGGTACCGCACCTGGTTTGAAAACTAACCACCGTAAAAAAACGAAGATACTGCCCTACATTCACCGCAGAAGAAAAGAAAGAAGCTGCTTCTCATTTAAATAGCCCCCCCTGAAGAAGGTGCCGAGCCGGCACCGAAACGTTGGGACCCTACGATCTTTTAGGGATTGGTTGGCGTTTGCCCTTTATTTATAACTTTCTAGTTTTGTATTCTGTTGTCCCTAAAAATGCCCTCGAAAATGTGCGTAATAAGTCAAACGTTTAGTTGATGTTGTTATGCCAAATTTTAGACCATGGGGTATCCAACTTGTATAGCCGCCTAGAAATGCCACACTTATGTGAAAAATTACCCTTAAATACAGTTTATGTTTGATCAAAACTAAGCCCCCCAAAGCTCAAGCTCTGTGTATTGCCTCATCACCAATGCATGTGCTCATTATTTAGTGGGAAGGGGGGGGGGGGGGGGGTATTTTGTACTGTACTTTATAAAACAAAATCCTCGACTTCCCTGCATCAATTAGCATGGTCACTCTTTCTGCCGTACGATCGGAGTTCGATACATTGGCCTGGTTTTACGTAGTGTGCCGTAGCTTTGAACTAAATTATTTAATCACGAAAAACATACATATATACATGTATGTACCAATTTTTCTATATAAAATTATTTCGCCGAAAGTTACGGCGTATTCTGTCGATTAATGTCCACGATTTTTGGCGTAGTACGTTGAAGATTACCTACCTACCAGCCGAACTCCGATACTAGCGTTGGTTTCACTCTCCGCGACTACGCGTTCATGTTTTTATTTAAAGAATACTCTGATGTCTTAACAATCATCAAAACTGCGTGCGTGGTGTGTGTGTGTGTGTGTGTGTGTGTGTGTGTGTGTGTGTGTGTGTTTTGTTTTTATTATCTGCAGTTACATTTAGTAATAAAGGCTTCAGACTGCTTCTACCTAAAGCCAGTTTTCAATCGTGCTGATGCACCGGTTTCCTAGAATTGAATGAGTGCTCCTTCGGGGCTCCAACCTACGCGTACATTTGCTTGCTTGTTAATAACACCGTGCCTTGGTAAAAGGTAAAACAAAACAACAACAAAAAAACGGCGCTTTTATGTTAGCGTTGTGTCGCGCAGTTCCACAAAACCCCCAATCGTTAAACCGAAACCCAAAAACCAAAAAAAAAAAAAAAAACCGAACGTAGTTGTCGTTCCGGTTTAGAGGTGGCGCCACCGTTGTGTTCACCGGCCTGACCGGCACTTTGCGCGCAAATCTTCGAGTTGGTAGTCGCGTTTACTTGCATTTGGCCGTGTGCATGGGACACTCCGACCAATCGCATGTACCCAGCAGCCAACACCTCAGGCACAAGGCCGATGACGTATAGCATAAAGCAATATTCCTTACTATATATGAGATACCATGTTGAGGTGTGTGGGGGGGGGGGGGGGGGGGGGGGGGGTACGGGGGTAGTGTGGTAGTACCATCGATACCATGCTCGCGTTCAACGTTTAATTGAGGATGTGTGTATCAGTCTGCTTTAGTGTATTGTTTAAGGCTCATACGCACATTTGCGTTTGAGCGCGGTGTGTTCCGTCGGCAAGCGGACGCGTAGCGTTGCAAAGAACGCTTGCGCCAAGCTTGCACACACTGTTGCGTCGACACGCAGTCAACCGCTGTCAAGAGCCAATAGGGAGTTTTCGTAAGTCGTTTTGGCAGTCCCGCAACGCTGTCCGCAACCCGCTACTACGATACCCGGGATTCTACAGTCAAGGCCATGGGCGCGCAGGCGCAGTAGCGGCTTCTTCGTTGCGGAGGGCTTAGCGGAGGGGCAAGTGCGGTCTACGAAAACTCCCTAATAAGAACGCGCTATCGTCGCTAGCGGAGTAAGCGAAATCCAGGGCAACATGGCGGCGTCCAGTGATAGCGTCGGGACGATCCCGCTGGCTACCCCGGCATTCTGTCAGGCTTGAGCCATCGCAGCCTTTGAAGAACTTGCTCCCGGACTCCCCATCGCTCCCCAAAACGAGGTTCCGCAAAAGGAGAACCGGATGAGCATCGCCGAGTGGCGCGAGCGAGCACGTGACCCTCCCTTCCTTGGCTTTTAATTGGTCTACCTACTGCCGCGTCCAAAGTTGAGCCCGAGTGGCACCCGAGTCTCTTGCGGCGCGCTGCGAGGCGTTGCGCGACGTCGTACCGTGGTCGTACCGGAAGGCTCCAGGGTGTCGAACCGAAATGTTTTTCGTTCCGGTTTTCGTTCCGGTTCAGGGAAAACGGTTCAGCTCCGGTTCAGCTCCGGTTCAGCTCCGGAGTGAAAAAATAAAGGTTCAAACCGGTTCGATCCGGTTCGTACTCATATGCTGCAAATACAATTGACGACAGCCCAAGATAAACTATGGATATTTTATGAAAGTGTTACATATACTATAATGCAAAGGCTCACATTACTCTGTGGGACGAACGAGCTAGTGCTGGGGCACCTCGGGACGTGGGTGAAAGCGCAGTTCAATGTCAGGCAGCTGACCAAAGAAGCAGGACGTCGTCATGCATATCCGGGGAAAGACGGCACCTCTGAGTCGATAGAATGAACTTCAGTGCAGAAAAGGCTCGCTCCACGCTGACCTGGGTTACAGGCACTCCCAGGGCTACTTGCGCCAATGCATAAAGTTCTGGATGGCGTTCCCTTCCTCCCAAAACGGCAACACTTTAGCGTCCCTTGAAAGCCGCGGCTCCTTGCGCAGAAGAGCTGTGCGCCTTGATGTTTGTATATCAGAGGAGAAAACGTTCTGGTGTTTGTTTTTTCTGCTACCAGAGATCGAAGCTGTTTTGCTGTTTTCTGTGGCTGCAACTGTTGATTGTATCCCCTCTTTCCTTCCCGGTGGTAGACTTTAATTTCGGACATATTATTAAATCCGCTGAGTTATTTAAAAGCAGATTAGATGCGCCACAATATGGCAACTAGTGCAGGTTCTGAAATATCCATCGACCTTTGTATCGCTTTCTTATTCGATCGGTTGTACAATGAAATCAAGGCGTTTTAAGTAAATAGCACACAACTCTACAAAATTAAAGACAAGAAACACCAAACAGAGCTCGGACTGAACGCCAAAACAAACAAGGACAAAGAGAGGTATAGACAACACTAGGCGTGTTGTTTATACCTCTTTGTGTACTTGTTTTTCTTTCTTTTTTTTTGCGTTTAGTCCGAGATGAAAAAACAACCAACCCAACTCACCGTTTTGCCACCAAACAGGCTCATTAATTGGTCACTTTTGCTGACGTACGAATTGGGTATGTTCTAGTGATAAATTTTCTTTGATGAGCCATTTCCGGTCCCCAAGAAAAGGTTGGGGAGGAATGTGCGCATTTGTTTAAGAAATACATAAGACCAGAAATCCCGGAGAATTTATAGTTACTATGCTAATTTCGTTTGAGTTCTCGAGACGAACTTTATTAATTATGAAGACGACCGTTATGTGAAAACCTGATCATGGAACGTTACAGAGCTTTCTGCTACCTATTTTTCTCGCTTTTTGACTTCCCATATGAATGAAATACCGCAAAACTAATTTATCAGTTTTGCCCAGGAACGAAAAAATTAATTATTTCGGTCCAGTTCAACTCCTATTTGCGCGAAAATATTTTTCTTAATCATTTTTTTATTGACTTATTTGGTTATCGTTTTTTTTCGCCACGCCTTTTTCACGCAACCTGACTTCGCGTATGAACCGAAAACCGCATGGAAAACCTATCGGTTCCGCTCCGGAACGAAAAAAATTGTTTCGTTCCGGTTCAACTCTGGTTCGTGCGAAAATAACGGTCTTTTCCGGTTTTCGGTTCACGTTCGGTTCAATACCCTGCCGGAAGCAACCGCTTCTGGCCGCAGAGACGCCGCTCCGCACTCAAGCGCGTATGTGTGTATGGGCCTAGTGTCAAAGGCCAGATTGACCGTTCGGACGTTTAGAGAGCGTGCCAACGAATGAGGCGACTTGTTTCTCAGTGCATCACGACTGCTAATTGGGGCGCAGTTCTGGTGGCATTACCATGTTACGGTTGCGACTTCGCCAACATTTTAGTTCACACTAGCTAGCTGGCGTACAAAGATGAAATGTAAGGCGTATATCTTTTTCCCCCTACCTACCCGAGCGGTACTGCGAAAACAAAAATCGAGGTTTATTGTATGGATACTTTGACGCCGGAATATATGTGTTTGTTGATATGCTAGTTATGTCTCGTCTGTAATGGGATGCTTTTCCAGTGCATGTGGTCGTGTGGGTTGCTCACGTGCGTCACAAAATTCGTGTCAAATATTGGCACAGGCTCTTTTTTTGTTGTTTGTTTTTTCCTGAAAAAAATTTCAACACAGTGGCTCGGTTTTCACAAAGCATTGTATTCTTTTCCCTTTTAGAACCATTTTAATAGCGCGACACGCCAGGCAGAGCTGGGAAAGGAGACATTCTTTTTCACAGTTTGTGCAGACTAATCTGTATCAAGTCGCAAATCTCTTCGAGTGGAAGCTTTGAAGATCTCTTCAAGAAATGTGCAATAAGTACTTTTTTTTTTTTTTTCGTGCGGTACATATTTGCGTGGCGTGTTGCTTGGTGAACAATGGAGATGGATGTTTTTACACCTTTAAATGTGTTTTTTTTTTTTCAAGTACATATAATAAATATTACGGAATGAATTTTCTTCGCAAGCGACACTTCACTGCTTGAAGCACCCGTGAAAGATAGGTAAAGTTTGAACTTGTGATGGGACAAAAACTTACATCTTTGGCAGACATTGAGATTACAGTGAAAAGCAAAGGTGATAGCACATTTGACCACATCCAGCTCGTTGTGGCAGTGTGGACTTTGCAAGAAAGTGGGCTTCGTGGGGACTTCTACCGCGGACATAGTCTGACCGACAAGCTCCCCAAAATGTCGTGTTCGTTTCAGGATGCCCGGCCTTTCATTGCGATTTGCTCACAAAGATAATGCATTCGTGCTTTGTACATACTGTTCGCAGTGGTGCTCCAACCAGTGGCGGCCACGATTGCTCCGAGTTCAACGGGCAGTCTGGCTACAGACTATGCACTCTGACCAAGCAACCCACTCCGCATACAACCACCGCCACCATCTAGAATAATGAAGGCATATCCAAACGTCCCACTCTGTCAGACGGAGCCAAATTGGAAATTGGACCCTAGCCCGAAGCCGAGCGTCCTTCGTCGCTCTGATTGGACGCGAGACCTAGCCGATCACTGACGTAGCACTCGTATCCAACCTATTGTCTTCGCTGGATCGCACTGGGATGACGTCATAAGTTCTAGTGCACAGGCTTTGATTATTCTAGGTGGTGTCCATACAACTGGCAGTGTTGTTTCTTTTTTTTTTTTTTTTACACTTCAGCAGAAGATTTGCATTGCTTTCTGTTTCGGTCTTCCGGTTCCTAATGTGAGACCTTAAGGGAATCCAAAGGTAGACATGGACATTACGTGACACGTGGCTCATTATGAAGGAAAAAAAAAAAATAAGCGATGCTCCTGAGACATTTGTTGGTGCGTCTGATTACCTTCAAACTTGTCTTGGCTTAGCAGCGCTACGCTCCGTTTCTTCTTTTGACGGACAGCAGCGGACCCTACGAGCCATCCCAGCCAATCGAACACTGTGAACGTGTCACGTGACCCCACGCTTCGCTGTGCTCCTCCCGAAGGTCACGAGACGCTCGCGTGACATTGGATTGGTCTAGATGGGTCGTAGCGTCCTCCCCGGTCCGTCGCAAGAACGGGCTTTAGTACACGAGGTTCCTGGTAAGCCCCTTTGTGAGTCCTAAACAAGCGGCTAAACATTGCAACGACCCCAACGACGCGACCAAACACTTTCCCGCTAGCGGATAGAGTTCCTTATAAATACGTTTCAGCGCTTAAGGCTAAGTCACTGTTGTCCCTTACACACACGCGCACTCGTACACGTTGTTCTGGATTGTCCGCCGACTTCGCCGATGTTTTCGGTCCCGCGTGACGTCAACACAGCATCGGGGTTCGATCGCACAGAGCCCCGAAGTAGTCCAGCTAGGGCTCGGCGTTGAGTGTGCAATTCGAGATGGACGTGAGTGTGGTGCAGGAGGACTTTTTGGCCATGGTGCTCGCGCCCTTGGGCTTTGCGCAGCAAGAGAGGCGGCTGCGCATCTGGCTGAGCAGCTTGCGCTTGAAGATGAAGATGAAGAAGAGGTAGAGGCCGTGCAGGGAGTTGAGCATGCCCGCCAGGCCGTAGAGCTTGTGGTACCCCGTGATCCAGGGGATAAACTCGAAGACCCAGATGATACCCATGACGAGGGAGAGCTTGACGTACAGGTAAAACCTGCAAAGACGACGGACAGGACTGAGCTTTCTGGAAGGAGGACATGCAACCACTGGCGCAAATGAAGCCACCAAAACATCGATGCTCGTCCCGGAAGTCGGGCGTCAGCTGGGCTTCTTAGTGCATTTAGTCGATGTTTTAGTCCACGCTTTGTTGCGTTTTTAAGCGAGTTTTAATAATCCCCTTTGGCATTAAATCCCTAGAATGGTTCATTTGAACGCGAGACATGCACACTTGATCTACTAGAATCTTGAAATTTTCACCCCTTAACTGGCTTCCCAGAAGACTTCTCGGGTCTGCATGTGCTGTTATTGCGCAACAAAAAAGAAGAAATCCAGCCTCTTCTACACTGTTCGTACCAACGCTCGGGAAGAGTTGTAAAGCCTGTCAAACGCTCACTTCCGCGACAAGCCCCTTATTTCCAGTGGCTTCATAAGGGGTGTCCAAACAGGACACTACAAAACGCACGACTCCGACAAATCGTGAAAATTGAAGCGGACGCCTCACGCTTCAATTTTCACGATTTGTCGGAGTCGTGCGTTTTGTAGTGTCCTGTTTGGACACCCCTATACCCGTTTGCTCAATGTGCCATCCAGCCCCCTAGTGGAGACCATGTGGCAACCATCGATCCGCCGGCTCGACTTCGTCTTGTCGCTCGTATTCTTGCTTCACTGGCGTCGGAAAAGAGGGGAGGCATGACTGCCCTACCCCCTTCCCCCATTTTTATAGTCTGTTGCTGGTTTAGACCAGAAGGACAAGCCCCTCGCCACGATTGGTGGTTTCCTACTTTGCTTTGTGGGAGGAGCTTGAAACCTTTAAAGGTACTGCTACAACTACTGCGAAGGAATTTTAAAAGGTGCACGGTGAAACTTCTGGACTATCTCTTCGGCATCAATGTTCTCTTTTACTTGGAACGTTCCAATTCTCGTATTCCCGTGTTTGTGCAACCTATGTGTGTGTGTGTGTGTGTGTTTTAATGAAGTTCCTTTTTTTTTAGAACAGGCGAGTCTTTTGTTTTATGGGTAGGAACAACGTGTCTCGCTGCGCCTCCGTTTATGGCTACGCTTTTAAAATACATGGTGGGTATACGGAGCTGGCAGGGTGGCATTAGTATAGACAAGGAAAAGCTTGTCGCGTGCGCGCTTGTGGGTGAAGAATGTGGATTGTTTTCCATAGAGCATAACTTGCCTCGAGGAAAGTCTCGGTTGAGTTGGCAGGCACCAAATGGTTCGGGTCCTTCCTTAACGGTGGCCCCTCAGAGTACAGTCATATTGATTTTGTCGTACCGCTCGCAAACCCCCCGCGCTGAGGCGGAGGACGGACTTGTCAGTTTCCTTCGAACACACGGAAACTAAGCCGAGCAATTGTAAATGGCGCGAGGCCAGCTATGCCCTCTGAAGAGGAGATACGCTGTCTTGTCTATGGATCTCTGCCAAGCAATTACAGCGTCTAGGAACTCTTAGAGCTATGTCTCTTGCCTTCTGGTCACGTTTATACGTTGACCTGTGACGGAGGAGCACGCTTTGGGATCTTTTGCTACTTTCGAAGGGTGGTGAGCTGGGCTAGTTGGTAAGCATTACACATGGTTAAAGTCAGCGAGCAACGTGAGGGAACTGTAGAAGAATACAGGAGACAGGATAGACGCTGAACTCACAACTCGATATTTCATCCAGAAGAGAAGAAGTAAGATGACATATAACCGGCAGGCACGTGCTCATGGCACGAGAACTCTAGGGACAATGGCTTTAGCGCATCGAAGCGTTTAAAAACAAAACTTCCTTTTCAGATAAAGTAACAGAAGGATGGCTCGCGCAGTGCTCCCCTAGACCTTGTATAATATACGTTATTAATATATTATATAAGGAAAAACTCTCCAGGGAAATTTACGAGGCATATATTATACAAGGTCTGGGGGAGCACTGCGTGAGTCATGCTTCTGTTACTCTATCTGAAAAGGAAGTTTGGTTTTTAAACGCTTCGATGCTCTAAAGCCATTGCCCCTCGCCCTAGAGTTCTCGCGCCATTAGAAAGTGCCTGTTGGTTATATGTCATCTTCTCTTCTGAATGAAATATTGAGTAGCGAGTTCTCCGTCTATCCTATCTCCTGTACTCTTCTACAGTGACTTTAACCATGTGTTCGCTACTTTCGTTTTTCGCTTGAGATCGCGCTCAAACGATTGGCGAGTGTGCTTGATTAACGATACGTCAAGTAGGTTAGAACTGGAGACAACTTTTCTTTCTGTTTTCCTCAGACTCGTCCGTTCGAATGGGCTGTAAGAACCAGTCGATTACGACTTGTCAAATTGTATGAAATGCAAATATTTTTTTTTTCCTTGGAGGGGGGGAAGCGTTAGATGCTTCCGTATTTGTATGTATTTGTCCCAGTATATACCTCTCAACTTCTCTCTGGTGCGAGAGGTCGAGCTCGAGCGCCGAAAGTCGCCCTCAGAATTGCCATGGAGCAACCTGGCCGAGACTCACATCTGTTTCTGCTGCTCGGCCTGGAGCGTGACCTTCTGGAGAGTCTTGGCCCTGTAGAGTGCCCAGGCGGTCATGCCGAAGATGACGACGTTGCAGAGCAGGATAATGCCTACGGGCAGGTTAAAGTACAGCGCGTACGCGAGGTATCCGCTCAGCCAGCACTTCTTTTCGCCGAACCGGGGCCGGTACTCGTGCGGCACCAGGTCTGTGAACTGGAAGAGGAGCGCGGGCGCGGACACCACCACCGTGGCCGTCCAGGCGTACGCGGCGTACTGCCAGTAGTGGTCCTGGCGGATGCGCGGGTTGGCCAGCGGCCGCAGCGTCACGATGGCCTGCCACACGTCGAAGGCCATCACGTTCGTCCAGAAGAACACCGCGAGGAAGCTGGTATGCTGGACGACGGCCAGCGCCTGGCACAGCCGCTGCGGGATGCGCGACCGCAGGGTGAAGTCGACGATGAAGCCCACGTAGAGGACCATGAAGCAGCTGGACAATGACAGGAGGTTCTTGCCGTGCGTGTTGCGCAGTTCGGGCAGAACGCAGTAGGCGGCGCAGATGAGCACCAGGAACATGAGGGACAGGGCCATGGCGATGACGATGTACGGGTAGTAGTCGCGGACGCCCACGTCCGCGTCGAAGGCGGCGGCACCGCGACTGTTGTTGGCATAGCGGGACACGCCGCTGGACTCGCCGCTCGAGTTGCCCAGGAGGCTGAGCCAGGTGCTGTTGCGCTGGAGCAGCTGGAGGACGGGGTTGCGGGACAGGTAGGCGTTGAGCGGCGAGCTCTGGTTGGGCAACGTGGCCGGGTCCTGGTTGGCCTCGCGCAGGAGCCGTGCTGCGTCCGCTGACACATTCTGGAAACGTCGCTGCACCCAGTTGAGGTAGATGCTGTCCAGGAACATGGTGATGGCCATGCGCGCCGGTCTTGGCTCGGCCGGCCCACGGCGCGGGGGGCATCAAGCCCCGGCCGCCGTCACGGGTGCGGCGCCTACAGGCAAGCAGAAAACACAATGGCTTTGTTTTTGCACTTTTCGCCTGAGGGCCTTGTGGTTCCGAGTACCAACATTGTAGGGGGGAGTAATGCGTGTCAAAGCGCGAGGAAGGGCAGGTAAACCTGTCATTTCCAGAAATTGCGGAGAAGAACATGCGAGCCGGTGGAATTCCAACACTGTGAAAACCCGTGACCGAGGGATAACTGCAAAGGTTGTTTACCTCTCCTGTGGTTTGTTGCCGCGTTGTTGTGTTTATTCAACCATCGCGCTAACACGACATATACCAAAACAGCACGATGACGCATCGTATTTCCTAATGCGTGGCCCAGAACGACACAATGTCTTTAACCTCCAGTCCATTCATCACATCCAACTTTCATATTTGCCTCTGGTATCACACTGAGTTTCGACGATTCCGCAGGTCACGCGGTATATGTGCACCGTTCAGTCGGGTGTCTCACCTGATTTAGTCGCTTAGCTGTTCAATCCGTATGTTGTTAACGGGTGTCGTGCGCCAACTATGAACGAATTGTCATCAGCCGGTTCTTACCCGCTAGCCAGAGGCGCATTCCTACCCCGATGGCAAAGAGGGGGCAACGTTGTTGCTTTTCGTGGCGACTCGGGAACTACTCGCTCCCTCCCCCCTTGCCGCGGGGGCCGCCGATCTGACTCGCCACGAACTGCGATGCACAGTTCAAGGCCGAATTCCGCGAAGCAGTTTTTTTCGGGCACAGATGATTGAGATTGAGAGCGAGGGAGAGAGAGAGAGTAAACATTTTTTTTTTTTTATTTACACCAGGTCCCGCGGTGTATATACGTTCGCGAAAGTTATCGTGCCGGTCGGGTCTGTGGGCCCCGCTGCCCCTTGCGCATCTTCAAGATGCTGACCTCGCTCCTTGTCGTGGATCAACGAGTCCTTTGTTTCCCTCCGCGGTTGGCTCGTGGCGTGACACGTCGTTCGGGCAACTTGCCGTGTTCTCCCGAGGCGACCCAAGTTGTTGATTGTTTGTGTTTATGCATGCACAAGGAACTACGCCTCGTGGAATACGCCGTGGCGTGGCGCAATAATCCAGGATCCGCACACGAGAGCCCCGCGAGCTCTGCTATTGCTGGCCCGTAGGCTGTCCTCGTTGAATCGGAAGGACGTGCCAAGTTGACCGCTCGCGGCGGTCGAACAGGGAGGGTGTCCGTATACGCGATCGGGTTTTATCTGGCGGTGGATCAGAAACCTCTCGCATAATCTGCGACGACGCGGTTGCATGCGTTCGAGTCAATAGTGCATAACACGCCCATTGTCTGAGAACAGTGGACCAGAAATCGGAGCGTGCAGAAGAAAGAGGAATCGTTGCGAGCGTTTGGTGGGCTGGAATATATTCGGGACAACTTTCTGCGGCATTTCAGAAGCGAAGACTGTGCATGCACAGCTTTGATCGCCGCTCAAGGTGTGCGAGCGCACGGGTACCCGCGTAGCTTAGGCTCCATTGCCAGAAGAAGTTGTCACCAAGTGTAATGTTACTCGTGAACTCGAGAGAGAGAGAGAGAGAGAGTTCTATATAACTTCAGAGATTGTGGCTTTTTGTTATAAGGAACAATTTGCTTGATTACTTAACTTTGGAAGGTATGGTCAAAGCAAGCTTCCTAAATATTCCCTCCACATTTCTTCTTTATTTTTCTCGAGTTAAACCTTTTTTTTTTTTTTTATCGAGTGGACAGGAAGGGTGTCGGTAGTGGAATATTTCCAGCTGACCGCATTCTCTGGGCGTAATTGTCTTACGCAAGAGAAGCCGTTAGTGAGAGCGAGAAACAAAAGGCGCAGTCGAAAGTCTTTTCGAAGAGACTTCCTCCATGGCTTACGCAGGATATATTACCGACGAAGAGGTTTTACGCATCCCCACGGCCGGCGCGTATACGGTGCGGTGCAGTCGAAGTAATTCCCAACTAGTCTCAAGGTTGCCCACTTAAGAACTAAATGTGTCGCCCAGAACGAGGAATTAACGCCTCTCGCACCGTTGCACAACCCGCCGGGTCCTTATCGTGCAGCCTTGCCTCGGCCGAGGGACTTCTTGCAGCTGGCGAAAATCACGTGACTCTGAAAAAACTTTTTCTTCTTCCAATTTTTCTTTTATCGTGTTCGTGGTTTAGCGCACCTTGGAGAAACCTTTGAATTCTACCGGATGCCATATAGATTGCGGAGCGCCGATACCCCCCTCCGGCTTGACGCGGGTTCGCCTTCCGTCGTGCTTCGGCTGCGCGTGTATGCTCGAGGCGAACGAGACACCAAAGCGTCATCGAAGGTGGGAAGCACGCGCTAGAGGAGAAACAACTGAATAACCTCTCTGCCGTTCTAGCGGCCCTTTGCGGCATTACTTTGCTATAGGTGAATAATCGTGCAAGCTTCAACCAATGCCCGAAACGTGGATCGAATGAGGGATCGTCGGAGGTTATCATGTTTATTTATTTTTATTTATTTACAATACTGTGAACCTTACGGTCAACACAGGAGAGAAAAATAAGTTGTACAAGCCAAGCAAAAATACATTCACACTCAAGTGAGCACTTACGCACATGCAGGGGTGCGGTCACACCCTGCACAGGGGTCGCTACTGGTCTTTCCAGGCTCACTGTGCTGCCGAAGTAGTCCCAGAAATCGTATTAAGGGGTAAACGGGAAAAGGCCTCGAAATGTTACGTTGGGAAGGCCTGCCGCGACTATGAGCCAGCCGTGTTTGTCCAAGGGGTGAGAGGGGAGCCTTTTGGAACGCGGAGGCAACAAAAATCGGCGCGGTCACGAGCGCCTGAATTTTGTGCGATGCCAGGGCGCAGTGCCAGCTCGGTAACGTGACACCGGGGTCACAGTCCACGAACCGAGCGACCGTTTTCGAAGTTTAGGGTAACTCCCGAAGGTTGAACCCGAGATGGAGCGGAGCTCACGCCCCCTAGGCGATCGGTGCGCCGTTGCAAAAGTTCGCGTCGTCCGGGACCTCGCCAAGAATGACCGCTCTGCCCAATGAGCGCCCTACCAGCTGAGCTAACCAGGAGCTATGTGGATGGTTGCCACCCGTCTACGACCGCAGAGGTGATTATATATGACGGATGGATGGATGTTAATGGCTATACCCTTTGTAACGAGCGGTAGCTTGCGCCACCTAGCCTACGTCTAAAAAGACAACCATGTGATGCCTGCCGCCCTTTTAAGCCAATCCCCCCCCCCCCCCCCCCCAACCATCATCAGGCGGTGTGGGATATCACCAGGATGACCTTCAAGTGATCGAACAACAAAACTAAAAAAACATCCTCCCCCCCCCCCCCCCCCCCCTTCCACCACCACCTCTTCCCCCCGGCGAGAGTCGCAAATTTTCCTCTGGTTGTCGGCGTTATCCCAGCACCGGACCCACCGGGGGTTTTAGGGGAATTCCCCAAGGCGGGAAATGTATAATACGCAAGAATAAATTGACCCCGTCGCCAGTGATTGTAAAACTGAGCCACATAGTTTCTCGTCCCGTAAGGCAAACAGCACCTGCGGTTATGTCGGATTCCCCTCAAAACAGAGTTCAAAACTGAAGTCCTCCGTGGTGCGTGTCGATGATGGGAGCTCGACCCCTTTTGCATCGAGATTATTCGACGCCGTAAAGCGGCTAAAGCGGCCGAGGTCCGAAAACACGATTGGCTGCTTTTCAGGACAGTTCTTTTTAAAGTTCTTTTGCAAGTTCTTCGTATATCAGCTTCGACTACCTCCGCGTTTTACTTCTAAATGATTACTTTTAATTTTTTTCTTATTTTTATCGGCGTGCCGAACAAATTTGAGGATTCAAAAGGAAATGTCACGATTTGCTGGTACGTTGGTAGTCTCTTGTTCGCTCCCGACTATGTTGACATCGGTTCGGTAACTGAATATGTGCACTCACCGACCAGCACAATGTGATAAAAAAAAAAAAAAAAGATACCCAGCCAGGGAATTGAAGTGTAAATACCCTTAGCCGATGCAACGCCTCCGAAGACGCCGTCATGTCCGCACCACTCGCTGTCCGCGGTCTTGGACGAACGCATCACCAACTTCACGACGCGCGCTTCGACACGAACCCAAACACCGCTCACCTGTGAAAGAAGAGGAATCCCCGATGGTGCGCGATAGTCCGGTCTGACCGACAAAGCCAGGGGCATCCACTACCCGCGCGTATCCATCACTCGTGGGACCGAACACCTCACTCCATACCGGCGGCGAGCGCGTGAGTTGCGGGCTCCAAGAACGTAGATAACGCATCGACTCGGTCGTCGCTCGCGAGAGTGGCGTCGCTGCGCCGGACGGACGACGCACTGGCCGGTCGAGGTGGCGCTCCCGGCGGCGGCGGAAAGACTTGGCGGAAGAGGCGACGATGTGCCCTTGGTGGTGGTCCCTGCGCTCAGTTCACCCCTGAGCTGAGAGTGCGGTAAGAGCTACGCGTCCGCCGGACCAACGCACCGCCACCCTTTGATCACCTGACCCAGTGCGGCCTGGGTATTAGGGGCGGTAGCACCGCGAGCAGAACACCGCACCCGCACATCGTAAGCGCTGATATCGGTGGTCTCGAGAGAAAGAACAAACAGAAAAGCGACAAAACAAAATATGAAAGGGGGAGAAGAAAGACGACGATAAGGTGGGCGTGCTCGTTTTTCCGCTACGTTCGAGTGCTCGTCAACTTTATTTTTATACAATGCGGGACGCCGGTGTTTTCAAGAAGCCTTTTAACTCTTGGCCTGTCACTGACCATAGACTGCTCGCACGTTTTCCTGCTTCTTTGTGTATATCAAAGCGTCGCCAGCAATATGGCCGCATCTGGACCACCATGGGACCACCGATCGGGCATTTCCCTTTAGAGGTGGGTATGTAGCGGAAGCTTGATCACGTGGGGGGAGGGCGATATAAGACTGGTCCGAGGAGCATGTATAGCTTCCACCGCACTGCCAGTTTGAGTGTGAACGGAGGTTGGGTCTACCTTTGGTGCTGTCTGTGTTGGCCGTCTACGGTGGGATGTGCCGCGCTCGCTTGGGTCAGGAGAGGGAGTGTAGTCGCGTTGCCGTCGTTGTCGTCGTCGTCCAAGGACGGGGGAACAGTCCATGAGGAAGGAAGGAAGGCAGGTAGCGCCCCAAGGGTTCGCTGCTCGGACGACAAGTGCCGCGCGTGTGCGTCGGTGGTCTGCTCATCTTGGCGTGGGGAGATAGAATAGGGTTATTCGTGTACGTTGCTTTTCTCATTTATTCTTGAATCGCGATCGTGTCGGAAAGCCGGCGAGATAACGGCGTGGAACGGTTTTCGTAGACGACTTCGCGAAAGGGTCAAAACGATTTCATGTGACTTTTTGTTTCTACTTTGTGTAATTACTTCGGCATATATTTTTCGTGCGTGCCTACTTTTTGCGCATCCTTGAGTGTGTAAATAATCGACCTTGATGTGTTTTCAGGACGGCCGTCCGACTTTTTTTGTCGAGATCGGTTTCTTTCTTCTGCGATCGCACCGAAATGAAAGGCACGTACGACGTGGCGACTCTTATTGGATCGATAGATGTGTGCATTCTTTTTATAGTGACGACAGCGGCACATATTGACGTTGTCGTCGTCTTAGGCAAGCGGGTCGTATCGCTTGCCTAATTCGGGGCGTATTGCCCTCCACGTCGATATATACGCAACGTCGCCTGTTTCCTTCTGGGGGGCTGGAAACTGTTGGCAACGCGAGTTCGAGTAAACGAATCGTTCGATTACCCAAGGATAAGCTCCGAGGTTTTCCATTCAAACCTCGGGGATGAAATTGTCTCGACTCTCGATCGATATACACTAATCGTCGTAATCCAAATCGTACTGTTGGCAATGCCCGGGTCCTTTGCCTTCCCATGTGTTTTTTTTTTTTTTTCGTATATTTCATTTTCTCTCACTGCTCCGTCTCTTATTGCAGCAACGAGAGTGCATGGTGCCTTCGTCTAATCGGAATCCCAGCTATTTTGCGTACAGTAATTTTCTTCTCTCACCCACTCTCTCTCTCTCTCTCTCTCTCTCTCTCTCTGACAACGCTGTGGCGTTAATCCCTGTGGCATCTTAATCTGCGTGTCCCCAGTCGCAGTTCGCTGGCAACCTGTTTTACGAACTGCGCATGCGCCGCCTCTGAGCAGTCTCGTGTGAGTTAGCTTCAAAAAGTAACCCGTTAAATGGATACTGAACCGAAATTAGGATTTCGCGAGATAGGGCCGCAGAAGCGTCGAACGGGACGCTACGAACTCCATACATCGATATCTCAAACGAAGGGCCGTAATTTTGGAAAAGAAGGGCGCGATCAAGCGAGGACTCTGACGTCACGATCCTCCTGGAACAGTTGAGGATGACGGGAAGCGGCCTCGCTTCTCTCCTCCTCGCTTCGGTTCACCAGCTCGACGGGACGAAGCGAGGAGGAGAGGGAAAGAGAATCGTGACGTCACATGTCTCGACGGCCTCGTCGGCTCCGTGTTCAGGCGCGCATTTCTTTTCCAAATATGCGGCCATCCGTTAGAGATACCGCTGTATGAGTGGTGTTTTGGGGTTTTGCAGCGTCCCGTCTGTCGCTCCAGCCCTGTTTTGTGAGCTCGAAATTTCGGTTCTGTATCCCTTTAAAGTTACCTTCTGATAGAAGTAGCGAAGTTACCGTTACAGTTACAGCAACGAAAAAGTAATTCGTTACAGTTACTTTTAAAAAGTATTTTACTTTTCAGTGAGACTACATATCAATAAAAAAAAAAAAAGAAAATGCCCCATTCTTCAAGTTTATTTGCAAGTTGGCACAAGGTAAGAACATGACCCTCAAAAATTTGGAACACATCATTTGAGAAGTGCAAGGAATGGCGAGATTGTACTTGTTCAATGGTATGTTGAACTGAAGACATTGTGAAAAGTAACGACAATTAAAAGTCTTACGTCGTTAGTTCAGAATCGAACTTCATTTACAAGTTACGTTTCGAAAAGGTATCGCGTTACTTTTCAAGTTCCCCAAAAGGTAACGAAGTTACAGTTATGCGTTACTACCCAAGACTGCTTCTGGGCAGCCAGCAGTGCCCCCCCCCCTCTGGCGTGACGGCGCCGTAGCTTGGCGCCCGTTGCATCCGCGCGCCTTGAGTTTGACTAGCGGCTCTTAGCGTAATCGTTCTTCCGTCAACGCGTTGCCGCGTGCAACGAGCCCCCACCTGTGATAAGCGAGGCTTTGTTTGCCCCTCTTGCCGAGAGAGACGCACTCGACCGATGAGCGTGCGTAACCTCCGCAAAGCCCAAACGCCTTTCCGCATGGGCGCCCGTTGTAATTGTGTGATGTGTTGGTTTCTTTCCTTTTATCCCTGGGTGTGAGTTAACACCTAAGTCGCAGCCTTGTGTCAGGAATACGTTTCCTTCTTTCATCTTGAAAAATAAGTTCCTGTCACGCATATTTGAGGGCTCAGAAGGAACGAACGCGTGGCTTTTAAAGCTTTTCTTGGGGGAGGAATGTAAAGTACCGTCATATTTTGGTTACGTCAATAAATTTCTGATATACTGTTTTGAAACAAAAAGCGGTAATTGTCTAAACATTTGTTATCTTCTTTTTTTTTCGTTTTCAAACGACGTACATTTTTTGAAAAAAAAAAAAACCCGTAGTAATTCAAAAAGTTTTTATTAATTAAAATTGTTTTCTGGCTCGATCTTATGCAAGGAAATTCAAGGTTGGGTGCCCAAAGATGGCGTCAGACCGTGGCAACATTCTGTACACAGCTTCAAGTGGCGACCCGTTTTTCTGTGCCGCTTTCATGAAGGAGCGGCTTGGTCAGCCGCCGTGACTCCGTGTAGTCTAAATCAGGTGAAGAATTTCCGGTGCAGCGATGACCGTCTTATCGTCGCGAAGGAGGAGAATTATCAGTTTCTAACATATTTTTACCAGTAGACTCGGGCCATCTTATATCGACATTTTGCAAGTACGATCACTGAGTGCCGCCATTTTGCCGTGGTATGTGTGTATATGATAGTCAAGCTTTCAGAGGCGGACTTAGCATTTTGCCGCCCTTAGGAACCCCCCCCCCCCCCCCACCCCTCCACCCCCGCGGGGGTTGGGGGGGGGGGGGGGAGTGTAGCTATGTTTGGAATTTATATTTTTAAAAGTAGCTAGAATTCCCCCCGAAAAAACTAAACTCGGAGCTAAATTAAAAAAAAAAAATAATTTGGGCTTAGCCACCAATTGGCCGCCCCCCAAAATCTGCCGCGCTGTTTACAAACAAGCCCGCGTTTGCCCACACCAGGTGTGGGCACTGCGCGTGCGCAGAAACCGAATTCGGGTGAAGTGAGGTCTCTGCGCATGCGCAGTGCCGTCGACAGCGCCACCGCAGCTGCGTGACGTCAGGGCCGCGTGTCGGTCTATACTCTGCCTATTGTTTCGAGGCTCCCAGCAAAGCTTTCTATTCCACCCACAGCGGTTAGAGTGTAGCTTTGGAAGCGTGGCCGGTTGCAAACGTTTGCAAATCGCCTTCTGCACGCTGCCATCTTATGAGCATGCTCTTTGGCTCTGCTGTGCGGGCTATATCGGACGCTGCGCATGCCTCCACAGCTCAGTGACTCAGCATTTTTCATACGGGTGATAATGGTGATAAGCGATGGAAAGGTCTATAGATCTTGAACGACGAGCGTGGATGCCAAAAGTTCATCGATCGGGACGCTCGTTTTCTTTGTTGATTTTGCTATCACGGGCGGATCCGATCACGCGCAGGAGACAGCGCAATCACTCGGAAGGAATGGTTCAGTCGCACGTAGACGATGAGTGCCGTGACGATGCACTTTTGGACGCTGCCTGATTGGCTCGGTTACGGATCGTAGCGTTCGGCTTCGCTCGGACTTAAAGGGACACAGAAGCGGTTCTGTATTGGACGGAAAAAAAACACTTAAATACTCAGCGTTTGGCCTCCAGAATCACGAATAGCGAGATTATTTTTTTTAACGTTAAGGTGCTCGTGTCGCAGAAGAGCCGGCGTCGGCGGCGTGACGGGAAAATCCTGATTGGTCGACGGGGTCTTGACGTCACGGCCACATGAATTCGCGCGGGAATTGCAAACAACGCTCACGTGAAACGTGACGTCCCGCGTGGAATGAATGTAATTAAAAAACATGACATGTAAGGCGAATAGAAGGTTTCCGCATGTCTCAAACGATTTCACTTTATAAGATAATTCATTTGCCTTAAAGAAGCAAATTGAAGAACGCTACTGACTAGGCCACGCAAGGCACGCTTGTCGCGTTCCACTCTTAAAGGCAAAGCTTAAACGTCCTCCAAGCTAAAAAAAAAAACAAAAAACAACAACAACAACAACAACAATTATTTGATGCACGGAGGCTGCAGAAAATAATTTTCGAAGTAACGCTGAAGCGTGCTCCTAGAGCGTGACGCGATATCCAGAGTTTTCGGAATCTCCGCTCTCGCGCATCCTCAGCGCCTATCAAAACTATGCTATTTAAAAAAAAAAAAAAAAAAATGAAAAAGACGTTACGGCTGGTGTCAGTGCGGTCGTATATACCTGGCAAGCTTACAATTCTATTTACATAGAGTCCTGCATCGCCGATCGGCATTATAGCAGGGGTGAGTGCATGAAATACATTAAATTCTAACAAAAACATCGAAACACAGACAAACTTGTATAAACGTTAAACGCATCCTTCAATAGCCAACCTAATCCATTCTTCTATAGTTAAAAAAAAAAAAAACGCAAAAACATCAGTACGGCAAAAGTAGGGTTGGATTTTGTTCTGGTGGTCCGCCCTTCCCGATATATAAAAAGGGTTCCTGTAAAAAACATTTCTCGACTGATTAAAAGGTGATTGTTATATATATCGTGTAAAAATTTTAACCTAAACATTTTTCGGCGTTCAACTATACTTAGTTTCACGATATGTGCGAGCGAAGTCGAAGCTAGAAGCGCGATCCCAACGCTCTGAGTGTTCCTGCTTCGCACGTGCGCTCGTGCACTAGAGGCACTGTTAAAAGCAGCATGCTCGCGCTTGTAGCGTTGGCTTCGCTCGCACATAAGGTGAAACGAACTATAGTGATTTCCACTTTAAATTATTCTTCATCGTGGTGACACTTGCCCCGCGTTGGTAATCATTTAGAACAAATCAAGCGCACTGATTTTAAATTTTTTTCCAGGTTTTTTTTTTTTTTTTTTATTGTGTTGTGGTGGGGATCCCACACAACTGCTGCATATTCAATGGAGGCGCGAATAAACGTAAAGCGCAAACTTTAAGTTTGCATGAACCCTGTCGAAAATTTCGAAAACTGCACGCGCTTGGTGGCCCAAAAGATCTGGGCATGACGTAACGACTGGTTGGGGGGCTCAGGGGATAAAAATACTTTAAAATTCACCTCTAACTCGTTTTGCTTTTTTTTTCTTTTTTTTTTTCTTTTTTCTTCTTTCAAGGATGTTTTCAGTTTTCCTTTAAAGTGAAATGGTGTATAGCTGCTCGTTGTGCTTGCTGAAACGCGGAAGGATACGACAGAGATTGCACCAGCGCTGTTTGTTTAGTATAAACCCAACCCTCGGCTTATCTGTTTGCCTGGCAGGGTGCTTGCTTGTCCGCGGAGCAATAAAGAAATATCCCTCATTTTGTCACAGTCGTGGGGGCCGAGGAGGCGCAAATGAAAAAACGTCTCCTCTCTGCCTCCGCTGAAGTGAGGAGAGAGCCGAGAACAATGGTGTGTGTCGACTGTATACGCCGTCATTAGACGCCATTAAAGTCCTCCGCGAGTTGGACCTCTTAACGTTTTGATAGGTCGGTCGGCTGGGGACGACCGTGACTTCGCCGCTGCGGTGTTTCTCGCCAGGTTTCCGAGAAGCTGACGCGAGCTCGCGCGTCTGGTGTAAATTTATGCAAAATTATTATTTGGAATTATGAGCAGCTGACTCAAATTGGATAAAACAATTTTTTTTTTTTTTTTAGGAAGAAGAGGCGGGGGAGAGAGGGGGGGGGGGGGGCAATTGCGGGGTGTTGTGACGTCCATATTTTTGGTCTGCAGTTGGGCACGCATATATGTGTTAGAGTGGAGGCGACAGAAATAACGGAGATCGTACTTTTGTTTCTTTAGTTGTCCCCCGATCGGTTAAACTTTTATGTTCCGTTTCACGTCGAAGTCCGACCTTAGCCGACACCTCGATGCGATTGAGCCAGTCAAGCGGCATCAAAAAGCGGTAGCAACCCCCCCCCCCCCCCCCCCAAAAAAAAAAAAAAAAAAAAAGAATGAGCTAAAAAAAGAAAATAAATTGTGAAGTGTTTTAAAGCTACCCAATAGGTGACGAGTGTCGTCTTTCGTCGTGAGAGATTTTAAAAGGTCTCAAGGCACGCGGTCCAAAGAAGTCGCAAATGTGTGACACATCCCTATGTACTCAAGGATGTCCCGGGAGACTTTCGCTTTTGTGTCGATGATTTGGACCGGAAAGAATTTGTTCACTTCTCAGTCTGTTCGCCCACGTTGCCTTTAGTGACAAAATACATGGGAAATGGAATCCCAGCTTGCTTTGGTTAGCCTCAATCTCCAGTTCTGGCGAAAAGGTAACGCGCAGCACCCCCCCCCCCCCCCCCCCCCCGGAAAACTTCTCAGCCTGCCCCCCCCCCCCCGGGGGGAAATGGAAAGTCTACGCCGCTGATGGCAGGTATAGCAGTCGCTTACGCCTGCAAGCTTTTCCTTTTCTTTTTTGATTGGAGTTTCCACATGGTTGAAGACTCATTGTGTAGTTGTGTCGGCTAAAAAGGGACCGCCCAGTAAAAAGGCACTGCAACAGGGACCTCCTGCTCAAGAGGACATTTTTGCCCTCAGGTTGTTGTATGGGAGCAACTTTGTAACCCTCGACGCGCCATAAATGTCCTTGTTTTTAAAAATGGCGAGTTCGTTTGCAGTCGCCTTGTTGTTAGTGTAACTTTCTGAAGTTGAGAAAAAAATAATGGTCAGTTGTCCTTTTGACGGGGTCACTGTATTATATAGGTTGTTGTACGTTCTTTGTCATTTTCTTTTTTTTTTTTTTTTGTCCCGCGCTTTTCTTTAACAATCTTCTAAGTGGCAGAATGGCTCCACTTCTAAATTGAGATTCACTGGCACTCCGCAGATTACCGGGTTTATAGAAGACGAAAAGCGTACCTGGATGTCATTAGCCTTCTAATCATAAGACGCTTTTTTTTTTCTTTCGTTTTTTTCTTTTTGGCCGCACTGCGTGTGTTTTTTGGTCCTTGGAACGTCCCGAACCGCGCTCTCGTAGGCTTCGGTTATCCGCACGGTCGAAAGTTGTGACAGTAACCGGAGTATGTCTACTTTACCAAATATTATATGTCCTTCCCCAAAAGGGTTCTTCGGGTCTGCGCATTTCGAGTCTTTTCTGCGTTCGCCGATATTTTATTTAACGCATATTTGTGAAGTGCCGCACGTCCGAATGAGTACGCTATTAAGTGGTATATTTATTCGACAAACAATAACGAGATAAACAAACGCGGCAATAAGCGGCGCAGTGACGTACTATGTACGTGTGGTAGCCGCGAACGTTCCCATTGGTCCCTAAACGATCAGAAAGGCCCGCCCATATTTGTTTTTAGTGACAGGGTCAGAATGACTGCCACGGTGCTGCATCGAGAAGTTTAACGATTCGCGGCAAGTCGTCCAATGCAATGCGATCCTTCGTAAATTGAGCGAGTCCAATTTCACCGCGGTTCTCGACGAAAGTGTGACTTTAAGCGACGAGGTGTCGTTTCTCGGGCGATGTGACATTTAAACGGAGTTGGCTCCGTTCCTGCAGTCTGCGTAGTGCACCTGTAGTGGCCGCGAACCTTGGCGGCTGTACGCGTGACAAGCGCCGATCTTTGCAGCCACGAGCGACGGGCTAATTGAGGTCCGTTTGTCGCGCGACGCTGACAAATGGTCGTCTTTCTCTCGCCTGTTCCGCGGACGTGCCGACTGCCAGGCCGCGTGTCCGACGCGAGAAGCGTGGGGACGGTAATCGCCCGGAACTGCTCATTGTGGATTATACGCTACCAACTGCTCCTTGTGGATTGCTTTTTGTCTTCATTTATTACATTTTTTTTTTATTTAATGTCATGATTTTTCTTTTCTCAAGGTTGCCTTCTTAACGGCGCTCGATTGTCTTCTCCGCCGAATGGCAGGCAGTCCCCGCGCGTCGTATTATGGTGGAATCGCCATGGCACATGCGCCGTCGTCGCGGTCCCGGGTGCAGTAATCAATTAAGGTGTACTAAATGAGAATGCGGTTTCGGTAGGTGATAGGTGAGCATCCCGACTTCCCCTTTTCGGCGATTCCTGCCTGTAGGAATATTTTATCGACAAGCTCTCCCGTTTAGTTTTTGGATGTGTTTTACAAACCTCGTTTACCCACGCCAGATCAGGTGTATAGAAATCGCTGCTAAGTAATGAGACTGTTTTCTGGCTGCCCAAAGTAATATTCTCTTTTTTTTATATGTATATGTGATATTCGAGTGAAGGACTTTGTGGTGTTTTAAGCTTTCGTTGTTCACTGTTAATCATACGCATCCTCTATGATGGTTGGTGCCGTGGATTATTAAAACGTTCACCTTTTTGCCTCGCTTCACAGCGTTCGTCTTTTCAGCATGCATTGAGCTGCTTCGCGTCAAGAAAAACGGAGGCCGACACTACATCATGCACCAGAAAAGAAAAGAAAATATAGAAACACGTCCGGTGAAAGTTTGCAAAAAAGATTAGTGCGCAGTGTATAATAGAATTGTAAATGAATTCGCTTCGTGCGATAACGTCGGGAAGTTTTTCTGACGTTGTCGCCGATTAATTTGGTGAAACGTTGTGTGTAAAGTAACAAAAAAAAAAAGTGAACCTTGTTCACGTTCACGTCACGCACGAATCGAGGCCATATCGCTGCTTCCGCAGCAGAACGCAGCAACGCGTTGGCATCGCATATTTCTCGCACGAAGCGCGGTCGCTTGTTTACACGGGTTGTCTGCCGGTTGAGTCTCTGCAGTATTTTCGTTTTCTTGCCGCTACCAGATGGCGGACGTACCTCTAGGCGCGCTACTAGATGGCGCTCTACATTTCACATGTAGTCTATTGGATTTGTAATTAAATACATTTTTTTTTAAGTACTTTCATATCTGTATTTCGGTACATTTTGAAAGTATTTTGGCCATCCCTGTCGGCATACGTACATCTGCCTCGCCCTCGGTTCACAGTGTTTGGGCAGCACCTCCTGGTACAGACTGGTCACGAGAGCTGCGTCAACGCGTTCGGCGGGGACTCGGGTCATCGCTGATTGGACACGACTCCCGGCCGAACTCTGACGCGGCACTCGGGTTCGAGCTGTGCCCCGCGCTGGTCCTGTTCTATATATATATATATATATATATATATATATATATATATATATATATATATATATAGGTGGCGAGGTGGCGTAGAAAATTCATACTCGCAATGATCGACATGGACGCACCCTCGGAACACGAGCTGGGGCCCTAATCTGGACACTTGGCGGAAAAGTCGGCGAGAAATTCGGCGGCTATGGTTGGCCGGCGCCAAGGTGTCACGTTGGCCAATCGCGGCCGCCAGATTTCTAGCCGTCGTTTTCGCCAAGCGTCCAGCTTAGGGCCCCTGTTCGCTTATGCTTCCTTATTAGACGCAGCCGACTCTACGAGCTGATGGGACCGATCAGACGACGTGAAAAGCGCACCGTCATGGTGTGGCTCGTCATGTTTCTCTATCGTCGCTGGACCAATCGTAAACAGAAAAGACCTTGGTGACTTGTTGACGCTGCTTGATTTGTCCCGTTACCTCGTAGCGCCGGCTGCGTCTAGACTTAGACTGAAACGAAGTAGTGTTGATCGGCAATGTCGAGTGCGTTCGCGGAATTTTTTGAAACGTAGCTAAGATGACGCCACCCGTGAGCGGGTGAGAACTGGAAGAAGGTCGCGATATAATTAATGCGGCCGCTGCTGTTGCGCGTCGCCGACCTTGATTTGTTCCCCCCCGGGAGGTTTGCGTAACACGGTGTGAAAGTCGCGTTAATTGAGCCCACCTTCTCGACCTCCTTGTCGTATATACCTTACGCCGTCGGGTTTCCAAAAGTGGGTTTAGATGGCAACCCCGGGCGACTGCGTAATCCCGCTTTCCTGCTAATCCGCGATGCCCTCGCGCGGTATTTTTCCAGTCGGTCACGGCGGCGGTTTCTTCCGCTTCCATTGTCTCGCCGCGCAGGGGTTCTACCTGGTCGTGCGGTGGGACAATGGGCGTCAACAGCAGCAGCTTTAGTTGAATGGGGTGTCCTTAATAACTGGAAACTATTTATGGCCGCGTTGGTATACGCACTCGATTAGTCCTCTCGCTGCTTTTGGGGAAGCTGAATTTGGGCGCCTTCCCAGATTGTTGTTCCTTTCGTGTAAACGTGTTTTTATCGTACATAATTTTTTATATACTTTTTTTTTTGTTACATTAAACACCCTGTCATCCTGTTTTCCTCGTTCAACTCGCCAGACGTGATTTGGCCAAAGTGCAATGCGACAAAAACATCGACTTGACAATTTTGGTTGTTTTTGTTCACAAGATCGAACACAGCTTCTTGTCGTACTTGTTTTATATAAGTTCATTAAGAATCACACGAACGTTAAAGCGCCGTTCACACATATGCAACCGAGTAAGACCGAGAGAGACCAGACCGGTTTTTATGCCTCTTGCGACGTCTTAGGACCGGATGCGCTGCAGCGGAGCTGACCCTAAGACGTCGCTAGAGGATTAAAAACCGGTCTGGTCTCTCTCGGTCTTACTCGGTTGCAAGAGTGTGAACGGTGCTTAAACGGGAAAGTTAAAACGAGTAGGAATCGTTTTGCTCCAACACACGGGTTGTCGCTATCGTTGTAATTCCAAAAATGCCAACGTTTTTTTTTTTCTCTTTTTATTTAAACGAGTTTTATTTATTGCTGTATATATAAAACTAATTTGGAGCTAATGCTGTCTTCACAGCGTAGTGCTAATAGTAATTCCAGATGGTGCAATGCCATCTGTAGGAGAAACGCGAAGCGGTGAAACGAGGAGTCGACGCTCACTGGACTGCGCGGCACAACGAAAGCTGGCGTCCCCCTGGCGGCTAGAACGGGAAACAGAGAAGCAGGGCTTTGGGCTGGAAAGGAGCACGATAGAGAGAGAGAGAGAGAGAAAGCAGGTGTGTCCCGACTCTTTGTTAGCACGCAAGATGTTTGTTCAAAAAAACGCCCACGCGAGGCTCTCGAAGGTGCTTCTGTGTTGCATTACTTTGAAGACTTGGGATGTTTTGCCGCAAGAGCCGCCGGGTCATCTCAGGACGAGCGGAGGAGCTGTTCTGCGGCCGTCGAATATCTGGCGCCGCAAGGCCACGTCCACGTTATGCAAAGAGTAATTTCGTGTTGTGCACGCCACTTGACCGCGACCAACGCTTGCCTCCATGTGCAGCGGGTTCCGGGGCGACAACTCGTGTATCTGAAGGCTGCCTCCCGATAGCCCCGATAGCACTGCAAGCCAAACGACGTGTATTTTTATGGCACCCGTATAAACAGACGAGTATGTTTCTTCTTTTTTTTTTTTTTCGGGGGTGCTTTTTTTATTTTCTTTCCTGCCCCGTTCGAGCGTTATAACTTATAACGTACAAGGCACTGTCGTATAAGGAAGGAAAATAATTCCGTTACAGCGCCATAACGCGGTGTCGTATAGGGAAAGAAATTTACGAGCGAGGCTCCGTAAATAATCCGTTACGTACAAAGGTGAGGGTTCAGATGCAAGACTGGCATTTTGAAAAGAAGTTCTCTCTCATTGCTGTAAGACCTCTGCGGCGTCGATTGCGTGGGCGTGTAATAAATGTACGTTGTTATGGCGAAACCTATGCCTGGTCATTTTGTTCATATCTCGAATCTGCCCGCGTTATCTCTTCACGGAAAAGGCTAATGCCACGATTAAACATATTCCTCCAACGTTGCGGTGTTCCGCGCAGAGGCCGCGAAACAGCGTCGCTGGTGTTTCGTACGTATACACACGTTTACTTGCACGTGCATGCATCGCTTTGACAGCGCCGTCTCTCGTTATCAGCTGTGTCACTAGCCGTCAACGCGAAAGCGATATCGCGCGTACGTCGCATAGCTCCCCGTAACCCATAGCAGCCATCTCTCTGACCGAGAAATTAATTTCAACGACCCGGGGCGCGCCCTCCGTCGTCGTCGGCGGAAAGGGGGGGTGTTTGCCTCGTTGGCCGAGTGCGAGGCGGGGAAGCGGGCGCGCAGGACGCGCGGCGCTGCGCCGCTTCGGTGTGTTTACCGCTTGGGGAGAGTCGGGGGAATCCACGAACGATAACGTCATATGCGCCGGCCTTGTCTTCTCTGGTTCAATTGCGCGCGCGGGCAGCGTTCAGTCATCGTTTATGCCGATGCCCTTGTTGACGTTGCGTCCGCGCAGGGCAAGAAACGGTTATGAGCGAAAACCGGGACCCGCCCGGACGTGTATATATATGCCCGAGCTGTCCGCCTTGGTCTCTTGTGTTTTGCGGGGCTTCGACAGGAATAACGTGTCCCCGCGGTCCGGGTTAATTACGATACGGCCGTATCCGAGAGCTGGCTTTTTTTTTTTTTTTTGTGTGTGTGTAATTGGCGGAGAGTGGGTATTTTATTGGCGCGACGACGGGTAGGGAGCGCGCCCGGTGCATTTTCTGCTCTATACACGATCTCAGCCCTGTTACGTCACGGCGCGGTGGTGGCGCGTCGGGCGCACTTCCGGTCTGGGGCTGTGGGCGGAAGACACAATGAGGGACGTCTATTCCTGTGTTGTTTTGGAAAAAAAACAGACAAAAAATCTACATTCTCGTCAAAACGCCGCGGCTGGGGCTGTACTAAAGGAGTGGGGAAAGGTTTGGAGGTCAGTTTTCATGTGTTTTCGGCCTGCTCGGTTCGTCCGACGACGTGGACAAGGGACGTGATAAAGGAAAGCCAGACTCCGTCGGACCACGATTGCTTGTGCGGGAAGCACTTTGGGTTGAATTCACGGATACTTGCGGTCGTCAGATTTATTTATTTTGTTCCAACATGAACTCAGGAAAACCACCAAGTTATACGGACCATCTGCGTACTGCGTTCAGTGCGTCTTCAAGTTCGAACGGCCGCCTGATCGTTCGAACTGTTGTCTGCTCTTTCAAACGTTTCTGCTTGTTGTCGTTTGCTCGTTCAAACAACAGCGGTCCGTTGACCATACGCAGAAATTCGGGGTTCTGGGAAAAATTGAAGATATTATCACATCAAAACCTTCTAGAAGAGGCAGAACAGTTCGATAGGCAGTTTGAACCCGGAACCCGCTGTTGGCGAACCTCTATATAAAGGGACCAAAAAAGACGGCTGTGATTCGTTTTTCCTTGCCTACCGTTCTGGTAGCAGTGAATGGACGAATCATCCTTCAGATCACCGCCGGTGTGGTCTTTTTTTTATCTTATATTTACCACCCTTCTTTTTGACATTGTCGTGTCGAGCTCGCGACCCAATATATGTGTGCACAATCCAACAAATATCTTTGATGCTGTTGGAGTGTACCATTGGTGTGTTGGCACTGTCCATGTTCAATGCAGCGTTTGTACACGACGGTCGAAGACGGATCTAGGGAATCGCAAGAGCCCTGCCACTCTGTAACACGAACGGCGAATCTGTCACCAATTTAATCCAGCGAATATGAATACACAAGCGATACTTTGTTTGCAAAAGGGAGCGCATCTTATAAGGAACGAAAGTGCAGTAAGCTATATATTGCCATGGGTGTCGAGAATATATACCGAATAAAAAGCTTAAAAACTTATAATTGTTAACTTTGGCTATCTTTTTAGTTTTTTTTTTTTATGGTATTGGCTTAATTTGGGTTATTTGCGGCAGTTATTTAGCGGTTTGATAGCTCCACTATCTTGCAAAGTTGCCCGCACGTGGTGTGGGCGAATTCCTGTTTGTAAACAGCGCGTTGGTCTATCTATATACGCGTTGGGCGCTCTCTTTCTCGACGTCCGTGGATCAGCGTGGGCGCCCGGATGGCTGGAACATCCCCTCCTAATATAAATATAGCCGCCAACTAGCGGATCAGTCGACCCGATTGGGACGACGGAAAACAGCCGATAACGGTGGAAAAGCCCCAAAGGAAAACGGCTCCTCGCATGTTTACGCTGCACAAAATAATTTCGATATTAAATTGTAGACATTCGAATCCGATCGGATCAAGACTCGCACGTCCCGAGAACGACTTACGTATGCCCAACACGTGCGCGACCTATAGGCCTCTGAATATGAAAGGTAAGTAACAGCCCCCTTTCCCTCGGGCACGCACACTCTTCTCTGTTATTTATTGCGTTCTCATGCTCGCTCGCCCGCCATCATCCCAAAATAGATTGGCTGCCTTCCTACGCTCAGTTTAATCGCGAATCATAGCGTGGTCGAAGGCTAAGAGACACGCATACACACGGTCTAAATGCGCACTGTCGCTGTGCACTTTATTTCATTTGATTAGCCGCGAGGAACACACTGCAAAGAAAAGTGCAGAGAGCCCTGTCGTTGTTAATCCGGTGTTTCTGGATTGGCGCATCGGCTCGTATAGCTTCCGCTGCGCCGTGAAGCGTCTGAAGGAATTCCCTCTCCATCTACTCACTCAACATCCTCCTCCTCCTCCTCCTCCTCCGCCGCCGCCGCCGCCGCCGCCGCCGCTGCGCGCACTTTTTTATCTTGATTTTTGTCTTTCTCATACTTACCGCCACCACGATTGTTCCAAGACAGCAAGCGGCGCTCTTCGGCGGATGTCGCTACTTTTCTGCATAGAGAGGCTTTAGTGGGACTTTCTTGGGTGTCCCGCGTTGCACCATTGCCGGCGGAAGGGCGCGTTGCTTCCGGTGGTGTGCTTCCCGGAAGTGGCCCGATGCGCGGACCCTGTGTTGGTCCGGAACGGCGAGAGTTTCCGTCTCCTGTTGTCTGGGTCCCGAGCGTCTTGTCTTCCGAGGAACGGTGCGTGTGTCAGTCGAAAACGGCAAATGCTGAACTTTTTTTTTTTTTTTTTTTTTTTTGCAGCGCAACAATGAATTGATTCGCATAAGACATCGCCCCAGATGTAGCGCTAACGGTTTCGGGAGCATGGCATAACTTAAGCGGGAAATAGGGAAGGAAATATAGGGGCATGTAACATTATCAGACATTCTCGAATCAGTGCAGAACCGAACAGTCTGCTTTATCTATAATTATTCTCGTACTGCCAGTGTTTCGTCAATGAAGACAACTTTGGACCTAAACGACCTCGCTCTACGCCGTAAATACATTCGCCTTTGTCTTTTCCATAAAGTCTATTATACTAACCCAATTCTGAAAGATCAACTGCTTTTTCGTGCGTCATATGCGTCACCTCGCAACGATCACCCGTGTAAGGTTGGCACGCCGACATGTCATACGAACATCTATTTTGACTCTTATTCCAAGAACATCTAACGATTCGAACCACCTCCCTGCCTCCATCGTGTCCATCCAGGACGCTACATACTTCAAGAAGTTAGCCAACGATTTCATCTGTATCACCCACTCCTCTCTGTAGAGCCTCCGGGCCTTGAGAGTATGAAACTAAATAAATAAATAAAAGAAAGACACAAAAGAGCAAAGGAACAACATATAACTTGTCCCCATTTAGGTGAAGTTAGGTCAACTTTGCACCCCCTCGCCTGCGCGTTCACGCTTCGGGTAGCGTGCTAGGGAATCTGCCTCTATACTACTATAGAAACGCCGTCCTACATTGAAAGACTAAAGCTGGAGGCTTACACAGCCAACAACATTAGGGAAGCATACCTAAAGTCAGTTAAACAGATGCGCTTTCGGCTGCATGTCTCTTCCGGCCAGCAACACAGGCGGTATGAAAAAGAAAAATAGCACGCTAAACATGAATATAGCATGTACCCATTTCTTCTACTTAAAAAAAAAAAAAAAAATTCTACTTAATCTTTTTTTATCTCTTTCAAATTTGTCGGCTCTGCGTGCGCTTCGGGAATATCTGTCGAGAGATCATTTAAGTGTACTGGATGGCAATTCGACGTGTCTTGTTTTAATTTAGTATTTATTGTTGTTTGTTATTCGTATCAATATTGCAATGAATCGTCGAGGCATTGGGGTAGATTTGTTTCCATTAGCCTCCGCAATCTATAGATTGTAATATAACACAATAATAATGATAATAATAATAATAATAATAATTAATAATAATACTTAATCACGTCAACAGAACGTGACTCTGCTTGCGTGTTCCTACGTTCCTCACCAGGGGCACAGCCAACGCTCCGCTGTTTCAAGCTGCCGCGCGGACCCTCCTTCCTGTAGGTTACGTAAGCGCAAACCGAGGTTAACGTACGCCGTAGCTGGTCGCCCCGGGGGCTTCGCGCGAGGACCAACCCCGAGGAACCAGCGAGTTACCGACTTCCCCCGAGAATGACCGAGGACCCCGCCGCTTATATGCAGATCTCTCTCGCCTATTGTCTCCTGTTTTACGTCGCACCGTCTACCACGTTTTGCGTCGTGAAAGGGACCCGCGCGCGTTATTTCCTCGCACGCATAATTAAGTCGTCTTCTCTCTGAGTAGAGAGAACAAGATCAGAGACAGGCGGTTCGGGTGACTCACAGCGACGGGATTTAAATTCCTTTGTTTTCGTGCGCGTCATTGTGTATGTATACAGCGGGCCGCCGAGTGTTTACACGACCACAAGAAGACGGCTGCGATAACTGTGGCTAGCAAGAACTCGCAAACGGAAAAACAAACAAGCCGCGATGGGCGCGTTATCTACTGCGTTTCACTCCAAGTCGGACCAAAAGTGTGTCGTCACGCAGGTCCTCGTCTTAGTGCTTATGAATTACGTGCAGCGAATTAACCTAGGTCCTCCGCTTATTATTTTCTTTTTGCGTGTAATTGGTTTAGCAGGTGACAGCGGACACACAAAACGACGAGTGCCGTGACGATGCACTTTCGGCGCCGCTTGATTGGCTCGACGAGAAGCTGAGGGAGCGGAGGAGGCGAGGGTTGCGCGGGTACGTCAGAATGCCCCGAGCTTTGGTTGGACCGATTGGTGGGTCATAAAGCTAACGGCCTCTTTGTCTCTACTCACCCTTCCAACGCGTTCGGTTGCCAAACGCCGGCGTTGCCAAACGCCGGCGAACCCCAGAGGTGCGTAAACCTGTTGGCTTGATCGTGCATATCGTGGTCAGTCGTTGCCGAGCCTTTAAAACCGAAATGGGCCGCAACCCTCTCGCAGTCTGACAACACCTTTTATCCGTGTCCTTCGCTCCCATCTGCAGACAAAAAAATAATATAAATAGGGAGAAAGGGGGAGAGGGGGGGGGGTGTTGCCAGATTTGATGCCATATCCGCCAACTTTTGGCGGAATCTTCCGCCTACCTAGCAACGGTCGTCGTGATTGATCTGTTGGGCGAGCTCTTTCAATCTGTTCTTCAGCGTGCCGAGTTGCTTTCCTTCCGCTCGCATGTAAATCGGTAAACGTCTCCCTCGTAATATTCGTAGTGGAGGTTCCGTCTCTGGTGTGAGCATATATTCTATCTTCGATCAGACTTCGGCGCACGCGCAGCACGACAGAAGGCAGCGAGCGCGTGCTCCAGGTCGAGCTTCTCCTGCATATCGTTTGTGGCAAAACAGCGCTTTCTTTGACCGAACTTGTGCGCTGCTGTGCTTGTCGGTGTTGCGGGGCCCTGTTCAGAGACCACGAACCCCGGAGAGAGCTAAAACATAAACCCTCCTAAAAATTCCGCGGTAGCGACTCATCTGGGGCGGCATCCATCCACTTCAAACAAGCTCGTATATATGGGGCAGTGAAGATTGCATCGACAGGTATACTGCCACCTTATGCTGTAGTTTGCCAAACCCGAGACGGCCCCGCCTCCGCAATCATTGGACCCGGATTCGAGCTCGAATGTCCGATTGCCCCGAACACTGACGCCACTCTCGTGCCCAGTTGTTTAGCAGCAGGGCCACCAAGCGCAGTATAAATGGTGTCTAACTTTTAGTCGAAGGAACAGACGCAGAAGGGAACGTCTCAAACTCAGAGACGTTCCTTTCTGTGTCTGTTCCTTCGACTAAAAGTATTTTTCTCCTTTTCTGCACCACAGTCTCAGGTGTGAAATGGACACCCAGCTCGTCCGCACACTTCTTTTCAGTGTAGATGGCTCTGACTAGCAACAGAGCCGTTTATACTCAGAGAGCCTGGCAACCACAGCAGCGTAGTCTAACAACCCGGGGACGACTACTTCCGTCCGCCATTTTGTGGCTCCGACTCATAGGAGCTCTATGCGATTTCTCAGGAATAAACAGACAAAGAGGTAACGCCATTTTGTGTTATCGCGAAATCCGCTGGTTCGAGCGAGCAACAAACCCCGCCCATTGACCAAAATCTCTCGGTGTAAACGGCACTGACTTGCAACCGACGGAAGCGCCCCCTGTTCATTGCCCCTAGGTGATAGAGCGTGCATCGCAAGTATACTAAGGAAAGAAAATACTGTTGAAACAAAACAAACTATACTCGTTCTCACATCGAGAGAGAAAAGACGTTTTGCGCATTATTCATTCGCTACGCGAAGTAGTTCTTTCAAGATTTGGTTGTTAAAGAAGTGATGATGTTGACTTTTGAAACGTGTGCGTCTTGATAAAATAACATAAAACTGATCTAAGATGCACCTACTTGTATTTTAATTCAAAGCAGGAAGGGGGAAATTAGTAACTTTCCGCGAGGAACCAGATTTTTTTTTTTTTATTGTGGTTTTTGAGGTGAATACGATTATAGTAGATGTGACCTCTGTCGTTTCCTTGCAGGGTGAGCTCGCCCCTCCTTCTGCGCCGCCATTGTTCTGCAAAGTGCGGCCAGTGGTATACCGTGGCCTTTATAACTGCACTCCGAGAGTGTGACTCGAATGAGAGGTGGTGCGCCCTTTCAAAGACGTATAGCCTTCACGCGTCCATTGCTGCTGATATGCCCCGCACTTTAACGCGGCCTCGACAATGTTTTTTTTTTGTTTTTTGTTTTTTTAATCTTTCCTATGCATGCGTCCCGTTCTTCCTCCTTGGTTACAGCACCTTCTACAGACGTTTTCGTCAGAGTTCCCGCAGCTTCTTGGAAACACCTCGAATTTAAAAAAAACATTTATACCTGACAGAAAAAAAAAAAAAAAGGTTTTGATTTTGAACACGCTGGAGTTCTTGCGCTGTCTTGGTGGTATATCGTGCACGTGTCTATCCGAACAATGTCCAACTACGCGACGATACCTTTCACGTTGAACTCCAAACACGGGACGGTTTTTCACCGAGCAGAGAGAGATGTGGTCCGACCACCGCTCTACTTCGACTGCCGTAATTAATTCCCGCCATTCGAAAGAAGGAAAGAAAGAAATCTAAAATAGTTCCGAATTATACACCGTTTCAACAGGACGCTGTCGTCACCTTCCTGCTCCCATATCTCAATCACAGACCATGTTCTTTTTAAAAAGTGATTGCCTCTCATCATCTAACCGATGCTTATGATGTTTTCCCACGTGTTATATTCTGTTTCAACTTACGTGTACCAATTTCCCTCTCTGTAATGCTTACGCCTTATGCGTAATTAAAATAAATAAATAGTGAGAGAAATACAAAGGCTACCGGCGATGGCTTCTTCACGCGTCGCGGATTGTGAGGGAAAACCTTCGCTCGTATATGTCTGAATGAAAACGCGCTTCTTCGCGACTCGCTTTTCCTCGTGCTTCAATGCTATACGCCGCTTCGCGTTTACAAGGTCCCTTCGGTCACGTGCTGTCTGGAGCGACGTGTGGTGAGCAGTTGTACCAATTGGGGTACACCAAGCTTTCGTTTGAATCATTGTAATTTCTCTTAGGCGTTGGCTACATGCAGGCCTCCAAGGGATTTCCGCTGTTTCGTGCCTCGCTTATAGGTCATATTTTAGAACTCAAGAAATTTAAACTATGACGGCTGGTGGGTGGCTAGGCGCGTTCATTTAATCAATCAATCAATGGTTTCTTATTAGGGTCAATGCATATTACAAGTTGCTGAAAGACCATCTGCCCCCATAGCCAATTTGGCTAGTTCGTGCCCATTTTAAGAAAATACTATACTATGACAGGCACTGATATTGAAAACACTGAAAATAAGAACTAACAGAATGTCAGGTTAATTAAATAGAGAAGTAATGTAAAAAAAGGCGCACATTAAATAAATCATTGCAAGCATATTCTAGCACTGACGAACAACTAGAATATATATATATATATATATATATATATATATATATATATATATATATATATATATATATATATATATATATGGTGCTTTAGATGTACTAGATGTCGGTACCGCAGAATTGCTGGAGTCGCTAGCCATATACGTTACGAATTTGTGAAATGTTAAAGCGTCCAGTTGTGTTAGCCCTGGTTCGTCGACTGCCCTGATTTACATTGTTCGCTGGTAGAGGATTCTTTGATGTTCGCTTTGTGCGTGGCATCAAGAACCGCTGTTCCGAAGCCGCACTCAGAGCGAACGCCGCCCGGCGAATTTCGTCGCCTGTTCGCGTGCATATTCGCTCCAATGCGTCCAGTCCTGACGTTTAGCTCTATAAATATAGCTTTACCATAAATTCCGCGTGAACCTTTTGCAACTGAAATCACTGTGATTTGCACGACGCTTACGTCTGTTCACGCAATAAGCGAAGAAAAGAAGAAAAAAGGCCGGGAGTCCTGCGCGCTCTGCCGAATCGACATTACGACATACGTCGTTGTCTTGACGGATGAGGCTCTTGTGGAATTGCTTGTCGCGCACTCACATCACTTCTGGCGGAAAGAACAAGAAGGCAGCGACCAGGGCGGCATGGCATGCCGTTTCTATGCGTCTTGGACGTTGTAGCAGGCTGTCCATCGTACCGCGATCACGCACTCCGAGGTCATCTTGGAAGCGGAGACGTCCAGGAATGTCGAAATGCGCGTGTGCGGTGGGCCGTGACCCGCACGCGTCTTTACACGCTGCGTCAAAGCGGTTTGCGTCCTCCGTCAACGACGCGCTCGAGTGAATGGGACGCGTGCACTTGTCGCCCAGGACGGCACGCCAGAAAAAACAAACAAAAAACGCAGCACTCGGTCTTAGTTTGGCAGTCCTATACAGGGTCTTACTTGGGTTTTGCTCCAAGGCGTTAGTTGGTGCCAATGTACTACTTTTCTTTGTCTTTTTTGTGGCTTTTCTCTGGTTCGCCACTTAATGGACCCTTTTTTTTAAACCTCGTCAAGCAACAATGGCGGTCGCCATTTTTGGGGGCACAGGAAGCGTGTGATGGGATGGGAGTCCTCTCCGAACGCTGACGTAAGCCTTCGTGTCCAGTGCACTTTCAGTGTCAGTACACGTGCCCGTAACAATGGAGGACTCGGAGAGTTGGCGCAGTCGCTACTAGGTGGCGCAGACTTTCGAAAAAGGTATATACTGCCAAGGTGCCAGGCATGAGCCAAAGTTGCCACGAATCAACAGCCAGCAGTAAAGCTATAATTCTGGCACTTGTTTGGCAATTTAGGCCCGAAGTTGGCGGGTGAAGACCGGAAAGCCGGAAGAGGCCTAATTTGTTTTACATTTCCTCGGGAACAGCGGGGTCCTAAGTGACAGCCGAATAGCCAGGAAGAGAAGCCCAACAGAGTTGGCACTCGTTTTGCAATTTTCGGGCTAAAATACCCAGGATCTAGCGCCAAAGAGTATCGAGTTATACCTTGACTTTTGGGGGGCTTCAAAACCCTAAATCGCGGTTGCCAGTTATCTGGAGCTCTATCTGAAATTGCACGAAACGGTTTATCCGTCTTTCCGAAACGTTACTATACAGCCTGCGACAAAGGCGATGTCGCCTGAGCTTCTCGAGGCCGCATCTGAAGCGCGTTCACACTTGCCAGCCGCAACTGCCGCAGTCGCAAAAGCGACCGGTTTGGGGCATGTCGCTTCCAGAGTCCAGACCGATTCCTCGGACCGGTCGCCGAGTGGCCTGGCGGCTGAACTAATCAGTGGAGTCTCGAAAGTGACGTGCGGTGCGCCTCACGTTTGTTTACATCTAGCACTTCTACGGTAGATGCAATCAACATGATCCGTCCAACGCCTCGGTTCGCGATAACAGCTTTGGTTACAAAGCCATGGAGGTCTCTGCGGGGGCTCTGATCAACGCTGTTAAAAAGTAGCCCTTTTTTTATTAATTTTTTCATGTATCGACCTGTATCCCTATTTGAACGAGCGCCCGAAGAAGAGCTCGGGAGGTCTAACACGAGATTCGTGGCTTTGAACTTGTATGTGTACATAGAAGCTCGAGCGAGTGCACGCCAATGTAGCGATAGTGCGTTCGTTGTACGGTTCCGAAGGAGCCAGGCCAAATATCACGAGTCTTCCTCTTATGGCGAAAAAACGACGCACGTGTAACTGCGCGACAACGAAAATGGCAAAACAGCGAAACGCGATCCCGAGCTGTGGCGGTATAGGACGGTAATCGACGGTGTGGCTCCCGAGAGCTTCCAAAAAGGGGCCGGCCGATCTCCCGCAGTTTGAACGTCGGTGGTCGCTTGTCGCATGTGGCTAGTCGGGCGCGCGACGGCTGCGAGTCGCAGGTGTGAACGCGCATTAAAGCTCTCGGGAAGTTTTCTTTTTGAATCGTAACTATTAATTTCGCCCGCTCTGCGCGGAGCATCAAAATGGCTGCGCGCACAAAACAACCGGGAAATAAAGCGCAAAATACGTCAATACAAAAAAAAAAAGGTAGTTTATATGTAGGTTTTTAGCTATGCCATAGTGAAAGTCTCTTACCTTGGCGTTTGAAAACCTACCCGCGCCCTCTCAGCGTTGCTCTATCTGTGTTGTCACGTGACGTATGGTCCTGCCGGAGTAGCTCGGATTTAATGACGTAAGGTTTGGAATCGGCTGGGGCCACTGGCTGGTGCGAAGTTTGATCGTACACGTGATCAATCTCTCTCCCCCCCCCCCTCTCTATCTGTGTGTTTATGTGTGTTTCTATCCTCCTCTCTCATGCGAGACGCGTTTTGGTCTACTTGCTCGGCGTATACACCAACGCGCGGCTGACAGGCGATTCACCGCACGCGAATGTGGTTCATGCGATCGCGCAGCGCCCTCACCTTGTGATGGCAAACGGGCACTTCTTTCTAAACAGCTTGTTAGTCTGTAGAATCATTGAACATCGAATTCATCGGGTATATTTTCAGCACTAACCGGTTATGGGCATGAAACACGTGCTGCGAAAAGCCAGCTCGCATATGCCTTGTAGCTAATTAAAAAAAAAAAAAAAAAAAGATTGCATATTTGTTAAGCTGTAGAGGAGGAGTATGATTATATATTACCATCTACCTAACCTGATCAGGAACGATAGCGTAAGCACTTGGTATAAGCGAAAGCGAAGCGAACGATGGCACGTGCTGATCGATAAACGAAATGATGCGTCGCATGCATCCCAATCAATTTCAAGGATCCCGCACTAGTAGAACGAGGAGCAACGGACGGCTGCCGCAGGGACGGATAGGCGGGACCGAACTTAAAATATTCCAAGTGGTCACGGGGACTTCGGTTGAGCCTAACGTCGGCATTCTAATTGGTTACGGAGACTTCGGTTACGAGAAGACAAAAAAAAAAAAATCACCAACATCGCAGATTCGTTCCGAATGCGCACTGAAAGCCTACAGGCGGTCAGCGTCGGAGAATAGATTATGGTACGGGTTACTTGATCATGACCCGCGATATCACACAGAGGGCGGGGTGAACTTGTTGTTCCCAAGAGGCTACGGTGGCTGGGGCATACAGAAGTTGAAGGTCGATCATTGCTATGAAATCTTGCTTTTCTTAAATAACTAACGGGTTGAGGGAGTTCATTTTTAGGTTTTGATGACGGGGGAGGCAATAACTCTCGCACTGCGTCAAATGGCAATAGTGGTTAGCCGGAGTGGGCTAGCCCGCATTTTGCCTGTCGTCTAGGTGATCTTATCGCGCAGCAGCGATCGTAGATGCTTCGCTGGTAACAGGGATGGTATAATTCTTGTTTTGATTGTGAATTTTCAGTTGCTGCATTGGCGAGTTCCCGCGAACCTGTTGAGACGACGTTAAATTTGGATAAGGGGCGATCCGCGAACAAATCAGTAAACCTCCGTAATTTTTTGTCTTAGAATGCCACATGTATTCGCGACTCCAACGATGTGCACTTCACCCCGTTCCTCTGTTTCCCGTCTCCGCCGCCAGGCCGCAGATGGCTTCGCTTCTTTTCAGTATAGGTGGCGTCTCGTCTGCTCTTAAAGCCGCAAAGTTGCGAATACTCAGCATAACATTGCTGAGATCGAACGCTCTTTGCTGTAGGACGTGGCATGTCAGGAAGGGTGCAACACTCCGACGGTATGTTGCCACGTGCCTCGCTTCCTCGCTCTGATTGACTCGCCGTGGTCGTAGCTTTAGACTCGCTCTCAGGATGAGACCGGCAGGGCGTCTCTTTCGGACGGTCCAGCACGCGCTGTTTGCATTCCGCCGTATACCATAGCCTCCTCTATACTCACAAAGCCTGACAGGTCGACGACAGAGCCATAGAGTGCCCGGTCGCAGATTTGGAGCGCGAGGATCTGGTAGCACAGAGCATCAAAGAGCCATTTGTCGGGGAACCTGGACGTCAGCGCACAACTTTCGCAGCGGCGAGGACCCGAAACACACTTGTTCGCTCAGGAGAAGTGTGTTCGGCGTCTCGCCGCAGCGGGGCGCCAGTCACGTGGTTCTCCTCTCATCCGTTGTCTGCTGCTCCACCTTTTCCATTTCGGCGGCCGCTTCTCGTGGCGACCTGCCAGGCTTTGTCAGTATATGTGAAACTATGGCCGTGCTATCGGCTGCACGTGCACGCTTGAGGCTCATTTAAGGGACGCCAAAGTGTTATCGAAGGCAGAGCTAGAGTCGGGACAGCTGAAAGACATCCCTGCCGTTTCACCTAGTCGGCGACTAGAGCTGCATAGTTCTTCGAAGATTTCGACGAGCGTGTTCACGTGGTTACTAAGAATACGAGAGCTAAACACAAAGGAGGGACGTGGACGGACATGTATACAGGCTTCCTGCGCACGTCGGTCCTCTTCCCTCCGTTGTATTATTTTACTTCGTTTCAGCTTAGCTCCGAGCAGCCAAGGGCCGGGGACGGCTCACAACCTTGAAATGGGTGTTCGTACAAGTCACGAAGTAGTCGGCAAAAGTAAAACTTGAGAAATATTTTGTTTACGTGCAAATATTGCGCACTTTCCAGTTACGTCCTGCTAAGAATAGAGTAGTGAAAAAAAAAATACATAAATAATGTTCCACGTTCTTGTTAGTATGGTAATGAATATGCTTTGATGAAAAACGCTTACCTGCTAATAACGCTGCTACGACTGCTACGTACGTTTTTCCCGGTGTTTCCGTGTGATTTTGTGTTCTCCGAATCATGTGCTTCGTGTTCGACGCTTTCCTCGCCAGGTTGCTTCTGGACGTTCTTTGGAAAAAGGCACGTTCAGACGCGAGATATCGTGATGAGTGTGCACTCTGGACTTAGTCGGGGCAGCGGCCAGAGGCAACACCATGCGGTGTCGGTGGAGCGCCGAGAAAACACGTACTCCAGTGCGACCGGAGGGACGCCGTCTGCTTTTGTCGCCGTTACGCGTTTTGCGGAGAGAGCGCTCTGCTTTATTTTAATTCGCAGACGACCCAGAGAGTTGGAGAGCTCAAACCCGCGTTTTCCGTAAGCTCCGGACGGCTCAGGCACCGCGGCAAAGAGGCAGACCCGTCTAGCCGGCACCGAACGTTACCAACTTCGTGTTCCAGCCCCGTGCGGCCTTCTTCTGTCGGACTGCATCAGTGCGACGACCATCCGCGAAGCCCATGCAGCCACCTCGCCGAATCGAGGTTTCATTCCGGGACGCGAAATGGTATTTGTAATCGTTTGGCAGACGATACCGTCGATACTCCCGTAGCTGACGAAATGTCTTCCTTCGACTCCTCTGCGCAGACAGCGCCCGGAGTGATACGCGTGACCTATCGCCGGCGTTTGATTGGCCCCCGTCTCCGTCGTTCGCTCGTTCAGCGCTCGACAAAATCGAGCCAATTTTGGTTTCGGCAGCAGCTGGCAACAATGTCTCAATCACCGTCGATCTATCGGCGGATCCGTCCACGTAGCTCTTGTATACAGTATATGCGAAGGTGGGACAGTCACCTACCTCGTTTATTTTGATTCCCCCCCCCCCTTTTTTTCCCTCTCCCTCTGCTGTCTCAAATGCTCTCGAGTTGACGTATCTTCTAACGAGCCATGCACGTCCACGTTACGTCACGGCGAGCACGTCATATAGGCTTGCTCTGGCGTGTTTGCTGGCGGCGGCCGTGAAAACGGTCGAGCGAAGGGAGGAAGCGTTTTAACTGCTGGTGCGGAAACAACGTCCAGTCTGCGTCACCCGCTGAGGGTAGCTGAGAGGGTTTGACGTCGAGCCAGCGCCAAGTTTTTTTTCCGGGCTTCCTTCCGTACGCCGCTTAGCTTTGGGTGGGGCACGCTCTCGGCGTACTCAGTTACACCATTTCAGTGTTTACAAATTCACAACCCAGCACGCGCGTTTTTTTTTTTTTTTTTTTCGTCTTTCTGGAAAGCGACCAATGCGCGCGACGTGTACGCACGAACGCTCGAAGAGGGCACCGCGGCTTGTGGGGAGATCTAACCATCGCGCCTCAAGCGCGGCTAAGTTGAGCAACTAAACCCACGAGGACAACTACAGCATGGATTGTTCGTTGGCGTTGCTGGCGTATACCGAACGCTGCGTCGTGACGCAACGCTCGGCTGACCATCGCTAAACGCTGCGTCGTCAGCGTTCGGCTGGAGCTCGCGTTCAATCAGTGAAGCACCCATTAAGCCTTTTCCTGGAGTCTCGGGGCAAGAGGAATTGTGGGGCCGTTCCTATGTACGCTCGTGCCGACTCGAACGCTTTGGTATATCCTGGAGTGCTAGGTCGACATGTTTCGTTTCTCACTAAAAGAAACGAAGAGTGACGATATCGCGTTTGATTGCTGACTCTCAATGACGAAAGAGGAAAGTTGTTGAACCTCTAATTCAGCGCGATATCTTCCGTTTCTTTTAGGAGAAACGAAACGCTTGGTCAACATAGCCTCCCCGAAGCGTGACTGTCCTTCTTCGTTACTCCAAAACACGGAAGGATAGACCCAACAGGTCATCGGGGCATTACCTGTTTTCTTGTCGTTCTATCTGCTTGCTTCTGAAATCGCAAGTGTTAAACAATGTCACTTCGTCTTCGGTTGCAGTCCACTGCAGCGAACGTCGATGCGCAGCAGACTGAGGGGGCATCAGCATATTTCCCGAAAGCTTTATTTGGAACGCTAAACAGTCGTTTACCAGACACAGCGACGCTAGAGGTAGGGCATACGCAGCGTCAAACGCGCGAGCCACTATAGGACTTTTCTGTTTATGGGTGGTTCGGCGATGACAGAACACGTACAGAAGCACGACGAACATCATGACGGTGCGCTTTTGACACTGTCTGATTGGTCCGATCTGGTTGAACCTGGCGCGCCAATCAGAAAGCACGTGGTATATTGCTCCGGCGCGGGTATCAGTGCGCGTGCGATCGGAGCTCTACTAAACGCACGTCGGATCACGAGGTTGCGAAATGGCTCGTGATTCGACCATAGCGGCCCGTAGCTTTGGCTCTAGTTCCATATACTGTGACGCGCAGTACGTGAGCCTTTTATTGGAATGGTCTGCGCTGAGAGAGTTCGGCCGATGGGCGGGGCTCGCGGCCCGCTAGAAGTATAGCTGACTTCGCGATAAACACAAAATGGCGGGTTGTCTTATCGCGAGGCGGTTTTGTATGTTATCCGTCGAATACACGAAATGGCGGAGGGACCCCATATCGTACAACTTCCCGGTATCCAGACCACCAGCGACTGCCGAACTCTTCAGTCCAGTCTGTGGCTGTGACGCACGTCATGCTTCTGACGCCAGATCGAGACGGTGAGACTATAGCCGTCCATCACGGCGCATACATAGTGCTCACTCACAGACACACCGTTCGAAAGCGCTTACTTCTAAGTAGGGTTCTGTGTTATCGGTAAATACCGATAAACACCGAAAAATAACGTCCAAACCTGTTTTACGAAAATCGGGGAAAAAATCAATCTTTATTGAGAAGAAATGTTTACGTACAACTTTATTTTGTGTAGATTAGGAATAGAACCCCCACTGAACTGTCCACAGGGCTGTTTTATTTCTTTGGGAACCACGCCCTTTATCTGTTTCCCCTTTCTTATCACTACCGGGGCGTTTTCCAGGTATTCGAAAGACCCGTATGTTTCCTGTATATTGTTTTCATCATAAACACCGATAAACACCAAATTTTGTCTGACGTCAAAGATTGGCACCGAAAAACACCGAATCTTTGGGGTAAAAAAACTTAAAAAAAATGGACCCCCGAATTCGGGGGGAAAGGAGAGACACGAAAATACGGCATCCCACTTACAAGACCGTGGCAATAAGCGCCCGCCTTCTGCGCGCTGACGTCTTTGTCTGCGGAGCCGTGGCATGTGGCGGGTTCGAATCCCGGCCGAGGTGCCCGCAATCTGACGGAGGCTTATTGCGGAGGAGGCGCCGTGTAACCGAGCTTTCGGTTGCACGTCAAAAGATCCCCAGGTGGTCCAAATTAATCCTCAGTCCTCCGCTGGGGCGTGCCAGATGCCCGTCGTTGGTTTGGCACGTAAAACCCCCAAATTTGATTTGCGGAGCTGTGGAGCACGTTCTGAGCACGCAACGGCTCTCTTTTGCGGAATATTAGACGCCGCGCATGCATTGACAGCCCAGTGACTCAGCATTTTTCGTCCAAGTGTAAAACGTAAGGTTCCGTTGATTTTTTTTTTTTTCGGGATTTATGTCTTTTCTATTTCCAAAACGTTTTTATGTATTTTTTTTTTTTTTCAGATTTGACTTTTTTGGTGTCTATTTTCGGTATCGAACCAAAAGATAAAAGACTTCAGCTTATCGGGTCGTATGTAGAAGAAGACAAAACGTGGGATTTCCCAATATAGAGGAAATGTTATTTGAATGCTTTGAAATCGTCCCGGTGCCGATAAAACAAAAATATTTTTTTTTTTTTTTTTTTTTCGTGAAGCTTGAGCTTTTCTTATTCAGGGGCAGCTTTCCAGGTCGGGAGTTTTCGGTTTTCCCCGATTTCGATAAAGCCGGCTCGGGGTTTACTTTTCGGGGTTTATCGGTATAGGCCAACGGGCTGTTAATTTTTTCTTCTGTCAGATTTATTCATCGATGTAACGTGGAAAAGTGATCAAAATTGTGCTGTATGGGGAGGTAACATTTTCATAGTACGTTTAATTTTTTTTATTCTTTTTTTTTTTTATAAAATTACGTCTCTGGGAAATAAACATTATTTCGCTTTTTCTTCCGTTCACTTAGTACTGATTTCTAACTGCACGTCACCGCGAAAACGGGACATGAGGCTTTTTTCGAGGCAGAATGACGCGACGATGTAAGTAAACCTCTACAACGGGACCGTACCGCCCAAAACGGATGTCTGGTCACTCTACGGGGTCGTCGAGATGAATCCGGACTTTTTTTTTTTTTTTTTTTCAGATTTCGTCTCTCAACAGTACAGTGAAGCTAACCGGCCGTATTGCGCTTCTGCGGCCACGTGATTCGACAGCGGGCCATCGCATGATAAACAATTCGCAACTTGCTCAAAAATGAGCAGGGAGTATACGACCGGAGGGCAGCAATACTCGAATCACTTAGCGCCGGAAAGTCGCCTAAGCAAATCATTGCGTGGTATGGCTACAAGAAGACACAAGTTTATAGCATTGCCAAAACGTGCAGATAATCTGTCAGTCAGGAAGACGTCACGGCAGACCGAGCAAAGCACAAAAAAAAAAATAAAATAACGGTCAATATTAATTCTATATTTTGCCTCTGTGTGTTTTCCTGAATATGGTGAATTTTCCGAATTTATCTCGACGACCCTGTATATTGAGTGCCGGAGGTACCGTCCGTTCTTCGAAAGACAGGTCGTGGCGGGGCAATTTGTCGCATAGGTGAATTCTTTACAGGGCATTTCTTCACCGGGGGAACTCGTCGAAAAACTGGCAATGGCGGACATAGCACGTGGAAGAGTTGCTGACTGCCATATTGTTTAAAAAAACACGTTTATTGTTTTCTTGGTTTTAAGTAGGCGACTGTTACAATATACAGCTCTCTAAGGTCACGTATAAGGGACCTCTTGGTTGCCCACATTTTTTTTTTTTAAGTTTCTCAGCGTTGACACTGTTTTGTCCGGTTTCTAAGTTATTGAACTTTTAAACTAAGTTTTCTAAAGTTTGCGAGATATGAAGTCTCGAAGGCTTTTATACTGTATCTTTGAATGACCTGACCCGCTGGATGTAGTGACCACACGAGTGACGGTTGGGAGAGTAGCCTCAATCTAACCACTCTTTAGCATAGAGGCTCCAGAAGTGTGTCGATTACGAGAGCTCATCACCTGCGATTACTCACTTGGGAACGATGTGCTCGGTAAAGTTTAAAGAACGCAAGGAAATAACAAATTTCTCTAAGTTTTTGGACGAATTATCGCAGGACAGCGGGGGGGGGGGGGGGGGGGGGGGGGGAGGGAGGGAGGGAGGGAGGGAGGGAGGGAGGTCCCAGCAAAATGTTGAATGAGGCGAGAGGAGGTCCCAGCGAAATGGGAGATTTCGGGGGGAGGGGGGGGGGGGGGGCATGGGCCCCCCCCCCCCCTGGCTACGTGCCTGGCTGTTGGTACTTTAACGGCTAATTGCTCTCGTAATCACGACGCACTCCCGTTTTCTTAATGAGATGGCTGACGACCTGCCTACCCTAGCGTAACTAAAATAATAATAATTTAAAAAAAAAAAAAAACTTTGGCACGAAGAAGCAGAGTTATAACGCAAGACCCCGCGGTTGGCCTAATTACGAGATTTAAGTTCTTGAAAGGCGGAGGCATTGTTTACCGTGGGTAAGGGGGAAGGCTGCTACCACCCGGCGACAAACAGAAAAAAAAATAAAAAAAAGAGAATAAAGAGACGCTTCAAGGGCATAACAGGGGAATTACCGAGTTCGGGAGGCCGCCCCAGGGTCAGCCGGGTAAGAAAAAAGGTCCTCGAAACAGCTAGGCGGTTGCTGCTGCGGGAATAACATGCGACGATGCGGTCACGTGGTGCACGCGGCCGCGCCGACCAAATTACGCTTCGAGGCGGGCAAGATGTGTTGTGCGGAAAAATGGGGCGGTGCAATGGTTGGCGAGGCCAGTGAACTCCGCGCGATTCCCTCGCCTTCTTGCGTCCCCCTCGTCTACCGTGGCGCGGTCGCCGTTGTAGGCCGTCTTCCGAAATGTACTCGATCTTACTCCAGGGTAAAGCTCTTGTACTTTGGCGTTCGAGAACGTATACCCGCGTTCAGCGTTGCTCTATCTGTGTTGTCACGTGACACGACCCGCTGGAGTAACTCGGATGTATTTGGGTAAGATTTGGAATACAGCCATAAGTTCCGAGTAAATTGCAGTATTCTCCTTGTTTGCGTTCGTGACGTTCTTTTGTTTCTGATTTTAATTACAACGAGGAAGTAAGGGGTGCTAATTGTTTGTATACGTCATTTTTTTCTAGGGGGAAAGGGGGGGGGGGGGGGGTGATGTATCGCCTACGGAGTGTCGAAGGAGGCTGTTTAGCTGAAGTGTTTATTAGGTCTTGCGGCCCCTTGGCACAATGCAGGTGATACTTACGGAACAAGCGAAAGGCTGGGATAGACGCATTCTTCGAGGCAGCGATTTCGACACAAGATTGGCAGTGTTTATGCGTTTAGTTCCGAGATACTAAGGGGGTATCATTGCACTCATTTATATCGAGGTGCTAGCTGAATTTAGATTGTTAGTGTTTTCAACGGTCTTGACATCTGGAGCAAAATTTAATCTCTGTCAAAATATGTCTAATAACGGTGTATAGATGCTTTACACACGCGTCAAATTACAGCCGCCATTGCCGACCTTCTCCTGTCTTACCGAGATACCAAGCCACTGAAGAGGGCTTTGGCGAGCCCACAAAGGCAAACGCTGGGAAGAAGGACACAGCCGAATCTGAAATGGCAATAACCTGCCCTGCCGTAGTAATTAATGATGGAGGCAAGTGATAAAAATAAGAGGAAACACAAATTGAAGGTTGGTTATGGCGGCGCCCATGGACAGCTGCTGTAAAGCGTCTATACTTTTTTTACACGCTAATTGGACTTTTTCACGGCTTTGCAGTTGTGTAGAAACCTCAATTTTATTGTGCGTGCGTGCTTGCATGCGTGTGTGTGGGCTGGCTGTTGTAATACTACGACTACTACTCTAATAATAATAATAATAAAAATAATAAGTATTATTAGTTTTATTATTATTAATATTAGTACTAAGACGGCAAGGCTGTTTTTGGGCACTATATTAAACATTGATTGATTATTAATATTATTATTAAGTACGTATTATATGTTAGTGTCAGACATGTGGAACGCATCCCTGCTCTGCACTTGAGTTTTTTTGTGTCGGTGTGTGTGTGTCTCGATGTGTGCCAGCAAAAAACACCATAACAAACATATTTATTAATATTTATTACTATTACTACTTTGTATGTATTGTAAATTTATTCTTTGTGATTTCTTCTTCAATATGTGTTAAAATAATAAATGGCTGTTTTGGTGTTTTCAGTTTGTGCGCAGGAACAACCGTACGATTGTTCCTGCACCTAGTAAAGTTTAATAATAATATTATTATTATTATTATTATTATTATTATATTATTATTATTATTATTATTATTATTATTATTATTATTATTATTATTTGAGGAATCTACGACGAAGAAATACCATTTATTGGTTAGTTAGCAGGCATAGCAATTCGCAACTCCTCGTTGACACAGGATCGATCGATTCGTGTCTGTCGTTTCCCCCTCTATCAGCTCACACGACGTACCGACCTCAGGGTTGGTTGACGGTATTTCCAAAAAAATACAATAAAGAACGTTGATAGTCGCGTCGCATTCTTGTTCTGGTTTTCACTTTTGTCCAATCACGCGAAATTAAACTTTTGTCTGTTTCCTTTTTTCTTTTCTTTTTTTTTTTTCCCCCGCTTGGAAGGCGTTGTTTAGAAACCATCAGCGCGGGTGACATAATAAACTCTCGCGGAGTGTCACCAAGGTCGGGAGGGGGGAGGGGGTCAGGAGAAAGCCCGGCACTTTGTGTTTGTTTTCCTTGTGGGAGACTCAAATGCGACGCAAATTCCAGATGAAGGTAGACCCAGCTAGGCGTCGCCCCTTGAGATAGGGCTATGTGTCTTTACTATGTTGTACTCGTGGAATTTCCGGCATCCGTATCCGTAATGGATTGGGAATGGCTTCGAAACCGCCGTACTGCCGTGTACACTTAAGCGCGAGACACATGGACGGCAGGGTCGTCCGATCCGACGTCCGATCCGACAGTCCGAACGCCGCTCCGAATCGCCGCACGCGACAGTTTGAGACACACGCTTCCGACCTTGCATGCGACACGACGATCCGTTCGGTTCCGCCCAGGAGATCCAAGCACTCTAGCTGAGGTCCGCGTTCATAGATATCTGGCCCCAGATTGACGGTCTAGATCGCACGAGTGAAGTTAGGAGCTCGTTCTCGCTAGCGCGTGCATTCTTTGCCGGGGTCAGCGGGATCCACGCGTCCGGCTTCCCGTCGCCCGTCCCGCTTTCTTATTCGTCCCGCCAGACCCAGTGCGTCATCATGACGTTCGCGCTAGCTGTGCTGTCATTGGCTAGACGCTTCCGACAATCCGTCCGCCGTGCGAAACTATCTGGCGCGTTGGACGCACGTCGGATCGCCGATCCGACGTCTGAAGCGACCAAATTTTTCGGATCAGGCAGTCGTATTGCCGGATCGGACGTCGGATCGGATGGATTTTTCGCGCATGTGTCTCGCGCTTTACACACCTTTTCTGTCTACTCTCGACCCCAGCCACCTAATAGGCGTATCCGGTATGGGCGACGAAAAAATACTAAACCGTTTCAACCTGTAACTAGTAAAGAAATAAGGGGCAAACAAAGCGATAATGTGTGACGGTTACGTTTATATCCTAAGTGTCAACGCTTGACAGCGTACAGTATATCGCTATTCCGTCGCTCTCGTTCTATCAGTTACCAGCATTAAAATGTTGTTTCCACTTTTCATACAATTAACTATAGCAGACACACTCCTCTATCCGCTTCACTCGTCGCCACAGAGCATTTATGCGCGAGACACATGTACGGCAGAATCGTCCGATCCGACGTCCGATCCGACAGTCCGAACGCTGCTCCGAATTGTCGCACGCGACAGTTTGAGACACACGCTTCCGACCTTGCATGCGACACGACGATCCGTTCGGCTCCACCCAGGAGATCCAAGCGCTTCAGCGGAGGTCCACGTTCCTATACAGGGTGCGATCTCTGGTTCCAGATAGACTGTTCAGCTTTCTAGCAGAGCCGTATATTAGGAGAGTTTGGACAATAGGCGGAGCAAAGGCCGCCGCCAGCGCCGAATATTCCCCCCACGCTTAGAGCGTAAACTAAATTTGTGACACAGCGTCGACCAATCAGGAGACCTCTACTCCATCTCACAAATGTCGACAGTGAAGACAAAGGCACAGGCGCGTGAGCCTAGCTCAGCGAAACACTATTGTTTGTACGAGACCTCGTGCATAGGAGGCACTTTCCAAAGCCACGCGCTCGTGCCCATGCCTTTGTCTGCACTGCTAGAACAGCGTCCTGAGACTGGCTGAAAGAAAGCAGTGCAAAGGGTGGGGTGCGCGAGCGTCTTGAGACGCGGAGTTCCGCTCGGCACGGCTCAAATTATACTTCGTTTCACTTTACCTGCGAGCGAAGCCAAAGCTAGAAGCGCGAGACCAGCGCTTTTTGCATTTCTCCCCAGCTCGCGCGCTCGAGCAAAGCCTGAACGCACGGAGCTTCCGTGCTCGCGCTTCCAGTTTTGCCTTCGCTCGCACATAAGGTGAAATGAAGTATAGTCGTGGCACAAATTTAGAGCACGCGACCACCGCTAGGGGCTGTTTCGCGGCCTGTGGTTGGCCCGAGATGCTCGCCTATTCAAACCAATGTATGGCCAAACTCTCTCAATAAACGGCTCTGCTTTCTAGCTAGCGCGTGCATTCTTTGCTAGGGCCATCTTTCTCGAATGGGTCAGCGGGATTCACGCGTCCGGCTTCCCGTCGCCCAGGTCGGTCCCGTTTTCTTGTTCGTCCCGCCAGACCCATTACGTCATCAGGACGTTCGCGCTAGCTGTGCTGTCAATGGCTGGACGCTTCCGACAGTCCGTCCGCCGTGCGTTTTCGTAGACCGCGTTTCCCCCTTCGCAAAGCCCTCCGCAACGAAGAAGCCGCTAATGCGCCTGCGCGCCCATGGCCTTGACTGTAAAGTTCCGGGTATCGTAGCGGATTGCGGAGGGCGTTGCGGGACGGCGAAAACGATCTACGAAAACTCTCTACTATCTGCCACGTTGGACGTACGCCGGATCGCCGATCCGACGTCTGAAGCGACCAAACTTTTCGGATCAGGCAGTCGTATTGCCGGATCGGACGTCGGATCGGACCGATTTTTCGCGCATGTGTCTCGCGCTTTACGCCCAGAAATGAATAAGCGAGCGAATGCATTGGTTTACCAGTTTTGTTATTGTCAATGCTATATTTCGGCTAGCCCGCAGCAACTTTTGAGTCCACTTTGGCAGGTCCTTAACTGGTCCCGTAGTTTAGAAGTCCATGTGAAACGGCCAGAAACATACCTCAAAGTGGCCTGAAGATACTAAAAAAGCTAATCGCTTTAAAAAGTGGTCCCTCGATTATCGCCTGACGACGTCATGAAAGGGTCCTGCTGTCGCCGGCCGCGCGACCCTGGCGGTGTCGCAGCAACGGAGGTGGATGTGGTAGACGCCAGTTCTGCTGCAGGTCGCTGCCCAGCTTGACGGTCCTCGGAAGCTTCGTCAGCCAGGCGTCGGGACGCCGTGAGGACGGCGACGCTCATCATGTTCGCTCGTCCTTTTTCGCCTAGCGTTTCTACGACCAACCGCCAGGATCGCGACATCCGACAGCGGCTCTTGTGACACCGACGCGCGTCTCTGACGTCACGCCTCTGCGGTGGCGCTGCTGTCGGTAGCGGCGCAGACGCTTTACGTCACACGAATAGCGTTTCTGCTCGTGTGCCGGAAAACGCGGGCTTGTTTTGAAAACTGTGCTTTTAAACCCGCTTTTTTTTTTTTTTTTTTCCAAAACGAATTTGTTTGTATCGAACACTGTTTCGTCTTTTACTCGTTCACTTCGCGAGGACAGACTGGCATGTCTCGGGATTTCTGCCCTCCGGGCTTCGTAGTTTCGGCCAGAGCCGTATATTAGGAGAGTTTGGACAATAGGCGGAGCAAAGGCCGCCGCCAGCGCCGAATATTCTCCCCACGCTTAGAGCGTAAACTAAATTTGTGACACAGCGTCGACCAATCAGGAGACCTCTACTCCATCTCACAAATGTCGACAGTGAAGACAAAGGCACAGGCGCGTGAGCCTAGCTCAGCGAAACGCTATTGTTTGTATGAGACGTCGTGCATAGGAGGCACTTTCCAAAGCCACGCGCTCGTGCCCATGCCTTTGTCTGCACTGCTAGAACAGCGTCCTGAGACTGGCTGAAAGAAAGCAGTGCAAAGGGTGGGGTGCGCGAGCGTCTTGAGACGCGGAGTTCCGCTCGGCACGGCTCAAATCATACTTCGTTTCACTTTACCTGCGAGCGAAGCCAAAGCTAGAAGCGCGAGACCAGCGCTTTTTGCATTTCTCCCCAGCTCGCGCGCTCGAGCAAAGCCTGAACGCACGGAGCTTCCGTGCTCGCGCTTCCAGTTTTGCCTTCGCTCGCACATAAGGTGAAACGAAGTATAGTCGTGGCACAAATTTAGAGCACGCGACCACCGCTAGGGGCTGTTTCGCGGCCTGTGGTTGGCCCGAGATGCTCGCCTATTCAAACCAATGTATGGCCAAACTCTCTCAATAAACGGCTCTGGTTTCGGCTCCGTAAATGGTCGCAATTACATCGCATTATGCGGTGGTAATCCACACTTCCTTCGAATGGGGGCTGCGGCGTGCAGACCCCCTGGGGTATACGTTTTCGGGGAGAGGGCAACATTCTCGAGATCTTATCATCCTGGACGAAAGGGTTGCCGCGTCTCCAAGCGGGCAGAGCGCCTCGTCATAACGACGTAATGGTAATGGCGATCAATAACAACGGCGTGCAAAGGAGACGAAATGAAGAAAATGACTCGGCGATCTCCACTTACTGTTGCAAGTCAGAAACGCCGCCAGTGTCCCCGAGTGTCCTCGCTCGCAGTATCACTGTCGTGGTAATAATCCGAGCAGCGGAAAGCGACCACTCCGTCGGAGGCAACAAAGTCCTTTAGACGCCGAGAGACCTCCTTGGCCCGGAAGGAAAAAACCTTGCGGGCGGTGTCGCCGCCGCGCGGCCCAAGAGAGAAATTTGCTGTTCTTCGGGGGTCCGTAGAGCAGTGCCAACTGTTTGTTTTAGGGGCGAAGCTCCTTAGGGTCTAGCCTTGTCCGTCCGTCCGTCCGGCGTCCGTGCTCACAAAAAAAAGAAGAAATGTTTGCGCAGTCGACAGGATTCGAACCTGTGCGGGGAGACCCCAATGGATTTCTAGTCCATCGCCTTAACCACTCGGCCACGACTGCGAGACGAGTAGGGAGCTCTGAAATGTGGTAGTAACTCAAGAGCTGGGGATGTCATGGATGAAACGTTGCATGTAGCCGCTCAACGTCTATACAGGAGAGGGCGCTGCGGTCAAATGCGTATATAATCGCGTTAAACTTTGCATGCAAAGCCCTGCATTTCAACCCGGAACTCAGCACTGCCTATGAGCAATAAAAAAAATCAGCACCATCGGCACTACCTATGAACAATAAAATCAGTATCATCAGCACCACCAAAGCTTCGCCCTAATCAACATCATTCACCACATGGAGATGCGGTCACTTTTTCCTACTGTAATCTGCTTTTCTACAAAAAAAAAGGAGGTCTCTTTTACGTTTAGCGCCGTTTTTTTATATTTTGCTTGCATTATGTTTAGATGACGAACACGCATTTGCCGGTTTCTTAGTGTTTTTCTCCTAAAATTCAAAGCACTGCACCCAAGCTGTAAACATTTGAAGCCTGTCAATTCGCGCTTGTTGCCCACTGTACTCTTGTTCGCTGAGCAGTTATCACGGCTTCCTTAAGTACTTCCAAATGAACTGGTCATTGATGGTATCTCATATTCAAATTCCCTCCTTGCTAACAAGTTTAACGCTCACTTCTTAAGCCGCGGCGCCTGCCCCACTTCATCTGTATCTAGTAGTAGTTTCGAACCTTGTATGTCCCCAGCTGAAACTGCAAATTCGGTTTTCCTCTGCCCTGTGACGGAGACAGAGATAGCGAGGCTCCTCCAGAAATTAAGTAATAACACAGCGGCCAGATCAGGTGATAAAAAAACGGCACCGATTAAAGCAGTCGCCCACTTTATAAGCTCCCCTCTAGAACATATCTGTAACACATCGTTACTAACTGGTATATTTCTGGAAAAAATGAAACTTGCCCGAGTTTGTGCCATACATAAAGGTGGTCCACGCAACAATATAAATTACTATAGGCCAATTTCCGTGCTACCTTTATTCTCAAAAATTCTAGAACAGGTAATTTACGTTAGGTTTTCTAGTTACCTGTAGATAAATAACAAGTGTAAATAAACAATATTGCTTCCAGGATAACAAATCCACGAAAAAAGCCTTGTTATATACCAAAGATACACTAATTAATAGTTTTGAAAATCAGTTATGTACTCTAGGCCTTTTTTTGGATTTTCGCAAGTCATTTGATTCGATTAAGCATTGCATTATTTTGGAAAAGCTGACACACTATGACATAAGGATGACAACTTGGGACCTAATTCATAGCTATTTATCTGCAGGACGATCACAATATGTAAAAATCAAGGAGTATGAATCGCCACTAATGATAGTAAATTATGGTGTGCCTCAGGGGTAAATTCTAGGACCATTATTTTTTCTGTTGCACATAAATGATATAGTAAACATTCCGCGAACTCCAGATATCATACTTTATGCAGACGACACCAATGTGTTTTTTACGGATATGGATCTCAGTGTAATAGAAGGTTTATCAAACATGGGGTTATGCGAACTTGCGCTGTGGCTAGAGTCTAATCAAATAGAATTTAATATTAACAAAACATGTTATTTTCGAGCCTGTGCATAAGCAACTCTGTAGTAACTTCACGGTACAATTTAGAAACTCCGAATAGCAACGAGTGTCTGCAGTGGTTCTAAGTGTCTGGTTCGAAGAAAACTTAAGCTGGACAGATCACATAAATCATATTCGCTCTAGCATATCCAGATCTATTGGAATCTTGTATAAACTTAAACGTCTCCTTTCCTGTTGGCTTAAGTGCCAACTCTACTACTGTCTTACACAATATCATTTACATTATTGCTTACTAGTTTGGGGAACCACAACGAAAACGAATCTAAACAGACTGGTAGGCCTACAAAAAAAGGGTAGACGTTTACAACCCCCGTAATGCCGACTTAGAGCGCAGCTCTTGAGGAGGAGGAGTGAAGGGTACGGAGGAGGAGAAGGGGCATACCCTCCTCTCCTACTCCCCTGCCATTTAGCGGAGAAATTTTCGGGAAATTTCCCGCTCTTGAGGAGGAGGGGAGGGTACGGAGAGGCGGCTATACCCCTCTTCCTCCTCCTCTGCTCCTCCCCCTCCCCTCCTTTCCTCCTTCTCCTCCTCTCGACATGTTTCGATTTTGCGATATATATATATATATATATATAGTGGTATTCTCGCTCACCGCTTGTCCGGAGAAAGGAAATATAGTTCTCACATCTGGAAGCTCGACTCTAAGTTCTGCCGGTGCCAGGAAACAGGACAGCAGGAGCAAGACGGGAGAACGAGACAGCGTTAGAGTCAACACTTTGACTAAGCACGTGATGCTCTCGATGTCATCCTACATGCTGTCGGCTCTGTCGAAGACTGCTCGGCGTTTTTGATTCCCTCAGGAGTAGTCTTGAGCGTGCTTCCCCGAGATGGCACAGCAGAACAGCGAGTGCACGTCCCTCGGGGCCAACAGAATGTTTTCCTACATGACTGGTATGAAGTTCTTTGTCTTGCACTAAATATTTTGTGAGTGCTGTAGGTGAGAGGTACAGAGCTTCCACGAGCAAGCCGTTGTCAACCTTGGCGGCACACAATTTACCAACTTCGTCTGACGTGCCACAGAGATCAGTGGGTACAGCACAGACCCGTACCCATGTAGATGGCCACTTGGCTAACGAGTACACCTCGTTTTCATACGTGCCTCACTGTGATTTATGAATGGTGATGGCACTTGGCCTGCACAACGGGTAGCTGGCATCTCCCCTTCTTGTCCTCCTCCTCTCCTCCTCCATCCTCCTCCCCTGCCCCTTCTCTCCTCGCTCCTCCTCCCTCCCTCCTCCTCCTCCTCCCTTCTCCTGCTCCTTCCACTTGACGAGGGTCACACGTGACCCTCGTGACGTCACTCGTTACTTACCCCGTGACCCTCGTGACGTCAAACGTAACCTTTGTGACGTCACTCTTGACCTTCGTGACGTCACTCGTGACCCTCGTGACGTCACGTGTGACGTCATAATGGGAAACGTTCATAATTTAACGCACGGTTACGCCGACGGCGACGCCGCCCAAGCCGGAAACGGGCGCCTAAGAGCTGCGCTCTAAGAAAGCTTGGCGTTGCATCGAAAAGCTTCACTATACTGATCATTCAGCCCCATTATTCGCAAAGTATCGAATTTTAGATATCCATCAGCTCTTTATCTTAAAACTAGCGAGGAGAATATACCGCGAGTACAGCAGCGACTAAAATCAATTTTGTAACATCTACCACCACCACCACGTCCCCCCCCCAAAAAAAAACAAACAAAAAAAAACATACACACACAAAAAAAAAAAAAAAAAAAAGATCTAAGAAATGAAATATACACAAAGCCCAAAAAACGAACAAATTATGGCTCGGAAGCTCTAGCGTATAAAATACCGCAGCTTTTGAACGAGCATCCGAGTATTTTTGAATTAATGAGGAATGCTAGTTCCCTTATTGCCTTCAAAAATAACATGAAACGTTATATTTTACAATAGGCTCTTTATGGCGTTTTGGTTAAGCACTGGGTTGAATAGCGTATAATCAGCTCTGACCACAGTTATTCGTGTTATTATTCCCTCGAAAGCTCCTAGCTCCTGCCAATTTGTACTTTGCTCCTGTTGTGGTTTTATTAATTCACTATTCTGTAGAAGGCTTGTTTCGTGCCTACTAATTGGTACAGTGAAACTTTGTTTGATAAGATTTTTTTGTTGTTTTTACTTGTGTTCTATTGTTCATTTCTAGTTTGTTTTGTTTCCCTGCTGAACAGTGCATGAGTGGTGGGGCCTGCTTCAGGTAAATCTGTTTTCCTTTTGACCCTCCATCCGAAACTCAAGGAGTCCGAATAAAGATTATTATTAGTAGTATGTGTCTCGGGGGAAGCAGTTAAAACGCTGAAAGATCACTCCAGAAACGTCCCCTCCACTCAATGTTCCAGTATACCGGCTTGTTGTTTATCCGGTGGTTTATCCTCGCTCCTACGGTTGGCCACATTGGCCAACCGTCGGAACTGCTTAGGCTAGGTGGCGCAAGCTACCGCCTGTTACAAAGGGTCCATCCCTCCATGCTGTTTTTTTTTTTTTGTTTTTTTTATATCGCAAAATTGAACAATGCATTACTGAACGCTCATTATCCGCCCAAATGTAGCCCCAGCGTTCTGAACCAGATGCCAAAGTTTCATAACTAACCGTAATCTCAGTCGAAAGTTATCGGCGATTTTTCTGAAAATTTCAATGGGAAAATGGGGCCCGTTTTTTTCGCCCGTTTTCGTCAACTGGCGCCATGGCGTACATTTATTTACGATCCAGCCTCGCAAGAGGTAAAACAGAAGAGCCGGGACCAAGCACGTTCCTCTGCTGAGACTACCGTGGAATGAAATAATCAAATAAGGCATCTATACGCCAGCAGCCACGAAAATAAATAATCGTGAAAGGCAAATTAGAATTTCGGTTGTAAACTGCCTAGAAATAAAGTCTCCGAATTATGTGGGCTCATTCAAGCAACTGTGGACCCCTCAGTCGTTGTGGGAACTGAATCGTGGCTCCACGATTCTATAAAAAGATTGGGAAATATTCCTCAGGGGATATGCAGTATATCGCCGTGACCGTCGTAGTCACAGCGGAAGGGTGTTCTTGTTGATTGCTGATGAGTTGCGCAGCACTTGCTTTCAAATTCAAGACAGCTGTGTTGAACCTGTTTGGTCTCGCATATACGTAAAAGGGAAGATAATTTTAGTTGGTGCTTTTTATAGACCCCCTAAATCAGGTCCCGAAACAATGAATGGTTTACAAGAAATTATTAACAATATGCCAAGTGAGTGTGTCATTGTGGGCGCTGATTTCAACCTTCCAGAAATAATAATGGACAATGGAAGTATTAGCGTGCCAAATACGACCTTACACAGTGAATTGGAATGTACTTGTCAATACATTCGGTTTTAAACAAGATCTAGCCCAGCCAACAAGAAAAAAAAAAAAAAAAAACATTCTTGACTTGGTAATGTGCAACCTCCCGGATTGCATTGAAAACACAACAGTATAATCCCTCGAATAAGTGATCATGATGCCGTTACTGCTGACATTACTCTTCCCAGGTCTCGCAAGGCACACCCATAATAAAAGGAATGTGTACTTGTATAACAAAGGAAATTACACTGCACTCTCGCAGGACTTATACAGTCGTTCTTTAGCGGTGTTTAATCACGGGGCATTGAAACATCATGGAACATATGCAGCGAAAAACTACACTTTCTTATGAACAAACACATATTTCATAATTTCCCCCAATTTTTTTTCAGAAAATTACGTATAACGTTTGAGTAAGATAACGGCTAGTTTTGAACTATGGCTACATTTGGGCAAAGAATGAGCATTCTGTGGTGCGTAGATTATTTTTGCAGAAAAAAAAAAATTGTTTTCGGGTGGGGACACCCTGTGCTTTGAAAGGCTACAGTTTTTACCCGTAACTGAGGAGATGAGGAGACGAGAGCACAAGGGCACGTCCGAACGCCGAGCTGTGACCGAAATCGTTTGTGGGTAGACCAGGCACGTAGCCAAGGGGGAGGCCCATGGGGCCCGCCCCCCCCCCCCCCTCCCCAAAATCTCTTATTTTGCTGGGACCTCCTCTCACCCCTCCCACTCATACAGCATTTTGTCATGGGCACCCCCCCCCCCCCCCCCTCCCCGAAATCTCTTATTTTGCTGGGACCTCCTCTCACCCGTCCCACTCATACAGCATTTTGTCATGGGCAGCCCCCCCCCCCCCCCCCCCCCCCCCCGAACCACAATCCTGGCTAGGTGCCTGGGGTAGACGCAGGGCTATAGGTTCGGAGTTCGACCAAGTTCGACACTCTCGAATTCGCAACGCGAAGTTCGACCAAAAGTTTGACTAAAGTTCAACTTTCGTGCGGGCGCGCGCCAAAATGTAAAAACGGGTTGACACCACCTGGCTCGGAGGAAAAGTGCAAAATATGTTGGACGTATTGCTTCGCTGGTTCGCATTATACTAACTGAAGAAAAGCATTAACAG